>JASPKZ010007862.1:0-101407 GCA_030220185.1 Diploptera punctata
GCAACCAAGTGCATTAGAGGTTTGAAATGGCAATTGGAAAATTGAAGATGTATAAAGCAATCAGGTTTTGATGAGATCCCAGCAGAACTGATAAAATCAGGGGGGAAGAGAAAATTGATGGACAAAATACGCTGGTTGCTTAGTTATGATTTGGGGAAAAAAGAATTCTCTTCCAGTTGAATGGAAGGAATTAATTATCGTACCAATTTATAGAAAGGAGATAAAACTGATTGCAACAACTACAGGGGCATCTCATTACTTTCAACTTCGTACATAATTCTAACAAATATATTAGTAAGCAGACTTACTCCCTACATTGATGACCTTCTAGGAGATCATCAATGTGGATTTAGAAGAAACAGGTCTACAAACAGATCAGATTTTTAGTATAAGACAGATTTTAGAAAAAATGGGAATATAATGGTACAGTACATCAACTATATGTAGACTTCAAAAAAGCATATGATTTAAATTAAGAGGGAGAAGTTATACAGTATCCTGCTGGCGTTCGGAATTCCTAAAAAGTTAGTTAGACTTATACGAATGTGTCTCTAAAGGCACAACGAGTAGGGTGCGTGTAGGCAAACAGTTTTCGGACATTTTTGAAATCCAGAATGGCTATTTAATTTTGTACTTAGAGCATGTTCATTAAATCTTTAGAGAATGAGAAAGGCTTACAACTCAATGATATTAATAAGCTGTTAGTTTATGCTGACGATGTAGTATTATTCGGCGATAGCGAGGAGATACTAAAGGACAACACGCACACACTATTGAGTAACACTAAGAAATTAGGACTGGAAGTAAATATCAATAAAACTAAATATATGGCCACACGTAGAAATACATTATATAATGGAAATGGACAGCTAATGACAAATGAGGGAAATGTTGAGGAAGTGGCTGAATTCAAAATACCTAGGAACAATAATCACAAATAGGAGAGATTTTCAATAAACACTGCCTTGTACATAAGACGGGCAGAACTAATTGTTTCCAGATTTTCTTTATTGATAACACTAAAGCTCAATGGCTACAGAAATAATCGGTTGACAAACCGAGGAGAAAAATAATAGTTTAAAAAACTAAAACAACACGCTTTATTAAAAAAACTAACTAAAACATGAAAAATAATTTTAATTTCCAACATGCTGGGATATAAAATTAAAGTGTCAACAACAAAAAAATCATTTGCAACACATATAGAATAAAACTAGAGTTATCTACAAAAAAATGACCATCAAAAGCGTGGGGTGTTCTATCAATTAATATATTTGATAATAAACAGATATTGGCAAAAGTAAAGTCTCTAAGAAGAAAATGTAAAAACCATAAAAAGCACCCCACGCTTTTGATGGTAAAATTATTTTTGTTGACTATTTAACTCATGTCGCAAATGGTAGTCAATGACCAATCACGTTTCAATGAATTCTGTTTTACACCAATGACAGTCGTGTTTCACCTCGCTCTTTATCGATTTCTCTTTATCAGCTCCTGCTTTTGTGATAAAGAAAGCTCCTCCTTTTTTAATATTCTGAACAGGTTAGACCATTATTTTTCTCCAACAAATACATTGAATATAGCAAATAATGAATAGATTCAGTGATTTTACTGAGTTGTTTATTCAAAATATAAATGATTAACCTATAATGTTGATTATAATATTTTTTTTTATTATTGATTTCGTACATCTCAATGATGGATAAATCATATTTGAAGAGAAAAATTATACGCTCAGACCTGGGCTTGAACCCGGGACCCTTGGTTCTCTAGACCAAGTGCTCTAGCAACTGAGCTACCTGAGCAAGTACCGATCTAAACGCAAATATTTCTCTATATACATTGTAATTCCCATCCACCAAATGCTGTGAAGCCATGCTTCTATCTTGCAAATGGCGGCTCCTTTATTAAGAAGACATATTTGGGAATTATACATTACAGCCAGTACGGCTTTTTCCAAGTTTTTATTATTGATTTCGTACATCTCAATGATGGATAAATCATAAGTCCCGGTCTGAGCGTATAATTTTTCTCTTCAAATTTGATTATAATAGTTTGATGTGTTTCATTATTTCTCCAGTAGAGTGCATTCTTACAATATTGCGATCCTATTTGTCAACAAATAATATGATCGAGTTGCAGTGAAAATACATAACCTCACATTTCTAATTTGTTTTCAACATCGCCGTTTATATTAACTATATTAAATATTTTAAAAACACCGATAACTATATTCAAATAATTATTTTTTAGTAAAGAGCTTAATTTTATTCGTTAAATAGTCCTAACAAATGTCACTCTTGATTTCCAAATTCTCTAGATAAATTGGAAATCACTCGTGGCATTACTTTTGATAATTCTAGTTTTATACTAGATGTGTTGGATATGATTTTTTTCTGTTGACCACTTTAATTTTAACCCAAGCGTGTTGGAAATTAAAATGATTTTTCATTTTTTAGTTCGGTTTTCTAATAAAGCGTGTTGTTTTAGTTTTTTAAACTATTATTTATTTTTTAGTTTTAATATCTTACAGAATAAGATAAAAATGCAAATTTCCTTGAATTCGATGCTATTGTAATATGAGCTCAAAGTAATATTCTACTAAACAAATCCTCCCAGCCGGATTTGAACCAGCGACCTATGGATTACTGAAATTATATACCACTACAATTCACCGTTCTACCAACTGAGCTCTTACTACGATTGAGTAAGAAGTTGGTAAGTCCACAACCTATTATACCGGTTTCTTTTATTATTTTGATTTTCTGCTGATTCTGGTCAGGATTTTAGAAACATTTATGAAATTCATGTATTTTATGTCTTTCGGGCTAAATGGCCGTGGTCTGGTTTTATTAAAACTCGACGTTTCGTCTACTACTGCGGTAGACATCCTCAGGAGATTCTGCGTGTTCTTAAGTTCTACAGAAGTCTTCCTTTTTTCTTTCTTAATTCTTCAAATCTTGGAATAGATAGATATACGTCCTTCCTCATAGAGGTTGTTTATGTAAAATTGTAGACTTTCACGGCAGGTATTTTGATTAATGTATTTTATGCCTTAAAATTAAGAAAGAAAAAAGGAAGACTTCTGTGCAACTTAAGAACACGCAGAATCTCCTGAGGATGTCCACCGCAATAGTAGACGAAACGTCGAGTTTTAATAAAACCAGACCACGCCCATTTAGCCCGAAAGACATAAAATACATGAATCAAAATACCTACCGTGAAAGTCTACAATTTTACATTTATGAAATTATTGTGTTGTGGGTCCTTTACAAGTATACAAAGTTTCAAGTCGATCCAATGATTTTAAGTGGGTGAAAATCGCGTTGAAAGATTCCGTTACATAGATAGGTACAGGTCACAGGTCAAGCTAATATAAAGCGTGTAAAATGGTACTTAACTGCTATGTACACTTAGCGACAAAAAGAATGAGCCGCTTCAAAAAGCAAGAGTCCCTGTTATGGCCCACTGCGCATACTCGAAAAGCTAAAGCTGTGATTCACCAAGTAACGCACTGTTAAATGTTTTAAATACGCTGTATTCGTTTCTAATCGTCTTAAATAGTTAAAGAACAGCGAAGGAGACATGTTTCTAGATATTTACGAGTGTTCGACAAATGCAATATAACTCAAATTGCTACATTTTAAATAAAGTTAAACTCTCGTTCATAGTGCAAAAGTACAAGACAATCAATATTTAAACAACTAGTATCCGACGTTCCAGTAGCGTAGATCGTTAAACCACTTACAAGAAGATGAAATATGTATGAAAGCCAGGATTCGAATCCTTCAACAATTTTTTTTTTTTTTTCGCAAAATACATCCTATACGTGCTATAACATTTAATTCCTCCCACGTAATCTACGTCAACTTTACACTATATTAAGTAATATTCCTGCCTTGGTAAATTCTGTAACACAATTTAGCTACCGCTATAAATTTAATTGTATGTGCAGTGCCACATTTTCATAATAATGATATAAATTTACGTAATAAAAGATAATATAGCTTTATATATTTTGTGTGTATTTATTTATTACGTATTAGTGAGGAAAATGTTTCACCCTTCAATTAAAATGTTTAGTTTATATATGACACGTCCAGCATAATAAACGCCCATTTATGAAAGACAATAAAATAATATTTTTATTGTCCATCATCCATAATAATAATAATAATATTAATAATGGGAAGCATTAAAGGATGTGAAGAATGTAATTAACCGGGGGTCAAAATTAACTCAAAATGTATCCAAGAAAATGACATGAAATACAAAATTCAAAAAGGCAGATGAGTAATAACAATGTTAAACGGCGTTTTGTAGGATAAGAACATGTGAATGGATACCAAATTAGAAATTTATAAATCCATAATTCGAAGCACGCTAACATTCGGTGCAGAATAAATATTTGACTTTAAAGCGTATGTCTACTTCTAGACGCTCAACTAGACATTCTAAATTGGAAAAAATCAGAAATACAATCATCAGTCAACAAATGAAAGTCAAAAATCCAATATTAGATTTTGTGAGATACAAACACTAGAATTGGAATGTTAAGATAGAGAAGAATGGAGAAAGAAGATAATTTAAAAAGCTTTGTGCACAGGGAGATGATTTATTATATTGTAAATATGTTTATAAAAAATAAATAATAAAAATAGTAATACTTCCAAATAGTTCGCTGTTTCTTTAAGAATGGACAGACAGAATAAAATAGAAAGAATATAACAATTAAAAAATTTAACCTCATCGGGAACCGACCCTGTGACCTTCTGCATACGAGTCAAGCCACCAAGAAGCGAGCCAAGCTTACGCTGGCTAATTGTGCTTGAAAGAATACACTTGAACGGAAGAAGGGAAGCTCTACTGTGCAACTAATTTACTCGTGTGGATCGCGCGTTGGAACTCGAGACCAAGAGTCAGCCCATTCTTTTTGTCGCTAAGTGTACATATACTTACTCTGTTATAGTTTAAATGGGAGATTTGGTGCTGGATTTTTGTGTCTTGCAGTTAAAAACGACAATTTTTTGAACATGGCATCTGTGCATTACATGCTTCTCTGGAAGAAATGCAACTCTTGCACCATGTAGACTTTCCATAAACATTTGCTTGCAGTTAAAAACGGCAGAACTAACTTTTTCAAAATTTTATTTTTCTGCACTCCTTCTCTGTATGAACTTTAATGTCACATATCACAGTCCTCCGTGTGTGCAATGTGCTTAAAAAAGGGGTACACAGTTTTTCCTTCTCATATTAATATGCATGATTTAAACAGAGTGGTGGTAGGTAGCTCTGGTAACAACACTTTCCAATTGTGGAACATCTCCCCTATGTAAAATTAATTCTTCATGTAGAAACAAGATAGTATGTTTATCTAGTCATACTTTATTCCGTATCTTCCAAACATATTTTTGTGAATTTAATATTTAGGGAAGAGTCCACCGCTGTGGTCTCCGGGTAGCGTGCTGCCTTGTCACGCAGCGGGCACGGGTTCGATCCCCGGTCGGGACAGTTTTTCTGGATGAGGCTTTTATCGGTGTTTTTCCTCACCTGTAAGACAAATGTCAGGAAAACTTTAAGGCCCAAACGGTTCCCGAAATCATATGGCCATCGCAATCATCATCATTCATATTCATCTTAGATTAAAGCTTAGAATTAGAGACTCTCCTGGCGCACCACTATCATCATCATCACCCATCATATCATCGGGGCAACGTAACCCCGCCTTCCAGGCGCCCCAACCTCAGAAGTGGGTTACAAGTACGCCATGCCAGGAGAGAAACCAAGAATGTCGAAAGACAAACCTGGGGCATTTGAAAAAAAAAAATAGGGAAGGAGGTAGAGTGCATTAGAACAGATCAAGGAAAGCTAGAAAAAGTCAGCCATTATAAATATCTCAGCATTATCTTTCAGACCTCTGGCAAGATACACGTCAAGCAGCGGCTCTAAGAGCCATGAATGAAATAAAATCACCTGCCCTACCAGAGATAGAGATGACCAGCGGCAATGTTATTCAGTGATGCCTAGACTTCAGAGGCCTCAAGCGTTGGCAGAAAAAACTAATAGATTACAGCTTACTGTATTATCGACAGCCCTCCATGGTATCTTTACCTTGTCGTGGTGGAGTGGCTTGCGTGCTTAAATGATCCTGAGAGCTATGCCGGCGGTAGCATTGCTGCCGATAGGGTTACCCATGCCGGATTGGTCGAAGATGATAAGCCAGACGAAAAAAAGTACCTTGGGCGAAAGAGTGACCATCTTTCACCGTAAAAATACAACTGTCAAGAAATGCGGACATGGGTTCAACTGGGGTAATATGGAGAGCTTATGTCCGCACGGTCATGAGCCTGCGGGTTCGATAGTGCCAGTGAGTAAGTAAGTAAGTATTATCGACAGAGCAATTTGCGCCATCTATTGACATAAGTGTAATTAGTGTTGATCTCGGTTGCTCGCTCGCCATTTAAGGTGTTAACAATACCTTACTTACTTACTCACTGGCACTATCGAACCCGTAGGTTCACGGCCGCGCGGACATAAGCTCTCCATACATCCCTATCCTGAGCCAATGCTTTCCAATCATTCCCTGTATAATCTACTTCCCTCAAATCATAGTTAATGTTGTTCTCCCACCACATTCTTGGTCTACCAACTGGGCGTTTTCCTTCTGGCTTTCCTACAAGAAGTTTCCATGCACATCTTTCATTCCCCATACGTGCAACATGTCCTGCCCATCACAGTCTACGAGACTTAACTGTTCTTATTATATCTGGCTTCCTATAAAGACCATGTAGTTCATTGTTATGTAGTCTTCTCCATTCACCTGTCTGTTCATCTCTCTTTGATCCAAAAATTTTCCTAAGAACTTTATTCTCAAATACTCGTAATCTCCTTTCCTCCCTTAAAGTAAGAGTCCATGTTTCGCACCCATATAATATAACTGGTAGAATAATAGTTTTATATATTTTCAGCTTAACGTTTTTTGAAAGGAGTTGGGACATCAAAAGTCTCTGCAATGCATAATAGCATACATTTCCAGAATTGAGCCTATGTTTAATTTCTTTGTGCATCTCATTCCTATTTGTGATTATTGTTCCTAGGTATTTGAATTCAGCCACTTCCTCAAAATTTCCCTCATTTGTCATTAGCTGTCCATTTCCATTATATAATGTATTTCTACGTGTGACCATATATTTAGTTTTACTGATATTTACTTCCAGTCCCAATTTCTTAGTGTTACTCAATAGTGTGTGCGTGTTGGCCTTTAGTATCTCCTCGCTATCGGCCAGTAATACTACATCATCAGCATAAACTAACAGCTTATTAATACCATTCAGTTGTAAGCCTTTCTCATTCTCTAAAAATTTAATGGCATGCTCTAGTACAAAATTAAATAGTAGAGGAGATAGTGCATCTCCTTGCTTCAACCCATTCTGGATTTCAAAAGTGTCTGAAAACTGTTTGCCTACACGCACCCTACTCTTTGAGCCATTTAGACACATTCGTATAAGTCTAACTAACTTTTTAGGAATTCCGAACTCCAGCAGGATACTATATAATTTCTCCCTCTTAATTGAATCATATGCTTTTTTGAAGTCTACATATAGTTGATGTACAGTACCATTATATTCCCATTTCTTTTCTAAAATCTGTCTTATACTAAAAATCTGATCTGTTGTAGACCTGTTTCTTCTAAATGCACATTGATGATCTCCTTGAATGTCATCAATATAGGGAGTAAGTCTGCTTACTAATATATTTGTTAGAATTTTGTACGAAGTTGAAAGTAATGAGATGCCCCTGTAGTTGTTGCAATCAGTTTTTATCTCCTTTCTTATAAATTGGTAAGATAATTGATTCCTTCCATTCATCTGGAAGAGCTTCTTTTTCCAAATCATACTAAGCAACCAGCGTATCTTGCCCATCAATTTTTCTCCCCCTGATTTTATCAGTTCTGCTGGGATCTCATCTGAACCTGATGCTTTATACATCTTCAATTTTTCAATTGCCATTTCAACCTCTAATGCACTTGGTTCTGCAACTAGCATTTCTGCTGTCTGTAACTTATCCTCCTCAATGTCTTGTTCTGTATGTACATTTAATAGCTGATTAAAGTAACCTTTCCATCTATTTAATATACTCCTGGAATCTGTAATCATATCCCCATTTTCATTCCGAATTATGTTTGTTCTAGCCTGAAACCCTTTCTTCTCTATACTAATTCCCTGATATAATTCTCTAATGTTCCTATTTTTTGCGTTCATTTCAAGATCATTAATCTTCTCTCTCAAATATTCCCTCTTTTTACTCTTTAGTAACTTGGTGGTTTCCCGTCTAACACTACCCAATTGCTCTAAATTTACCTCATTTGGCTCGTGTAACCATTTCATTTTTGCTATCTTTCTTTCCTTTACAATGTCGGCACATTCCTCATCAAACCATTTCTTGTTTTGCCTCTTTTTTAAACAACCAATGCTTTCTGATGCTGACATAGTATCTCTTATAGCCTGCCATTCTTTATTTATATCAGTTTCTTCTTCGTTTGCCACATTGTCATCTGAAGATTCCAGTACTTCAAATCTATTAGCAATTTTGATTTGGTATTCTTGCCGCATTTCATCATTTTTCAAGTTTTTTAATTCATATTTTACAGAATCATCTGTAGCGTTTGTTCCTCTCATAAGCGATAGCCGTTGTCTGATTTTCACTCTGACCAGATGATGATCAGAATTGCAGTCTGTCCCTCTAACTGATCTAACATCAATGATGCTACTGTGCCAGCGTTTATCCACTAATACATAATCTATCTGGTTCCGAGTTTCTCCATCTGGAGACGTCCAGGTGTATTTATGAATATCCTTATGCTGAAATGTTGTGCTCTTAACAATGAGATTCTTTGATGTGGCAAATGTGACTAATCTAATCCCGTTGTCGTTACTATCTTCATGAAGACTGAATTTGCCTATTGTTGGTTTGAATATATCTTCCCGCCCCACTTTTGCATTAAAATCTCCTAAGACAATTTTCATATGATATCGTGAAAGGCTATCAAATAAGCATTCTAATTCTTCATAGAACTCATCCTTGATCTTGTCATCTTTATCTTCTGTGGGGGCACGTACATTTACAATTATAAAATCATGTCGTTTACCCTTTAGAATTATGTATGATATCCTATCACTAACAAACTTAATATCTGGGATAGCGGATAGTATCCTCCTTCTGACTAAAAAACCCATTCCAAATGCAGGTCTTTCTGCACCCCCATAGTATAATGCAAAGCTTCCTGATTCCTGACTACCTACTCCTGGCCACCTAACTTCCTGTAAAGCGACTATATCCAAGGGCGATTTATCTAGTTCCCGCGTTAATATCTCTAGTGCCCCGCTATTGTATAAAGTCCTAACATTCCATGTTCCTAGGAACATGTCCCTATGTTTGAGCCTTTGGCATGGGTTCCCTGAAGTAGTCCCCGCCCGGAGAACCGAATGGGGGACTATTTGACCTCTGGAAAATTTTACCCCAGATGAGCCCATGTCCGCATTTCTTGACGGTTGTATTTTTACGGTGAAAGATCGTCACTCTTTCGCCCAAGGTACTTTTTTTGTCTGGCTTATCACCTTCGACCAGTCCGGCATGGGTAACCCTATCGGCAGCAATGCTACCGCCGGCATAGCTCTCAGGATCATTTAAGCACGCAAGCCACTCCACCACGACAAGGTAAAGACACCATGGAGGGGTGTTAACAATACCACCTCAAATAATTCATAAAATAAAAATGAATCAGATTTTACATCTCACCTTATATTTTTGTAAAACTCAGGACCAATTGCAAAGCAGTCTCACCTTCCAAACCGGTCCAGACTTTTACAAAAATATGGGGCGAGGTGTAAAATCTGATTCATTTAATTTTTTGTTAAATCTGTGTTACTTCCTAATTATATTAATTCGTAAAATTCTTCTCGATTTCCAAGACTATTTTGTATTTAGCCAATGCAATTCTGAATGTATTCCAAACAAATTCAGGTGTACATTTTTCTCTTGAAATAAAATCTTAGGAAACTGGAAGAATATTTTCAAGCCTTGTATTTAAAGTATTCATACCAATTAATTCTTCAACATTTTTTTAGAAATAACATTTTCTTAGAATAAACAAAAACATGGTAACAGATTGTCAAGGAAAGGTCCAAATAAAAACAAGGAGAGATAAATTTAATATTTATTTATTATAGACATATATACATAGCTAACAGATAGTTCACTAATAAAGGTATTTCAGTACGTAATTATTAAGAATTAACACATAGAGATGGTATGCAGTTTTTTTTTTTTTAATTAGGCCAACTTTAACAAGAACCGAGACCAAAGCTCGAAAAAAATTATTTTATACAAACAAGCATTGCATTGGGTTTAAAGGAAGAAGAGGGTAGAAAATACACACACATGTGTGTTTATATATATATATAACATCATTAGCATTCAAAGATTTAGGCTATCATTTGCCTGTTGTGCTCTCAAAATTTGTCAGTAACATCAATGCCTGTCACAATCTTCTGTTACCATTTGGAATTTATTGCATGTTCAAATTACTTTTTATATTTTATTTAGATGTACACTTTTAAAAAAAAGGGAGAGAGAGAATTAGTCACAAATGTACCCAAGAACTGAGATTCCGAACCTCACTTGCCCAACCTCTGCAAACGAAGGTTCAACAGATTATATAATTAAATTCTACTTGTCATCTACAATTATCTTTGTAACATGAAAAACTTATGAAATATATTTAGATATTTTGTCTATTAAATAAAATGTCCCCATATATTTTACAATTTTAATACGTGTTAAAATACTTATCTGAAAAACATCTAAGGGGTTTGAATCCTTAGTGACAGGTTTTGTGGTCAGAAACTTTGGCTCAGAGCCATCGCAACACACTACTGGTCCTAAAATTCTGTATTTATAGTCACATGGTAAGTTTTCCTGGCATGTTTATATTACGTAATTAGACTTATATTTGATTAATTTAGGAACTGAGCTATTTTAATTTGCTATTATTTATTTACTGTAGAATCACTTTTTTTATTTTGATGTTTAAAGAAGTAAAATACCATAGCTTTTTTATTGCCAAAATTCAGGCATAAATTAGTTCAGACTATTGTTTTAAATACATGGTCATGTAAATAATAAAAAAAACATGTGAAAAGTAAAGATTCATCTGGGATTGAACACATACTAAAAAATAGTTTCTTCATAATTACAGGCATTATACTATCTTACCCTAAGATAATATGAATAAAAGGATCTATTAAATTTTGAACATGGAATACAAAAAATTTTACCATACACCGCATGCATGCACTGGCGGTTACAGTATGGAATCACTGGATGCAGCCATCATATACAGAATTTTGGAACACGCGTTCCACCACAGGAGAAACATACCAAACATCTGTGTAACAAAATAGCCCCAATATTGAAGTCTTAAACTTAAAAACCTAACCAAAATAAATTAGTCACTAACTAAATTTATCCTAAGTTGGAGTTTGATCATATTTAGCGAAAATTGATCGGCAGACCCTTTCCAAGAACTAATGGAAGACATTTGAGAAGTTCATTCTGTAGTTTAATTAGTTATTAGTGTGTTTATTGTAATTAGTAGGGCTAACATTTTTATTAATATAAAATTATAGAATATTCACCTGAAAGGTCCGTTTCCTCAACTTAATTAACCATTTAACTGTAGCGCTTTCGGGACTTGTCCCATCATCGGCAGGATTCAAAACTGGTGTTTCACTGAAGATCTGGTAGAGGGGGTTGCATGTATTTGGTTCGTTTTCGTTTATCTGGCTGTCGCCGTGAGCTGCTTTCATGATTTCCATCTCTTCGAGTATTATGAAAGCAGCTCACAACGACAGCCTGATAAACGAAAACGAACCAAATACATGCAACCCCCTCTACCAGATCTTCAGTGAAACACCAGTTTTGAATCCTGCCGATGATGGGACAAGTCCCGAAAGCGCTACAGTTAAATGATTAATTAAGTTGAGGAGACGGACCTTTCAGGTGAATATTCTATAATTTTATATTAATTTTGAATAAACCTCAACGGAACACATCATGAATCTTATAAAAGTTGATAACATTTTTATGTATAGATATATTTTTTGGTAAGATTGATATGTTTCTTAAATATATATAAATGCTTTTTATACAAAAACCCGAGGGAAGACGAGGCAGAGGAAGACCTAAAACCTCCTGGAGTGAAGGAGAAACATCTACTACCAGGAGATTGGATGGACCGACAAAATTGGCTGTTGGGAATTGGACAATGTCAAAGATATTAATCAACCAATGATCTATCTATCTACAAAAACTAACTGAATTACATACTTCAGTTTGCTTCTCATTTGCATTTTATTCTTAATAATTATCATAAACTGATTTACTAATTGATTTTACAACTGAAATTATTATATAATTATTATATTACTGTATTAGGTCATATTTTTTTATATTGCAGTGCCTATTTTTGAAAAATATAGATCATAACTGATTTTTTTTTGTGCATATGTCGGTGGTTTTTACGTCATAAAAATCCTAGCCCTAGTAATTTATAAAGTCATTGTTGGCTGCATTGTAATAAGCCACTTTCTAGATGATAGACAAAATCAGCATACAGGACAGTTGCACATCTGAAAAAAAAAATGTACGTGCAAAGTAATAATTTAACAGACGCTTCATAGCACTTTGAACTATTATATTATGTTTGGGAAACAACTTTTTATAAAGAGTGGATGATTTGACATATCCCAGCAATAAATTAACATTTAAAGATGTTATGGATATAGGAACCAAAATTTTGAATACTCTAATAAAACTATAGGAATAATTAACAAAGTAATGAAACCTTCCCCAGTTCACAAAAGTACAGGAAAACATTTGTATAAGGCCTGTTCTGTGTTATGGCAGTGAGGTGTGGGCAATGACATGAATGGAGGAAAGAACAGAATTATCAAAACAACTGGTTGACCACCTACGGCAGAGGAGATCCTCTAGAACAGGGCCACTGAAGAATGCTTACTAGGTGTGACAAGATGCTGCTCCTACTCAACCCAATGTCGGACAAGCTGATAAGGAAAGACAGTTGTGTTGCTTCGAGTGAGGGCATGTTCATGCAAGGAGGAAGAGGGAGCCGTCTTTTCACACCTTGTGAGAAAGTTCTAACAGGCCTGCTCTAGAATCCCAAAAGCTATGCTTCACTACCAAAACCATGGGAAGATATTTCTGGACATCCCAAAAACTGATCAAATATCCCTTTATTTTATTTTTTTAATTTTTCATTAATACAATATGAAACATATAACTCAACTATTACAAGGTTAGAAGGTACTTGGCCTCATGTGCACATGTGGGACCTAAGTAAATAGCTTATCTATTCATCACATTTAATATGCTGCAAGCACAATAAATTTATAAGTTTGTTACATAATTAATCACACAATAAGGGAAGTTGTTGGACTCACCATGTAGCTTTAATTTTAAAACTTATGTAAATATTAATATTATTCATTTTTAAACATCTTAATGATGGACAAATTATTCCATCATGGAAGAGCATTGACATAGAAAGTCAAAAGTCCTGGGTTCAAACCCCAGTCTATTTTTCTTTTCAAATTATATAAATATGTTTGTTTATTTTGTTATCACATTCAGAACTATCATAATGACTAATTGAAAGCCTCCTAGGAAGGATCAGGTTTTGTGCCATAATAGTTATGCCTCTGATGACTTTTTAGATTACGAAAAAACTTAGTATTTATTAGACATTCACTTACTCGATGAATTACTGCAAGTTCTACAGAATCGCAGTGTGCATGCATGAATGCTTAATGTAACTTCCACCATGTGGCAAGATATATATGTGAAATTGGTATGAACAATTTTCACAATAAATTTCCAAATATGTTTATAAAAATGGACATACACAAACTTCCTCTTCCTAACCTAACAAAATAAATTGCATGCATATTATATTAAATTAATGTTGGGAAGTAAACATTATGAGGTATAATCATTAAAATTCATCGGAGAACATATTCTTTAAACAACTCACCTCATAGGATTCAGGCTTCCATGATATCGCGATTTCAAACATAGTCATGTTCATCTTCAGCCATAACTCCGACTGACGAAATTCTTCGGCGACAATAGAATAGTTGACGGCCGAAGAATTTCGTCAGTCGGAGTTATGGCTGAAGATGAATATGACTATGTTTGAAATCGCGATATCATGGAAGCATGAATCCTATGAGGTGAGTTGTTTAAACAATATGTTCTCCGATGAATTTTAATACATGCATATTATTTAACAATGGTGTACACTAACTTGTCTCATCAGAACCTAACAAGATTAAGATATAGTGGAAGTCACATTAAACATTGTGCATGTACACTGCAATTCTGTAAAACTACATTGAGAGATAAATAGCAAAATTTGCATACACAAATAAATATTTTATACTTGTAAAATATGTTTCAAGAATCATTGCTAAATGTTTTAAAATAGTATGAAATGTTATTACAAATGATAAAAGTATATAGTGCAACTGTGACATACGAATGTTGTATGTAAAATTATAGAATGTCATAATTTAAAGTTAAGCCTACATTATCTGTTTCCTCCTTCAGCTGAAGATGAATTAGCTTACCTCTGCATTCCAGCACACAAGAAATGCGATGAAATGATATCTGTTTTCCTCCTTCAGCTGAAGATGAATAAGCTTTACTTCTGCATTCCAGAACACAACAAAAATTGTTGTTCACCATGATCTAAATTATAAACACAAAATCCTTAGATTATTTAACATCAAATCAATAAACTATTAACTTTCTATAGTACTACAATTCAGCAAATTATATAAAATGATGTTCGAAGCTAACATCATACATTAATTTGATAAAATATATATATCTTGAGGTTGTAGTTATGTCAAAGATTGTACATTCATCATAAAAAATTATTAATTACGTAAAATATTGTTTATAGAACATTGAACAAAAGCTCTCTACGATTGCTTTATACCCTACATAAGTTAAATACAAATTATATATATATATATATATATATATATATACATTTTTAACACTGTGTTTTAATGTAATATATTTACTGAGAAAATTGTTGTAATATTAAATTTGAAGAGAAAAATTTTCGCCTAGACCGGGACTCGAACCCAGGACCCTTGGCTTTCCGGGCGATAGGGAATTACAACGTATATAAGAGAAAAATTTGCGTCTAGATCGTAACTCGCCTCGATAGCTCAGTTGGTAGAGCGCTTGGCCCGGAAAGCCAAGGGTCCTGGGTTCGAGTCCCGGTCTAGGCGAAAATTTTTCTCTTCAAATTTAATTTATCTTTCATTGAGAAATGTTAAATTAATAATAAAAACATGTTGTAATATTCTTGTAAATTTCAAGAGACCACTTGTTTATTTAAACAAACAAAATATTGCTTCCAATTATAGCGTGGCTTTGTTGTATATTTTAAAATAAGTAGCCAACATAATGAAAAAAAAGTACAGAGTTGATTATGATATTAAATAAAAAAAACTAAATAAATTATTTAAAACTTTCCAAAATATGTTAAAAGTAAGAATTTAAACAAAAGTTAATTTCGTGGTAATTTTCATATTAAAATTGAGAGAAAGCCAACTTATTAAAAAATTTTTTTAAATATTTAATTTAGTAAATTAGTAGGCCTGTTGGGTGCACTTAAACCTGCCAAAATAGCAGACGAAACAGTGTTACGAGTAAAGCGACTATAGCGCCTCCAAGTGTTGGCAGAAAAAACTAGGCCTGGCATCACCTTCTTCCATTTGAGTTGGCCTGGGGTGTGCCCTACTATCAATAGCCACAGCTGTGCAACTCTTCAATGCAAAAATAATGCCATTAATCGCATATGGGATAGAGATAGTTTGGGAACATCTGAAGATAAATGACTTAAAAATCTGGGAAAGCGTCAAGGTCTCCTATCTAAAGAAAATTCTAGCAGTCTCTAAATTCACTACCTCGAGACTGGTCTATGTACTAGCAAGAGAACAGTTCTTCCTGGAAGACCTCAGAATGCACTACTACCTCCATCCACTAAAGCTTAGGAACAACAGATGCAAGAGAGAAGACAGAAGCAGAATGCCATTCCTGAAGAATTCTACCATACGCCTGCCATGATAGATAGGAGCTGATGTGGAACTAAGGCACCAGATGCAGTCCACAAAGTGTGTGTGAATGTCACTTTACCATCAAATCGAAGACAGTTGCAGATGTAAACTGTGCGGACTAAAGTGTACAAGATATCATCTGGAATTGTGTTCCAAACTGACAATGTCATTAGCGCAATACGCGCAATTAATCAATTTTGTACGATTGTGCACAATTACATTATTATTAATATTTAGGGAATAACAAATTTAAATTTAAAAAATTATAAATTGCATCTAGTGTTAAATTTTAATAATCCAGGTTATGAATTGTCTTCTCGATATAAAACAAGAAATGATATAGACAATATATTATCAAGATTTCAAATGATATGTGGCACTACTCACAGAACACTAAAACATAAAACAAGGAAGGATACAACATTGAGTTCTACAAAACAATGGCGGTACCGGTACTTTTATACAGTATACAGTAGTGAGTCCTGGGTAACAAATAAGAGGAGTTTGAATAGAACACAAAGTGCGGAAACTACTTTTCTAAGAAGGACCAAAGGATGCACAAAATTGGACCACATAATAAATGAAAAAATAAGAAGTGAATAAATTCAACAACACCACATCGGCTGGGAAGAGCATGTTCGGAGAATGGAAGAAACAAGATTGCCCAAGATAGCAAATCATTATTATAAACCAAAGGGATTAAGGGATGTGGGAAAACCTAGGAAGAGATGTGAATTAGGAACAGGTGAATCGCCCAAACCTTGGAGTGAAGATGGTGATGATAAACAGACTGGTCAACATGATTTTTGTCTCATGAGCACCAATAGTTGTACTTAATGCAGTCTTTTTATCATGTTTTCAAATATGTATTCGGAATTTCTCCATCACCCACAGTTTTTCTTTTAATAAACTTTTTTCGTCCATTTGTCCATTGTAAAATAAAACGAGGAACACTTATCAGGAGATTTCAACTATGGAAAAGAGATATCGAGGCAAATGGAATCCTAATATGCTGGCCGATTATTGTCAGACCATCAAGAGGGATGCTCCACTGGCGAAATATAGCTAAAATCGCCAGTTCTTACTTTCTAGCTGAGTCCGAATGTTCGAATATTGTGTAGTTACGAATGTAGAAAATATTAAAGTGTTTAAAATTATAAATGCCTGTCTCTCAGAAACCTTGCGTGATGAAGAAAAACCGATATCATATTTGAATTCAGGAGAAAAAATACTATTGAAATCACATGTTTTTCTTTCCGAGACAAAAAAAGTCTATTTTTTGTTGCTCAGTGTACTAAAAGTTAAGATTACAACCTGGTATGATGAGCAGTTAGACTTGTCAAGTGCAAACAGTTGAAATGAGAAATAAGACACACAAACAGTTGAACAAATATATACTATCTGTATTGCAATCTTATCTTTTATTAAGTTATGTAGATAGGAAATTGATTAGGAATGAAGAAAAAAAGAAAATAGAATTTGGAATCTACAGAAAAGAAACTCACATTGACAATTATATAAAAGCTACAGGATTTAACCATTTTTCAAACAAACAGGCAGTATTTAATAATTTAACACAGACTTGTGAACGTTCCCATGAGCAAAGAAAATTACAATAAAGAGAAAAAACACAAAAATTGCGAAGGATAATGGTTTTCAAGAAAAGATGATACACAAGAAAATAAATAAATCTAAGGAACAAAAAATGATTAATGAAAGTACTCTTCAGACAGATAAAAATATTGGTAAAAAATTCAAGAAGTTCACATACCAACCTTTAGCATTTGACAAGTTTCAAAAAAATCTTCAACAAATCCAACATTAAATTAGCACCGAAAAATGATTACAGCTTAGGTAATTTTATAAAAACCAACAACAATGAAAAGATTGAAGACTGAAAAAAATCTGGAATTTATCAAATTAATTGTAAAGATTGTGAAAAGATATACATAGGAAAAACAAAAAGGAATCTAAATACAAGATTAAAAGAACACCTCAGAAATGTTAAAAATAGAGAAACCGAAAAATCTGCAATAGCTGCACACGCCTGGTCAGAAAAACATAGAATAGAAACCAAAGCAAAATTACTTAAACAATTGGAAAAACCGAAGGAACTCACAATTTAGGAAAAAAATTATGTATGCAAGAATGAAAATACAACTATGAATTTTGAAATACCCAGTTATAAGGAGAAGGGATTGATTTGGAAGTTCGTCGGTCAGCCATCAGATGGTGCGGAGGTCAGTCTGCAGGATAGAAGGCCGTTGGACATCAGTTGTGAATGTGACACAGCACTGAGAATGTCACAAATGATGTGATGAAACCCTGGGTTTGCGGGGAGTTATGAAGTATGAGGTGAGTGAAACAAAAAATAAACAAAATATCTTTTATTACTTAAAAATCTTAGCCCTAATGATAAATTGCATCTCTGCTAATCCAGTTGCAGGCTTTTAATACCCTGTATGATTGGATGATTTTTTCCACTTACCTAAAATTTGCCAGAAGTGTAACGTATTTTGTCTTGAGTCACAATGTAATTTCATCTGAATTTGGAGTTAATTTCACTGAGATATATAATACAGGGTGGAAGTAATATAAGTGCATGTATTTTAAGAACATACACCTTGAGTTGAATACAAAAAAAAAGTTTAAGTGCCATCTTGTCGAGATGTATTTTTCTAGAGGATTTGGAAACCAAAAGTGGCATTTGTTACGACTTATTAACAAATAAAATTAAGCTGTTTACTCACAAATCATTATTTTAATATATTTACTGGTATTTTTAAATACTTACATATTTAATATAAACGGCGATGTTTGAAAACAAATCAGAAATGTGTGGTTATGTTTATTCACTGCAACTTGATCATATTATTTATTGCCTAATTGGATCACAATATTGTAAGATTGCACCCTAGTGGAGAAAAAATGGAACACATGAAACTGTATATGATCAATATTATAGGATATTAATTATTTTTTTTGGAAACAACTCAGTAAAGTCATTACTTAAAAGCACAATTATTGAACACACAATTATCAAATGTGTAGTTGGAAGGAATCTGTTCATTATTTGCTATATTCAACATATTTGTTAGAGAGTCAGTCACTGCAAAATAATGCTCTGATCTGTTCAGAATATTAAAAAGGGGCTTTTTTATTATGTTAAACAGAATTTGATAAATATCGAGGTGAAACACGACTGTGATTGGTTGTAAAACAAAATTCATTGAAATGTGACTCCCATTTGGGGCACGAGTTAAATAGTCTTCAAAACAATGTTTCTCCCAAACTTTAAATGCCGCCGAACTCCATAAATATTTGTCATACAGATCAATATAACTCATGCCCCAAATGGAAGTCAAACCAATCACGTTACAATGAATTTTGTTGTACAACCAATAACAGTCGTGTTTCACCTCGCTATTTATCAAATTCTGTTTACCAAAATAAAGAAATCTCCTCCTTTTTAATATTCTGAACAGGTCAGAGCAGTATTTTGCAGTGACTGACTCTCCAACAAATACATTGAATATAAAAAATAATGAACAGATTCCTTCAAACTAGACATTTGATAATTTTGTGGTCAATAATTGTGTTTTTAAATACTGATTTTTATTGAGTTGTTTCCTAAAAAAATTAATTAACCTGTAATGGTTATATTGTACTGTTAGATGTGTTTCATTTATTCTCCACAAGGGTGCATTCTTACAATATTACGATCCTATTCGGCAATAAATAATAGGATCTAGTTGTAATGGATGAACAAATGAAACAACCCAACATTTCCCATTTTTTTCAAACATCGTCGTTTACATTAAATATTTTAAGTAATGATCTGTGAGTAAACAGGTTAATTTTATTCGTTAAATAGTCCTAACAAATGCCACTTTTGATTTTCAAATTTTCTAGATAAATTGGAAATCACTCGTGGCATTACTTATAATGAAAGGTAGAAAAAAAAAGTTTTGATCCCCTGCAGTTTTGCAATATAATTTATAGTTTTCATGTGAAATAAGTGAAAACTTGCGACTTTTGGAATACAAAAAGATAAATGTAGTCTTCCAATCATTGCTCCCGGAACCGCTATTTATGTGTTGCAACAATCTACCAAATATTAGTCACAAAATGAAAAAAGGATTCGTTTTATTGCAATTTAACACCTACTTTAAATTTTGCACTCGTATCACTTTCATCCTGTGATGATTATGTATTATGCCAGGTTTTCAGGAGAGAAAAGAAAAAACCTCTATTACTATAAACACTATCTATTAATATTAAGAATCTAAAACCATTGCTATGATTGAAGTAATCCGGAAATGCGTGCTATTATGCATTACAGAGACTCTGTATGTCCCAACTCCTTTCAAAAAACGTTAAACTGAAAATATATAAAACTGTTATTCTACCAGTTATATTATATGGATGCTAAACATGGACTCTTACTTTAAGGGAGGAAAGAAGATTATTTGAGAATAAAGTACTTAGGAAATTTTTGGACCAAAGAGAGATGAACAGACAGGTGAATGATGGAGAAGACTACATAACAATGAACTATATAAGAAGCCAGATATAATAAGAACAAATAAGTCTCGTAGACAGGGCAGGACGTTTGGCACAAATGGGGAATGAAAGTTGTGCATGGAAGCTTCTTGTAGGAAAACCAGAGGGAAAA
Source organism: Diploptera punctata (assembly GCA_030220185.1). NCBI lineage: Eukaryota > Metazoa > Arthropoda > Insecta > Blattodea > Blaberidae > Diploptera > Diploptera punctata. Next base: position 20,887 of record JASPKZ010007862.1, read on the forward strand.
TGCCCAGTTGGTAGACCAAGAATAAGGTGCAAGAATAGCAGTTACTATGATTTAAGTGAAGCAGATTATACAGGGGATGACTGGAAAAACATTAGCTCAGGATAGGGATGTATGGAGAGCTTATGTCCATGCGGCCATAAACCTACGGGTGAGTTAGGCATAAGTAAATGTACACTACTGTTGTAATCAATGGTAAAAGAGAATATTAGCCTGAACCACTAATTAGTTCAGGCAAAAATGTTTTTTGTTTACAATAGCTAAGTTGTGTACATTAATTTACTTATTTCAACCATAGTAATAGCTTTAGCTTCTCAATATTAGTTTAATAAATAATGCTATAGCTGTGTGTCTTGTCTTCTTAATGTAGAAGCCATTCATTGTGTATTTGTGAATGATGATTCATCGCATTGAATGTGGGACCAGTAGAGTAAGGTAAAGGAAGGATTTATGCTTGGATGGGAATTAGCTCAGTGATCAGAGCTTTAGAATGGAAAGCTGAAGATTCGGGGTTCGATTCGCAGTTCAGGCAAAAATGTTTCTCTTTACCATTATCTGATGTCTTATAGCAATTATGACATGCTAGGATACTATCACATAAACCTCCTAGATACTTAAACATTAAATTAGAAATTTAAATTAAATCCCAGTGATTTTTCTTGTAAAAGTTCAGATCATCAGATAATGTCTATAGTACAGAAAAAATGTCCACCTGAAAAATGACAAAATATAATCACGTGTGATGTGTAACATTAAACCATGATCCGAGGGAGGCTAATTGTAAAACTCAGGATAGGGATGTATGGAGAGCTTGTACCTGATAGTATCAGTCATTTTTTCATAAGTAATAAGTAATAGTTTTAAAAAACTAAAGCAAGACTCTTTATTAGAAAACTGAACTAAAAATGAAAAATAATTTTAATTTCCAACACGCTTGAGATAAAATTAAAATGGTCAACAAAAAATCATCTCCAACACATCTAGAATAAAATTAGAGTTATCTACAAAAAAAATGATTTTACCATCAAAAGCGTGGGGTGCTCTATATCAATTAATATATTTGAAAATAAACAGATATTGGTAAAAGTAAAATCTCCAAGAAGAAAACATAAAAACTATAAAAAGCACCCCACGCTTTTGATGGTAAAATTATTTTTTTGTGGATAACTTTAGTTTTATTCTAGATGTGTTGGAGATGATTTTTTGTTGACCACTTGAATTTCATCCCAAGCGTGTTGGAAATTAAAATTATTTTTCATTTTTTAGTTCGGTTTTCTAATAAAGCGTGTTGTTTTAGATTTTTAAACTATTATTCATTTTTTATTTTTAATATTTTACAGAATAAGATAAAAATGTAAATATCTTTAAATTCAATACTATTGTAATATGAGCTAAAAGTAATACTCTACTAAAAAAATCCTCCAGGCTGGATTTGAACCAGCAACCTATGGATTACTGAAATTATATACCACTACAGTCCACTGGTCTACCAACTGATCTCTTATAACGATTGAGTAAGTTGGTAAGTCTGCAATCTGTTATACCAGTTTTTATTATTTTGATTTTATATTATTATCTACGGGTTTCTTATTCATCTTTCATTATTCTGGGAAGAGATTTAAGTTGGATTTTAGAAACAATTTATGAAATTATTGTATTGTCATTGGTCCTTCACAAGTATACAATGTTTCAAATCGATCCAATGATTTTAAGTGGGAGAAAATCGCGTTAAAATATTCCGTTACATAGATAGATGCAGGTCAAGCTAATATAAAGCATGTAAAAATTTGAAACAACATTAGGAAGTTCTTAATTCATGAATGAGTCATTTTTTAAATCTTACCTTATAGTTTGTTTCCTTAAACATAACCTGAAAAAAAATGTTCAAGAAATTTGACATTACATTAGCACCAGTAAATAAATTAGTCTCGGTAATCTATTAATAACCAATAACAAATTGACCACATCAGATAGTAAAAAATCTGGAAGTTATCAAATTAGTTGTAGAGACTGCAATAAAGAACCAGACAAGCGTTATGTGAAGCCTTCACGAAATTGAAACAATTTGGTCTAATAATAAATCAAGAGAAAACAAAATATTTAAAATGTAGCAATCACAACAGAAAATGTGAAAATCTACAAATTGATGACATGCAAATAAACACAGTAGAATCATTTAAATACTTAGGTACCAAAGTAAATGGACATAATACATTAGGAGAGGAAATTAAAGAAAGATTGGTAAATGAGAATAAAGCTTATTTTGCAAATAGAACCTTATTTAAAAGCAAATTAATATCAGAAACTGCAAAAATAAGGTTATACAAAACACTCATTAGACCAGTAGTTACATATGCTTGTGAAACTTGGGTCCTAAAAGAAACAATAAAACAGAAATTACTAATTTTTGAAAGAAGAATTTTAAGAAGAATATTTGGACCAAATAGAGGAACTGATAACTGTTGGAGAATCAAAACAAATAACGAACTAAACAAATTAATAAAAAATCAGAAGATAGTAAACCATATAAGAATTGATTGGCTTGGACATTTGATAAGAATGGATGATCAGAGACTGGTCAAAAAACTCTACAAATGGAAACCTATAGGAGGCAGAGCTGTAAGAAGACCGAAGATCAGATGGGAGGATGGCACAATGAACGATCTAAGGAAAATGAAAGTGACTAATTTGAATATGGCAAGAGACAGATTGGCATGGAGGAGGATTGTTGAGAAGGTCAAAACTTTCACTTTTGAAGTTGTCGTGCCTTAAGATGATGACTGCAATAAACTATACACAACATGGGCAACCACAGGAATAATTCCCTTTAAGAAAAAATTCCTATGGATTGACCAGGAATTGAACCCGGGACATCATGAACTGTAGTCAGGAACGCTGACCACTAGACCATGAGGCTGGTTAAAGTTACACTACATACAGAACTCTTTATTACGTTTTTTAAAGATAACAATGCGAAAAATCAATCAATAAAATAGGCTACGACATTTGAACATCGCGGTTCAACAATAGCATATCGGTCACGTGGTTACGGCTGGAATACTTCAACATATGTTTTCCTATAAAAATAATTACAATTTCGCGTTCCTTTATTTCAGGAAAATCGGGAATCAAAATACTTTGTTTTGGACGTAAATTAATAAATGATGGCGTTAAATGAAAGCTGTGATTGCAGGTAAAATTTCGCTAAAATACGAGGTAAGTACCAAATAAAATATAAAACAAACTTCATGTAGAATTAGAATGTAGGCCTAGATGGGCCTGCAGTGAAGCCACTTTACCTTTACCTCTGATTTTCTTGTATTTTTTCTTAATTTTCGTTTTCCTTTCTTGACATGTTTGATGTGAATACATGTTTGAATTAGCGTCCACAGTGGGAGACAATTCAGACAACTAATGATAACAAAATCGGGGGATACACTTTGGTATTGCAGCTACATATCTATCATTTAGATCCAAAATGTAATTAGTCCCTCGATAGATAAAGGATCAAAGAATTACTAACCTTAACTGCGGGCTGTGATGTATCGCGCGCGGCAGAGGAGGAAGCTCCGCCATTTTGAGGTCGTTTCGCTGCATCACATAATTTTTGTTTAGTATAAATTTTAACTCAGACAAGTTACGACGTTCGTTTGAGTTTCAATCGTCAGCTCTCGTCAGGATGTATCGATTGGCATGTGGCACGAATGGGTAATGAAATATGAACATAAAAACTCATTGTAGGAAAATGAGAGGAAAGCATCCATTAGGTAGGCCAATAATGAAGTGGGAGAATGACATTAAATATGATTTGTGGAAGGTAAATTATAAGGTGGATGATTGAAATAGGGATGTTTGGAAAGCTTTTGTCCACGTGGCCTTGAACCTACTGATTCAAAATAAGAAGAGAGTAGTTAGTTTTTTTGTGTAAAGATCGCAACATACATATGAACTTAAAACATGTTTTTATGTATTTTTAATAAACACATAAAACACTAATGTCTTTCTGAGAAATAGAATCTTTGAAATTGTGTTAGTGCGGGTATATCATTTGGTGTTGAAGGTTCTGCAAACAGACCCAGGCTCTATCTCACAGGGAGCGGAGTTTTAGGTTTTAAAAGTTAAGACTGCAAGACAGTATAGTGATAAAATTAATGTAGAAAATGCAGAAATGAAGTTCTTATGTTCAGTAACAGTGGTGAGAATTTTGGACAGAAAAAGAAGTGAAGATATTAGAAAATACTTAAATATTTTTAATTTAACAAATAGAATTGACAACATGAGAAACAACTGGTATGAACATGTTAAAATAATGCCTACAGATAGAATCTCTCAGCTGTTATTAAAGTACAAACCAATAGGACATAGAAGTGTTGGATGCCCATTTACTAGATGGGAAGGTTCATTAAATCCCACACGATGTGAAAACAGGTCAAAAGGCCTAATTTCAAGAAGTAAAAAGAAAATAAGAATTTATACAGTATTCATTCAGCTGATTTTTAAAATAATATAAGTTACAAAAATATATCTCGATAAACTAAATAGAACATTATTCATTTATAATTTAAAAGTAAGCTGTTTAATATAAATGTAATATTGCTAGATCACACACAAACATTATTGAGAAACTATTTTGTAAGTTATATTACAAAAACAAATCAGTTGATTGGATATAAATTAATTTTATCACTATACTATGTTGCAGTATTAACTTTTAGAACCTAAACCTCCGCTCCCTGTGACGTCTCTATCAGTTCCGCAGGTTCATGGCAGCGCAGGCCTAGTTATACTGTAAGAGTAGGTTCAAAATGTTGATAGCCCGATGCCACCCGCAAGTTTCCAGATACACAAACAAATATTTATTTAAATTTGATACATTGTTAATTTAATTCAAAACATTAGTTAATGTTTTTAAATGAGAGTTTAGAAAGAGATCTTCTTCATATTCATAATTTGTACGATTTTCATCCTGTTTATTCCCTAAACCGTATGTATCACTCTCGAGGGAAGGATTCTTACAACTCATGCGCAGAGCGAGGCTTCGAGATTCTTTGCAGCACAAAATATAATTTTTGCACGATAGTGCGTTTTGTTCTACTTACAGCAATGGCAACCATGATTGAAAGTTCACCTTTCTATATTTCAGGATTCCCAACCTAAATAACTATACTGTAATATTATATTTACACCCACGTGCAGGAAGTAAACCCACTGCCCCCCTCTATGTATACTACGTACAATGTCTGTAGAAAAACTATCCAAAAGGTAGTGTTAATATAGATAATATGAAACAAATAACTGCAATCTAATCAACTGAATTTTATTTGAAACAATATAAAACAATAAATACGTACTTGCCGCCATTTTATCAATAATGGTCTCACAACCTCCTGTACTTTCACTAATAAACATTGCCCACACTGTTAACGTTACTCAATTGTTTATAATGAACGCAAATATTTCCAACAAAGATGTTATTATCTTACTACTATTTATTATTTTGAAAACACCATCGCGCAAAAAATAATGAACAACGCACGTTTGTGAAGTGTTTTACAGAATCTCAGAAATTAAAAATCTCACAATCACTCAGTTTTTAAACATTATCCTCGATTCTGTAAATACCACTACCCAACCTTGCATCGTAATATAGTACTATTTCACATGTTCCATTCCCAAACCTGATGATTCCATTTATATCTTACAAACGATGGCTCTGTGTGTAACAGGGAAAAATGTGTCCAAACCAAATGCAATTTCCACAAAACTAATTTACAGAAATTTAATAATCCACAACTACTTGGAAAATTTCTACAAAGAAAAACACAAAAGGAAAATGATCAATTCAAAAGTTTTATTTACCACTAACACTATCGACTCCTGTGGTCCATTGTAGCGCAGATATAAGCTCTCCATATATCTATATCCTCAGATATTATTTTCGAATCATGCCCTCGTAATTAACTTCCTTCAGATGTTATTATCCCCCCTGTCCTTGGTCTTCCTACTGAATGGTTCCACTTTGTGTTTCCTACAATAAGTATTCATTTTTATAACGTTCCAAATGTCCTGCCCATCGGAGTCTATGAAACTTAACTCCTCATATTATACCTGGTTTTCTATCAAGATCATGGAGTTGACTCCATTCACCTGTCTACATGTCTCTGTTAGGTCAATATGCACTTTATTCACCCACATATTCTTACGTCTTGAAGTAAGAGATCTGTTTCGCATCATTTTCATTTATAACCTGAAGAAACACCATTTTATATATTATTAATTTAACAAGACTGAGAGAATTTGAGACAACAAGATTCTCCACCATGTATAGTACAGCCTATACCCAGAGATGATCCTATGCATAATTCATTTCTGTTGTTACTGTTATTTGATTTCAGACACTTCATCAAAATGTCCATAATTAGCTATTGATATTTTGCACATATAGGAAGAAGATTACCACAATAATTGTCAAAATGTACTAATCAGTTATAAACATTTATCTTTCTAGGAATCTACATTTGAAAATAAATTTGATGCAATGAAGAAACACAAGATGGTGAGATTGAAAACAACAGTACATGGAAGTCACTCAAATAATCTCAGCACTATGAGCGTGTAAAATAAATTATATGAGGAGGGAAAACTGTTTGGTAAGAATATTGTACCCTCGATGGATGCAACAAAAATGGGTGATTTCATTCACAATTCATAAGTTGATTGCATGAACTTTATGGTTGAAAACAGGTCATTTTATATAAATTTAAATATAAAAGAATTTAATATGCATACATTGATGTTTTTATTATTAATTTAACATTTCTGGCTTTTAAAGTAATGTTAGATTTCCAATAAATGTCTTTAACTAAGAAGCCGCCATTTGCAAAGATAGAAACAATGGTTTCAAAAGCATTTGGCGATAGGGAATTACAACGTATATAAGAGAAAAAATTTGCGTCTAGATCGTAACTCGCCTCGGTAGCTCAGTTGGTAGAGCACTTGGCCGGAAAGCCAAGGGTCCCGGGTTCGAGTCCCGGTCTAGGCGAAAATTTTTCTCTTCAAATTAATGCATACATTTATTTACATGCAGAACCATGCTCAAGAAACACAACTTCAAACAAAATCACATACAGGTTCTTTCTACATTTAATTCAAAATTTCTTCACGAAAGAAAAATAAAAGTATTACATGGGAATTAATTGTGTGTGCAGCTATAAACTTTGCCATTTTTCTTTCACTTGGAATTGTTAACCCTTGAGGAGAATTGATAGGCGCTTAAAACAATGTAGTACAGCACCTTCATTCTCGCTTTGTCATAATGTGATACTTAAAGATGAGAGGTTTTCTAGAAATGCAATATAAAGATGTAAACAAACTCCACATAAGCAGATATTATTTGGCGTAAAAATTGGATGAAGTTGTAGTTAAGATATCTGGATCTCTGAGTGTTGTGCTGACGTGATGCCTTTCTTCTTTTTCAGGATAATGGAACCTGTAGGATGAATTCAAGATTACAAGAATGCTGGAACTCTCCTTGGGACTGGTCGAACACCAGATTCGTCTGGTTAGTAGAAGTCCTTCCAGGGTGTAACTGGGCAACCTTTTAGCCAGAGGTGAAAATATCGGGCCCAAAAACCATGGCATCTGGTTCAACGAGAAACAAATGTGGAAGTGTGTATGTACCATTTTTATAAATACTCCTTTAACACATTGGTGACAGACAGCTGTGCGATCCACCCATCCCTGCTAGACCGGACATTCTTCTCAGTGGCTGGACTTTTAAAATTTAAACCCCGCTAGCATACTGTGACTTTTCCATCTATATATACTTTCTGTAACAATAATATTTAAGCATTTATTTACTAGTGAAGTGACCACACCTTCTAGTAGAAATTGAGGGTGTGATAGCGTTGGAAACATTCCCCTTTATGTAAAGGCACAGTGCAGGAGCATATGTAGTGAGTTTCTTTTCTTTTCTTGTGTTCACTGCAAATGCGGCAAAGTTTGGAGGGTATTTTTTTCTTTCCAGTCACAATTGGTGTTAATTTATGTTTCTTCATGTCTCCTGAAAGCCTCCCTGGTGGGTCTTGACAATACAACTTTCTTGCTCCATTTCACTGTTTTTCTAAGGATGGAGTAATATGATAGGTACTGGTCAGCCCTGTCTACGCCCTTCACATACTTCTTATATTGAAGTATTCAGTAGACCATTTTTACAACTTTACCGACCCCCCCTCCCCACTCTCTAGTTGCCTGATGTAATATCCTAACCATTCTTATGTCTCTTTTATCTTTCCATGTTTGTAGCAAAACTTCTCCTTACTGCAAAATACACTTTCTCCTGGTTCGAGTTTATTTCCTGCTTCCACAAATGATTTTGGAAGCCCCTTGTTAATCCTTATTTCTTTCGAGCAAATTTTCAGCTACAGCCACTCCATTATAATAATTATCCTGGTAGACATGATGCCACAGATATAAACTCGGCTCCAGAACGCAAAATAGTGTTCTTATCATTTTTTGCCACTCTGCAACATACATTTCCAGGTTACATATTAGCCAGTAATTGCCTAACTATCTGCACTAAAATTCCATTTTTCACCAGCTGTCTGCTTGATACTGTAAACTACTCTTTCTTTTAAGATGGAAATTATTATAATTGTTATTATCATTATTATTCCAATACCATTAAATGTATTTCAGGTGTGAATGTGGTGTGAATGATGGAGAGATGACCGCAGGTTCCAGGCAAAATCCAGGTAATTTATAATGACTTTGAGTAAGTTAATGTCATTTCATGTCGCATATAATTTGGAAGATGCATTCAACATTCCGTGCAGATAATCATCCTGCACATTTTTTACCTCAGCCACAAGACAAACCATTGTGAAACTTTTGTTAATATAAGGATCGGGATGTACCTTAACTACAACTTCATCCAATTTTACGCCAAACAATATCTGCTATGTGGGCTGATGATTATTTTTTATTTACATTTGTAAATTGCATTTCCAGAAAACCTCTCACTTTGAGTATCACAATTACAGCAGACGTGCCATGTGGTGCACTACATTTGTATGAAGAACCTATGAATTCCATTCAGTATAAATTGATGTCTAGCGACAAAAAATATAAAATGACAGCTGTACTCAGAAATTAGTTCCCGTGTAATATTTCTTCTTCCTTCAAGAAATTTTCAATTTAATATTTAAAAAAAAAACCTGTTTGTTATTTTATTTTAAGTTGTGTTTTCTTGAGCAATGGTTAGATAACATACACAATCTGCACTGTAACTGTTAATGATTGTTTAAATATTAAGTTTATATTCAGTTTACAGAATATTTTGGAAACGTAATTTTACAAAGTGAATTTTATACCAAAGTTCTCTATTTTCTGTATTTATAGTTCATAATATCTTTCTTTGGATTCTTTTAAGATTAATTTTTATTCTTTGCTTTACAGAAGATAATTATTTTGCTAAAAATGTAAATATAACGTAAATTTATCCAACAACAGCATGAAGTTGGCTGAAATTTGGTGTGGAAACAAGACAGCAAATGAAGAACTCCTGATATTTGTGGTCAGAACAGCAAATCATGCTGCTTGCTTTGTTGAGTAAATGGATCCGAGTGACTAGGCCCTCCTGATTCTCGAGGGGGGATAGATATCGCAACCATCAAGTGTTACTGGAGCATTTCTAGTTTTTTACTTTTATTAACTTAAATATTCTTATCGATAAATTTTCAATATAGTGAAACATGTGACAATATAAGAATTAAATTAATGTTTTTATTACCTCACCTCATATTCTTTTTCTTCTATACTGCAGTTTCGGAGCTTATCTCCATCGTCAGTAGCCTCCATGTTCGCAGAACAGACAATTAATGGCAACAATTACCTTGCCATGGTCAAGTTATTCCTCGAACCACAGCTACACCAGAATGGCCCCTGGACTTCTTTGCTTGGGGATTCATAAAGGGGAAGGTGTAAAAGAATAAGGTACGGGATCTCCAGGATCTTAGGACTCGAATTTGCAATGCAGTGACGGCTATTTCACCAGCTATGCTACAAAACGTCTTTCAGGCTACTCTCTAACAATTGGAATAATGCTTCGAAATGGACGGAGGCCACGTTGAAATACGATAAACATGTATACATACCTTGACAATAAACATACATACATCAAACGGAGTTCATTATTTCTTGGCAATGAATCGAGACTTTATGACCACCCTGTATGTTGCGTGGGTGTGTAAAGAAAGATATCTCCATCCCATTTTATATTTTTACACAGCAAGAATGTAAAATTATGAGTTACCATGAAATATACATTGTCACTATAAGTTATTGCTCTGTTATCAATATTCTGTTTTTTATGGCACAGAAAAAATGTGTCATTTTTTCTAGCAAGAAAATTCATTTTTCACAATTTTGAAGACATCTTTCTTTACAGTCACTCACTTATGTGTGTGCTATTAACAATCCAGCAGCTGCAATTTTAACAAAACTCGACATATGTGCAATTAATTTTTAAAAAATGAAGGTCGAGTTCATTTACCATTAAGTATAGTAGTTCACCTCACATGAGGTCTGGGCATATCATTTCTCTCTTGAAATACGGTTACACAAGTTCAAATAAGATAAAAAATACCATAATTAATTGACAAAGAGAAGGAAAGATCAACAGCAAGTAAGTTGAGTTTCTCACCTGAGTGTTGCGACACCCACGTCACACCTTGAACGAACCCTTTGTGCTCCTTCACAATTCCCAAATTACGACCTTACGACATTACATTCCTCTCACTATTTAACTCATCTCCCAAATGACCAATCACGTTTCAATGACTTTTGTTTTACAACCAATGACAGTCGTGATTCACCTCGATATTTACTGAATTCTCTTAACCACCTCCTGCTTTTGTGGTAAACAAAATTCCGCTTTTTTTAATGCTCTGTACATGTCAGAGCATTTATCTTTGAAGAGAAAAATTATATGCTCAGACTGGCGTTTGAACCCAAGAGCTTTGGTTTTCTAGTCCAATGCTCTACTGCTGAGCTATCTGGGCAATACTAACTAAACAGACATTTTCTTTAATTTAAGAGATTTTTAAATTTTAGAATTGTTAATCGCAGCTAATGTTATATTAGCCTGGGTAATCTTCTGTTAAAGTTAACACCCCAGACAATAAAAAATCTGGAATTTATCAAATTAATTGCAAATATTGCAATAAAATATATAGGAAAAACAAAAAGGAATTTGGACACAAAAAAACACTTTACAAACATAGCGCTATTCAAAAAGAAGGAACAGAATTCAAACATTTATTTCATTCAAACAAAAAAAATAGAAACACAACTCCACGTTCCTGGAAAGACAAAAGTTTGAAGTTCTGATCACGGCCACATTGGTGCTGTTGCTTCAAGATGCATTGCCGCTGTTAGCTTGGAAGATGAGGAGAAGATGATCAACTTCATCGCCGGAGGCCTCCCAGGTCACCAGACCTAACCCCATGTGATTTTTATCTGTGGGGTTACATAAAAGACCATGTTTTTATCCCCCCTATGCCTAACACTCTTGAAAATCTGCGACATCAAATTGTTGAAGCTGTGAATTTGATAACTAGAGACCAGCATATTTGTGTGTGGCAAGAAATGAGCCACTGTACTGATATTTATCGTGTAACACATGGTGCTCATATTGAATGCATAAAATAGTGGAATTTCTAGTAACGTTGGAAATGAGTTTATATTTTTTGTAGTTTGGAAGAAATAAATGTTTGAAGTCTGTTCCATCTTTTGAATAGCGCTGTATAAAAAACAGTGATAAAAAAATATCAGCGACAGCAGCACACAGTGTATTAGAGATTCATAGAATTGAAAAAGAAGTTAAACTTTTGAAACATCTATCTAAACATTTGCAATTAACAGTTTAGGAAAATATATAAACTAAAAAAAAAAATCATACTAGAACCATTAGTTTTGAATTTTCGGATGAACCAAATAAAAGTTGCAATATGGAGGCCTTTCAAAAACAATGTTTCATCTTCAGTATTTTAACTGGTTCTAATGTTGTTGTATAAGTTATACAATGGGTTTAGGTCTGTGGGTGTGTTCTCATTGAAGAGGTCTGTATGCTTTGCTTCTTTTAGAATCTCTATATCTTCAAGGGTGCTGATGTACTCTGTCTTAAACGACCCAACCTGCTAAGAGCAAGTGTTTACTGGCAATATCAAACCCGAAGGACCATGGCCGCACGGACATAAGCTCTCCACACATCCCTAACCTGACATGTTTTCCAATCATCCCCTGTATAATCTAAAAAAAACGGTAAAGGTAAAATGATCCCACTACAGGCCTTATCTCTCCGTCTCCTCGGGTTCACCTCCAAAAATGTGTCCCTACAGTTTTATATCATCCCACATTATTACACTATTTACAGCTTACGTCGTAAATCTTTATATATTTCAGACTTGAGGTTCTTTTATACCTAACACACGGGACCCATCGCTTCACATCCCTTCAAAGAGGCCCTTGGGGTAAGAAGAGGTTAAGGCTCCCATTTTTTATAAACATTCGTCACTTAATGTCAGCCAGCGATCAGCCCTGCGTGACGGACCGTCTTTATCCCCAGAACAAGCGTCCGGTACTCATTTTAGTTAGAGGCTGAGTCTACCCCAGGACGATAAGCGCCGCCTGAAGGTATGGGTCAGTTTAAAACCCCTGACCACACCGGGACTCGAACCCTCGACCTTCCGGCTTGTAGCGTAGTGCCGTAACAAGTACGTTACGGTGTGGCCCCCCCATATAATCAACTAACTAACTAACTCACTGGCACTATCGAACCCTTAGGTTCAATGGCCGCGCGGACGTACATCCCTATCCTCAGCTAATGTTTTCCAATCATCCCCTCTGTATATCTACTTCCCTAAGATCATGGTTAATGTTATTCTACCACCTCATTCTTGGTCTACCAACTGGGCGCGTTTTCCTTTGGATTTCCTACAAGAAGCTTCCCATTCGTGTCACATGTCCTGCGCCATCGAAGTCTACGAGACGTAACTGTTCTTATTACATCTGGCTTCTCATGTAGACCATGTATTTCTTCACTGTTATGAAATCTTCTCCATTCACCTGTCTGTTCATCTCTCTTTGGTCCTAAATGTTCCTAAGAACTATATTCTCAAATACTCGTAATCTCCTTTCCTCTCTTTGAAGTAAGAGTCCATGTTTCACATCCATATAACATAACTGGTAGAATAACAGTTTTATATATTTTCACTTGGGGCGTCAAGAGTCTCTGTAATACATAATAACATGCATTTCCAGAACTGAGCTTGTGTTTCATCTCATCCCTTCTTCCAATCACGGTTAATATTATTGTACTGGCACGTGCGCAATATAAATTCCTTTCTTTGGGGAGAGGAAAAAAAGAATGCATTCTACACATTACACTGCCAGACTGTAGTTAGGATCCGAAGGAGCCAACTGGTTAGAAAAAGTGGCACTTTACCCACACGCTGTATCATAAAGTTTAAATGAGATATCATAAAACTCAGAGATAACAGAACAACTGCGGACTATATTCACGTTCATTTCCACAAAGTTGGTAAAACTTTACAAAAGGCTGTTTTTAAAATCTCACATATCTACAGCATTAAGATGCGTCGCGACGTCAAATCGGGCGACCACCTCGTTACAGCAATGTCACGTTACCAGGTATATGTAGGGTTTTATAAAAACGCCAGAAAATGGAACATTGCAGATAACTGCAAACTACTGTATCGTCACAGAGTGGAGACAACACATTCCCTCATACTGCTCGGCCAAGTTAAATCAGCGCGCAGGAATGTGCTATCTCTTGCTACGTTGCCACTTCCCTGTCCTATGTACTGAGAGCAGCGCTGGTAAATACTGTGTTTTTTAATGATCCGACAGCTACAGAAGTAGTTGACCAAATGAATAATCCAGCAACCATGTTACTACTGGGCAGTGAGCTGTCCCTCTTTTGCCTTCTACGTTACATGTTGCCAATTCCCGTCTCTTTAAACGTAAAACTACATATTTTGTCTCTTAATCAAAAGATAATAATTTTCATAATTAGAATATACTTGGAAATAGTAACATGAAAATATTATGCATTATGCTATTATGTATTACAGAGACACTTGACGTCACAACTCCTTTCAAAAAACGTTAAACTAAAAATATATAAAACTGTTATTCTACCAGTTATATTATATGGATGTGAAACATGGACTCTTACTTTAAGGGAGGAAAGGAGATTACGAGTATTTGAGAATAAAGTTCTTAAGAAAAATTTTGGACAAAAGAGATATATACAGACAAGTGAATCGAGAAAGCTACATAACAGTTATGTAGTCTTTATGGGAATCCAGATTATAATAAGAACAGTTAAGTCTCGTAGACTATGGTGAGCAGGACATGTGGCACGAAGTCTTTGCTTGTCTAACAATGCAAAATCCAAATGTTACGGTAGAATGAGATTTTGATCGATGTAGCATTGGAGTAGTGTTGCATTGTAACGTAGAAACGATCGAACGGTTTAAAATTTCATTTTGTTTCTGCAGTGCCGTGGAAAATATTAGCTCATGTTTTGGGATATGGAAGTTAGGTAAGTTTGAATATATTTATTACATAAATATTAGAATAAATACACTTCTTATTATACACTGCAGCTTCATTTAGTTGAATACTTAAAGATTAAATCCAACGCTTCCTGTCACTAATACATTTTTTTTATATTCAACTAGGTAATGCGCTCCTACTCCTAAATATATGAAATATGGTTTTTAAATTTTCCTTCAGGTAAATTCCTACACCTGATGTATTTAGAGCATAATAGCAGCTAAACACTCGCCATACCTGAAATGTGTATACACAAAGTTATACGTTTCGACCAATCAAACATGGCGGTTTGCTAGAGTCAATCCTTATTTTCGGATTTCGGGTAAACCCCAGTAAAAAAATGGTCGGATTTCGCTAAGTTTTGGATAATACCTACCTCGGTTTATTTTAATAGCATATACCGATTTCTTTGTCAAACACGAAATTTGCAATCGCCGGAGCAGCTTTTTTAATTTTTGTTTCAGGTGAACTCCTACACCTACAGGTTTAGTAGTGGCTACAGACTGAGATGGGTGGGTCATATAATGAGAATGGAGGAGGAGAATACCACTAGAAAGCTTACATTACTGAGACCAGATGGAGGAAGACCGAAGTTGAGATGGAGTAGAGGAAGCTCGGTGTCCGGGGATGGAGGAGGGCGTTGGACAGGGATGCGTGGAAGAGCAGCCAAGGGCCCATAAAGGGCTGTAAAGCGAGAAGAAAGCGGATAAACGCTCGGCGTACTTCAAAACATGTCTGTACAAATTTCCATGCAGATCTGTTGAGGGGTTAAGAAGTCACAAACATATACAAACTGCTAGCTAATACCCGGGGTGCGTTGCTGCACCTAAATAAATTAAATATTGAAGAATAATTAAATTGTATGGTATACGCTGAGATGAACCAAACAATGACTTTCAGGTAAACATGGACTTCTAATTGTCGGATTTCGCTCATTTCTTGATAATATCTACCTCGGTTTATTTTAAAAGGATAGACCGAGTTTGGTTGTGAAACATCGAAAATTGTGACCGCTAGAGCGATTTTTAAAATTTTCACTTCAGGTGAACTTCTACACTTAAAGGTTTTAGTGGGTCCAATTGCAAATCTAAACCATCCAGGGACCCATCAGACACACAAAAAAATGTCATCAAAATCGGGCCAGTTGTTTAGGAGGTGTTGAGTGACAAACACACGTAAAGATAAAGATTATTCAGTCCTGTCACATCTAATTTTCGGTCTGACTTGGAGTCTAGTTGTTAAAGCTTTCACTGGTAATGTTTTTTAACAATAAAAGTCTTTCATCACACATTCTGAATACATAGACAAACCTAATTAATATTTGTGCTGTTATGTATTTTATTTATTCAAAACCTCAGGTTGTCATTTTTACATTTCTGGTGTTTTCTTTTGGCACTGTAGTAATTGTAACCCGTTTCTGAGGTTGGGGCGCCCGCAAGGAGGTGTTACGACAGTCCTGGTGATGATAATAGTGGTGCGCCGGGAGAGTCCTTAATCCTAAACTTAATTTAACGCGAATACGAATGATGATGATGATTATGATGGCCGTATGATATTCGGGGACCGTTTGGGCCTTAAAGTTTCCTGATACTGTATTTCTCTTACAAATGAGGAAAAACCGCGAAAAAAAATCACCCAAGGAACTTGTCCCGACGGGGGATCGAACCCAAATTTTATAAACTTTTTTATTCAATTCATCATTTTGTTCTAGTTATCCAAGGTCCATCTACAATTTCTGCTGCTCGAAATTTTTCTCAAATACAGGGTGCAGCATAAGTCAATTAATCGAAAATGCAAATATATTATTTTTATGTAGCTTACAAGATCTATACAAAAAACAACAACCGAAATTGTTCAAAGTGACCTCCATTGTTGTTTAAGCATTTATGACGACGTTTTGACACTGATTTCCAGATGGTGTCACACAATTTCCCATTATTAACAAAAGTGTTTTCAAATTCCTGTTCAATCGAATCCCGTAAATGTTGCAGGTTAAGTGGTTTTGTACTGAAAACTTTATCCTTCAAAATCACCTCAAGCAGTAGTGTAGTAGTAAAAAGGGAGAGGTTAACCCCTTAATTGGTGAAATTAAATTCTTATGCCAGCTTGTTTAAATGCATCGGACTGAAGTGAAAACAAATCATGCATAACCATAATTTATTTTGTATATATTGTTGTATAATTTTACCCACTATTAATTAAGAATATTGAGCCGATTCCTCATTCACCGAAGAACTCCGTGACCTTGTAAAGTGCATATATGTTCCAAAGTAGCGACAGGTCGTCTTTGTACAGTATGTATATGTTCAAAAATGTGGTAATTATTTGCACAAACAGGTTCTTTTGGACAATTTGTTCGCCGAACAGCAAACTGAACGATTCGCATGTCTATTGTTTTACGTACACATCAGCCATTTTCATGTTGTGGTGTTTGTTACGAGGTCTTCATTCTAGTTTTCTAAACACAAAACTAATACAATTTTAAACTATAAACCTAACAAAATGTCGGATATGTAGCACAAATAGCTTCACTTTCAATGGAAAAACTGTAAATTAATTAAATAGAAGAAATTCAACAACTGATGACATATTTTTCGTCCGAGGTCGTGGGTACCCTTCCTCAAATTGGTTGGTTAATAAATGAAAAAAACTAATCCACAAATACTAAAGATAAAATATTAATTGAATTTGTTTAACGCCATTTTTATTTACAATTTATCAACATTTGCATGATACACTTTTAAGTTGTGTACAACATATAAAGCTGTCAATAAGTGCTATGCCTACATCATAATTGAGCATAGTTCACCACTCAATTTGTTCTATGAAATATAATCATTGGGTAAAATATTGGTATAAATTATTTTGGTGACACCCTATTAATGGTTCAGGTGCAGCCATAAAGTATTTGGTTAAGGCAAATACCACAAGCCAAATCATGAGCTCCATTCCTGGTGAGGTCAGGCTAAACTTTCTGGCAGCTCTATGGCTGTGGGGTCGACTCAGCCTATAGTGTAAATGAGTAGGCCTACGAGACATATGTTCTGAGGGTAAAGACAACTGCCATGCAGGGGTGACATCTCATGCCAATTGTCTAGAAAAATGGGAGCCTTTAACCTCCTATTACCCCAATGGCCTCCTAATATCTGATCTGTAAGTACCTTCATCCATGTAATTAAAGCTTGAAGTACACTTGGTGCACTGTTGTCTTATACCCTAAGGGCTACCTCTAGTGTAGACCTGAAACAAAACACCATGTGTGTCACTATGATGGTTGTCCGTTTATATAAAAGTGGGTGCCACGCGACAATGCTTGACAACGATTAACATGTGGAATTATTATAGTGTATTTAATTATATATATCTGTGGGGAAACAAAGCGAGCCACTGATAGTGAGGCTATAATATCAGTGTTGAGATAGTTCTTGTTGTGTGTTACATGCAATAATTTTGCTGTTAGTTATAAGTTTAGCTTAACTAAGAATTACTTCTAAGTACAAATTCACATTTTACATGCCTTTTCAGGGCATAATAACAGACAAGTTGACATTTTTTAAGTCAATAATACCAATTCACCTCTTGTTTCCTCAAGTACAACAATGACTTAATGGACCCGCGAGTGCATGAGCTATATACTTAGTTTGGAGAACTCTAATGTATGGGGAAGGAAGGGATCCAATTCCACATACATCTGTAGGCCTACTTACTATAATCACAAGAGATCTTTACTCTCCTTTAGGACTGGCAAGTTACCAGACCAACAGAGTGATGTGAACCAGTTCTAATGTAAGGGGAAGAAAGAAGAACAAATTACTATGGTAGCTTAGTAATGTACTTATAGGTTGTAAGATAAACTTCACTCACAAGGGTTGATTTGAAGTTTCTAAAATCCAGAGCGCATGCAAAAATACTCTATGAAGACACAGACCCTAAATAACTCATATTTCAAGGAATTCAAATCCATACATAGCCACTGCCAGTTATAAAATGAATATAAATACTACATTTCAAAACTAGTAACACTGGTGACTGGCTGTAGAGGAACACCCTCATAAACCAATTCAATCCTAATATAAATAGTAAGTATGGGGAAATATACCATCTTTCAATGAAAATCAGTCATCTGCCAATTATAATGGTAACATTTAAAAAATTTAAAACAAAATAAAGAAATAATTGAGGATGAGGAATAAAATAAATAAGAGAAAGATAAAATGAGATGAAAACAAAAAGAACTATGATTTAAAAATAGAATGATGCTTAATATCATTAACCCTTCAGAGCGGATGGATTTAAATGGTCGGGAATACTCTGATGTGGGAGGAAGTTCACGGGTATTTAAACTCAGCCGTTCAGTGCCAGTATTCCAATAACGCATTTAAATTGATATATCTTCAGTAATTTAAATGTTTTTGCAATTCCTTTATGGTGAACCCTTAATATAATATATTTGAATATAATATTTAATTAATTAAATTTGTTACGGTTCTCACATAACATCTCTGCATTTTTTGCAGACTTATTTATGGTTGTTGTGCCACAGTTGAAATAGGTCCTTTTTTGTAAATTTCTCACATAAGTGACACAGTGTATTGCACTAGGGATTCTTTGAAGAATTCAGAGAACCGGCTTTACCTAACAACAAAACGAAATATTTACACAAAGAGAAGGGTCTTAAAAAAAATGAACTTCAAAAATTGGTGTGATAAATCTTCAAAATGTAAACCAGCTGTTTGACACTCGGGCAACAATAAGTGTATTTTTTCCCCCTTGTGTTTACTTTGTTCATGTTTATTACAAACACATTGCTTCTATGCGCTGACCTTCTTTCTTGTAGGGGGGGGCAGCCTTCTCCAAATGTATCTTTCTAACACTTTTGAAACATTATTTTAGGTCGTGTGCCTTCAAAAAATGGTCTTTCTTCACATCAGACCTGTTGTACTGAAAGACCTTCATCAACCCTAAATTTCAATGCCTTTCTTCTGGTTTCCAAACTGAAACCAATTGATGAAATATGACTATAATAGTTTCACCGGACGTGTGGACTTAAAAGATTAACATGCTAGAAGCCGGAAGATCGAGGGTTTGAGTCCCGGTGGATCAGGATTTTTAAACTGAATCAAACCTTCAGGCGGCACTGTGAACCTGGGGTTAACTCAGCCTCTAACTGAAATGAGTACCAGATGCTTGTTATGGGCCGTCAGACAGAAATAAGTACTCGGCTTACATCAAGTACCAATAGTTTAGAAAAGTGGGAGCCTTAACCTCCTAATATCCCAAGAACCTTCTAAGGTCTGTAGTGGACCACTTTCCTTTTAGATACTGACTGAATTGTAGACTAACTACCTTTCCATAATGTAAGGATATCGTCATTTGAAATATATATATATATATATCTGAAATTTACTGTTGTGGTCCTGTACTGTAGCGTAAATCGGAAATAACTTTGTTGGGCCTTTATTTATACTGAATTTTGCGACATTATTATTAAAAATGAAGAGATTTGAAAATAGATTCAATTTGATAGACAAGCTAATCTACAAAAAAAGGCAAATTTAGTTTTATAAGAAATCCTTTATCAAGTTATAAATTTAAGAAAAATGTCAGAGGCCGCAAGAATAAATGCAAATATAAAATTATTTTAAATTGTTACTCAGGGCCGTAATCAGTTAATATATGCACTAATATAAACTTCGAAGTCTCTACATAAAATTTGTATACACGGTAAATAGTTAATGTAAACACAAAGATCATAATTACAGTTTAAAGCAGTGCGTGTAGCTAGTGTACATGTCACGTCGTTCCGCAATTGGTGAAGAATTCAACTTGCGTACACGTCACGTCGCTCCACGCTGACAGGTTAATAAAATTTTTGGAAAAACTGCACTTAAACCAGTGAAAAGTATTATCAAAGTCCTACAAAACAACAGTGTGCATGCGCCAGAGTTTATAGAGTCAGCAATAACCCACAATCGAACCACATATTGATTATCATCCTCGATTACCATCCATCGCTATGAAATTTAAATGACCAATATTTGCAATAAATCCCCAAATCCATGTTAAAATAAATATATTAATAATATTAAAATTACCAAAGTTTATTAAAAAATGGGTGTACATTTACTTTATCAGTCCCTAATGCTGATTCAACCAGCGATAACCCAAAACAGCGATAGAAAAATCAGACTAAGTAATATACTCTGTGGAAAAATAGCAGTTAGCATCACAATATTGTCTAACAGTGTCATAATATTGTGATTTGCATATTTAAATAAAGACTTCAAAATTGTCTAATAATGTTATAAAAATTGTTTGAAAAAGTTTAAAATATGAAATAATGTTAGTAAATACAGAAGAAGAGCTGAGCGCTAGTAGAAGTGCAGTTGAGCCAAATTGTTTTTCTTTAGTTAAAAAATCACAAATGCAGTTTTCAATAAAGTAATTATTATTAATGAGTTGATTATTTTGACTCGCCTCATATTTCTTGGAATTATGAAATATGAGGTGAGTCAAAATAATCAACTCATTAATAATTAAAAGAAACCTCGTATTGTTATTTTCTACATATATTTAATTTCAATAACACTTTAATCCGGTACACTTCAATTTTTGTTATTATCTCAATTATCTAAAAGCAAAATTAACTCTGAATTCAGTCTTTTACATAATAAAGGTCAGTGTCTATATTTTTAATTTATAAACAATATAACAGCTAATCATCTTTTCAATAAACAATTTTCCCGTTTCATATAGGTTCTTCATTTCCTTAATATTAAACCAATTTTTTTTAAATTCCAGTAATAAAAATTGTATTTTTAATTATCTCTTCTAATTTTATATATGGATGCAGTTCACTACTGAGTGTATTTGAATACAAAACACTAGTAACATTAATCTAACGTTTCACACATTTTTTATAGTAGAACTCTCTTAACCCATCAGCGTGGACATTTAAACATGGCGTTCCTTTCCCAGATGCAGAAGGACATGATGATACGCCTGGACTTTTAAATATCCAAATGGAGATTGCCATACATTACGCGTTGATACATCTATGATTTTCAAGGCCTATACGGAGTTTGTAAGACATTCTGGAGAACTTATTTTTTGTTGCTGTGGTAGAAAAATCTCCCTTTCATGTTAAGACATAATTTACGACAGGCATGTGGAGTGAGTTAGCTACTTATTAGTGAAAGGAGATACTCTTTGTATTTTTTTTTCTCTTCAGCTACGCCCTTCGTTCGAACTAGTGAATGCCCTATTTTGCCGAAAAGAAATATCTGTAAAGTGTCCCACTGTGTGGTCTCATAACTAAACTTTCTTTCAAAACTGACGTGGATCTTGTGTTTATAGACAAAAATCACGTCTCAGACATTTCCAACTTCTAAAACAAATTTACGTGGCGAATTTGATGTGTAGAATTATAAAAAAAATTTTAAAAATATAATAGACGGATAATAGTAATCATAATAATAATAATAATTATAATAGTAGTAGTAATGATACTAAAAATAAAATTAGTAATAATAATAATAATAATAATAATAACAATAATAATAATAGCAATAATAGTGATGTATGTACTGCACACTTCCAACAAAGGTGCTCCCCAGCGGGAGTTTATTAACCAAGATAATCCATTCAACAAGTTTCCGTAATTATATAAATGAATTTATATCAAATAAAATTTAAATTCTCCAACTTTTATAAATATTGTACATAGTGAATCTGATGTGTGGAATTATGAAAATCTTTAATTTAAAAATATGAATGAAGGATAAATAGATAAAGTTTAGAATTATAAATTATAAGTAAACCTTTAGCAACAATATAAAAAATGCATGTATTTTATCTTATATCTTGATGAAAGTATAAGGAAATCTCCATCTATAATTAAATATAACTTGTAATTAACCGATGAAAGACGCCATTCTATATCATTCATTGTTTCGGTACTATATTCTATAGTGCTCTGTTCTAGTACAGGTCTTTCACTGTAATCTTAGAATTTTCATGCTATGATTGCTGCTTCATTATGGAATTATGGTGTGGTAGCTTCCCACCCAGGGGGATGATATTGATGGTAACAATGATGATAAAAGCTAGATGATGTCCATGGACCGTTTGGGCCTCAAAGCCCACTGCATGACAAGACAGTATTCCACCTCGAGACCACAGATATAATAATTCATATTTTACTAAACCTTTCATTTTGTTATTTGTTTTATTTATTGACCCTTACGCTAATTTGCCAACATGTCAACAACATACATGTGGTTAGCACATCGCCTCAATGAGAGATCTATTAGGAAATTGAGGTGTAACTTGGAAGAAAGACGAACATAACGTGATATCTATGTAATCTAGATGTAATAAAACATTGCAAGTATCATAAGCTGCTATGGGTAGGGCATGTGGCACGAATAGGAAATTATATAGGAACTTCGTGTACGAAAACTAGAAGCAAAGTGCCCAGTAGGGGAGGGATAACCATAAAGTGCAAGAAAAATATTAACCTGGATCTGAGGGAGATAAATTATACAAGACCCTCACTGCTGGGTTTCTGAGATCGAGTCTCGGTCACTCCATGTTGGTTTCGTGGCCAAAGAAACGGAGCTTGGACAGGTTTTACTCGGTGTTTTCTCCTGCCTTCCCCTGCTGCTTTTTCATTCCACCATTTCTCCATACTCATCACATTCATTTCGTTCATCTGCCTCTGTGGTGGTGCGTCAGACGTGGTCGGCCACACACTTGTCATACACAGACCTCTATATATAGCGGCTTCTTCTCATCTCATCCCTCGACCCGAAATTATACAGGAATAATTGGAAAATATTATTTGGGATAGCAAAGTATGGAGATGTTATGTATGCATAATTATGACCTCTATGTTCGAAGGTGCCATACATTTTAAGACAACACAAAACAAGTTGGTTTCAATGTCCTTTTTTTTTTTTAAATTGTCCCTTTCATTGAATATTTTAATAATAAATTCCATTCTCTCTACCTTCCAAATCAAGATATTGTAATTGATGAATCATTATGGTTATGGAGGAGCAAACAATTCCCTCCACTTAAAACTCCAAATTTGATTTTAAAACTTACGAATTGTGTGAATCTAGAACTGGGTATGTGGTCTCGAGGTAGTGTGCTGCCTTGTCACGCAACTGACCGAGATTCGATTCCAGTCGGGAGAGGCTTCTTGGGTGAGTTTTATTTCGGGGGTTTTCCTGACCTGTATGATAAATGTCAGGAAGCTTTAGGGCCCCAACGGTACCCGAAAATCATCCGGCCATCATCATCATTATCATTCACCGGTGTGAAAGCAACGGGAAGCTGCCACACCTATAATTCCCTAGTACAGCTACAAAGCATAGAATGAAAATGCAATGATTGCAGTGAAAGACCTGCCCTTGGGCAGAACACTGTAGAATAGAATAGAATGGTCATTCATTGTTTACATTCTATTAATCACAATTTGATATGTATCTAAAATAAGTTACTTGGAGAGTATAGTTTAAAAATACTACAGCACAGGGGTACTGCATGGACTTTTAAATGACCGCACAGAAGGGAGGAAACCGGTCTCGTATATATACGGCAAACCACGCTGAGGGGCTAAACAATATTACATATTTTATTACAGTAGAACTCTCTCAAACAATACTTCAAGTTGGTTTATCCACAATAACAATCTAGATAGAAAATTAAATTATAAATGTATATTAATGTGTAAAATAAAAAAGTCAATGATTCAATCATTTTCCATCATAAGTTGAAAGGAAACTGCTTATAAAATTGTCCAAGTTCTTTTCTCACTTCATAATCCAGATAAGTTTCAATAAAAAGAAGATTCCTATTAGGTTCGTCTTCCGGGCATATAGGCCGTGGTCCAGTCGTTCTTCTACTCGACGTTTCGTCTACTGCTGCGGTAGACATCTTCAGGAGATACTGCGTGCTCTCTGTGAACTCCTCAACAGTCGGCTGCAGACTGGCTGGTCGTTGGAAACTCCCTCCCTATTTATAGGCACGCCCCTGGTGGAGAGGCGGTTTTCTGCGCGGTCCGTGTTGCGTGCTGTTTTGTCCAGGCTGTCGCTAGCAGAAGTCATAGGCTTCGTTGTCGTATTGTGCAATGCCGGGATCCAGATTTTGTTTATCTTCATGGTTTCTTCTTTTTTGTTAAAGGAATTTTTGTGTTTATATATTTCAATGGCTTCTCTGTACAGTCTGGTGTAATAATGTGATGTTTGGGACAATACCTGTGTTTCTTCGAATCTTATTATATGTTCTTGGTTGTTCATCCAGTGTTCCGCTACGGCTGATTTTTCCTTTTGTTTTAGTCTGCAATGCCTCTTGTGTTCTTGCAATCTTGTGGTAACCATTCTTTTTGTTGTGCCGATATAAACTTCTCCACAACTGCAAGGGATGCGATATATACCGGCAGTACTTAACGGATCTCTTGTATCTTTGGCTGGGCGCAGTATATTGCTGATTTTTTGTGTTGGCTTGTAGGTTGTAGATATGCTATATTTATTTAATATTCGACCAATTCTCTCCGTTATTGTCTTGATATATGGTAGGTACACCTTACCCTTAGCCTCCTCCTTGTTCCCGTTTTCGGATTTGTATTTATTGGGATTTATGAAGAAACCATGAAGATAAACAAAATCTGGATCCCGGCATTGCACAATACGACAACGAAGCCTATGACTTCTGCTAGCGACAGCCTGGACAAAACAGCACGCAACACGGACCGCGCAGAAAACCGCCTCTCCACCAGGGGCGTGCCTATAAATAGGGAGGGAGTTTCCAACGACCAGCCAGTCTGCAGCCGACTGTTGAGGAGTTCACAGAGAGCACGCAGTATCTCCTGAAGATGTCTACCGCAGCAGTAGACGAAACGTCGAGTAGAAGAACGACTGGACCACGGCCTATATGCCCGGAAGACGAACCTAATAGGGATCAAGACGCCGGCCGTGAAAGCCTACAGTTATACAAAAAGAAGATTGTTCCAATTTTTTTTTAATATGTAAAAATTATGAGATTAGATAATAAAAAATCTCACTATGTAATACTACAAACATAACTTTATATTCATAAGAACATAATTGTTTTTTTTATTTTTCTCGTTATATTTAACAAAATTATTTTTAGGAAATATTTAATTATAGAATACAAAATAAATATAAATCAGAAACATTACACCTCACCTAATAAAATATTATCCTCTACCTGGACATATTTATCTCCATCTTCAACTAAACTCCAAGTGTTTGAAATCATCTGCTAATGCCCACCTTCTCTAGTGCCAAATGGTGAGGATTGAATGAACTTCAAAATGCATGGTTCTGTTCTCATTTACTAAATGTTTATGTATATCTTTTTCCATATTGTGAGTTATATAGTCTTACTAAATGTTTTAATAGTTTTGTTTCTTCTTCTATTTTGTGATCTTGTATCAATGAACTAGTACTTCCTTTCCCTCCCCGAAATGTTCCTTAGTATTAGTAACTAAATTTCTTTTTGTTTTTTATAAAATACTTTATAGCAGTCCTTACAACTAATTTATGACTTTTTTTCTATATGGGATTTTTATTTTCTTATGAGTATGTGTTTTATTTAAGCTCTATATGTTTATTGGTGCTAGTGTTAAAGTTTTGAATTTTTGCTAAATATTTGCTGTGGACTTCAGAATATAGATTTTTCCATTCTCTAATTTGGTTGGTTTTTCCAGTTGTTATAGTCATTTGATTACAATGTGTCCACACATGTGCACCTATTGTAAATTTTTTAAATAATGAATTTTAATTAATAGTGAGTGGAGAACTTATTTTTTAACGACTCACCTCATACATTTTCTAATTAAACAAATAGATAAACAATAGGAACTCAAGGTTTGGGAAAAAAAACCTACATACATTCAGAAAAATAAGATAGAAAAACTTATGAACTTCGAAATTCCGACGGATTCTGACCTGATCTGGAGGTTTATCGGTCCACCAACAGAAGGAAGAAGAAGTGGTTCTTCCGATCGATATAACGATGTACTGAGGATGGGGTGGCCAACACCCTGAAATTGCAATCTACTTAGAAGATTGATTATGAGAAACATTTTAATTTATCTTATTGAACAATAATATAATGTTTGATATGATTTCCTCAGATAAGGAAGAAGACAGTATTATTTATAATTTTCCTGGGCGTCTTTATGTAAAGTTTCCCACATATACAGTGCGCATTACATACAGCTGACAAGGAAGTTATCAGAATACTCGGTACATACCTGAGGGTACAACTCATGCACCAATACTTAGCAGCAGAGTATAACTAGAAGTACCTGAACATAGAGAGACCATGACAGCCTGCTTTCTGCACTGGAGCAGAGCTAATAAGGGATGTCCAATTGCCACTTTCCAAATGGTTGAATGCAGCAACACTTTCCAAGTTTTATGTTGGAGCATTGCAATTATTCATCACAGTTAAATTTTGCTGCATGGGTTTTATAAGGAAAATGAATGATAACATTAAATTTGTAGATGTGAATGTACTGATAGCTTCCTTGTAAGAATAGGATTGAGATGAAACTAAATTTATTTTAAAAGGATATAAAAAGAAACCAATCCAATATACCATAATTCTGCTATAAATGGAGATAGATAAATTACACCCCTGGTAAAGAGAGTTCTATACTGATAATATGTTACATCACATTATAAATTATTATATATTGATATCAAAACTACTATTCTGTACTAATTGTGGCAGTTCCAAGCATTCTGGTCCTCAATGAGGAAATAAATTCATTTGTTGGCACTAATTGACAAATATGAGCTCTGCCAAAAGTAATATTGAGCCAGTATTTATTATGAGCTATTCAAATGAAAATTGATTTATTTCTGCACAAAATAATTCACCCACTTGAAATGTCATCAAATGGACCAACAAAAATATTGACTATATTTTAGATGCTACTGTGAGATCTCAGACTATAGATTGATTTTGGAAAGAAAGACACATTACAAATCTTGTGTCCAGTATCTTTCACAGAAATAGTGTGATTCATTGAATTTGGGAAGATCTTTGGTATTCTATTTGGGCTCATGGGAGGGCGAATAAATTGTGTCAACACCTTCAATCTTTTGGAAAACATCCATCAAGACACAGGCCTTTAATTGAATATATTGCATTACTACCTGCATATAATAAATTACCAACTATATGGAAATATTTTTACTAAATCGAAAAGTAAATAAAAGCCATTAAAATTCATCGGAGAACATATTGTTTAAACAACTCACCTCATAGGATTCATGCTTCCATGATATCGCGATTTCAAACATAGTCATGTTCATCTTCAGCCATAACTCCGACTGACTGATGATGAACATGACTATGTTTGAAATCGCGATATCATGGAAACATGAATCCTATGAGGTGAGTTGTTTAAACAATATGTTCTCCGATGAATTTTAATGATTATACCTCATAATGTTTACTTCCCAACATTAATTAAATAAAAGCCACTTTAATAAAAAAATAATTTAATACATTTAAAAAAATATTTTTAATTAAGATGTTACCTTTTAGAGTTGCAAGTAAGCTGAAACACTTAACAGAGAGTAGCTACCCATGCAATTGGAGTTTTTCTCTAAAGAAATGGATTGTTTATTTATGTATCAAGATGATTAAATAGACTTTTTGCTCTTAGTGCAACAGGCTCATAAAATGTTAATCGCCTAAGGGATGAAAATATCCACATCAAATGATCGCACACACACATAAACTTCATCATGTATCCCATGTTCTGCAATGAATAATAATGAATTATTAAACAAATGATTTATCTGATTACCATATTTATGTGTGTATAGGTTGCATCCTGATTTGGAGACAATAATTATTTTATGGAAAAAAATTCCAAAAATCAAGATTCTCATTTTATGGGTTTGAAAATATGCAATGTTCAATTTTTAGAAGCAAGATCCACGACTTACAACAAAAAGAATGCTCTGATGGTCATTGTTCTTTATTCATTACACTTGCATCTTAGTGTAGAAATGCATGGGTTGAGTGTATGCAAGTTATAATACTAATTAAATCTGAAGAGAAAAATGTTCGCCCAGACCAGGACCCGAATCAGTCTGGTCTGGAAAAAAAAATGTTTCTCTCCAAATTTAATTTATCCTTCAATGAGATGTGTTAATTAATAATAAAAACATCATTAAAATACTAAATTCAAATTGCAAGTGGTGCATCATGCATACCAGGAGAAACTACTCGCATTTTAGAAGTTTGTCATCAATTTATGGAAAAAGCACAATTATGGTCTGGGTGCAACAGAGAATGTAAATAAAACTCTGTACAGGTGAAAAAAAAAACAGAATCAGGACAGTAGCACTGTACTGAGATGCTTGGAATTACTGCCGATGGTAACAAACTGTCACCTTACATAATTTTCTAACTTAAACCTTACCAAAAGATAAGTTGCCTCTAGGTATTTTAGTAAGGGATCAGAAAAAAGGCCACATGACAGAACACTTCTACTTGGATTGGCTAAAGGCATTATGTTTTCATTTCATCATCTGGTAAATGCAAGATACTGGCTGTTTTATGGTACATACAATGAAGAATTATCATCATCAACAAGGATTAAGCCCAATAGCCTGTTCCAATCTCATTATAGGTCAAATTGGTCCTTCCATCTCTTCAATGGTCTTCCCAACAATCTTCTCCCTTTTGGTTTATAATTATACATTCTTCTTGTTATGCGCTGTTCATTCATTCATAATACGTGCTGAAGGTAAGCATTTTGATAGTATTTTATTCTTTCATAGAGATTAAATATGTTAAGTTCTGTTCTTATATTATATTTATTTTAGTCTGATCATCTTACCTCAATATTAATGTTGATTTGTTCTTGGACATGTTTCAAAACAATTCTGTTTTATCGTCAGCTTGTCCAGACTGGTTTGATTTATGTTGCATTATGTTGCACACCCTGGATGTCGATGTCAGCTCCATCCTGTGGTTGGCCAAAGAACCTGCAAACAAGGTCATGCTCCGTCAGTATTTCAAAATTCTTAACTCTGTTTTTGTTCTTCTGAATATAGATTTTTTCCCAAATAGTCAGCTCTTTTGTATTTTCTAACTGTTTTGTGTTTTAATAATTTAGTGTCTGACATCCAGGGTGTGCATCATAATGCAACATAAATCAAACCAGTCTGGACAAGCGGATGATAAAACAGAATTGTTTTGAAACATGTTCAAGAACAAATCAACATTAATATTGAGGTAAGATGATCAGACTAAAAAATATATATAATTAAAATAACCTCAAAATATCACTTCCTAAAATTAAATATCTGTTCTTATATCTTCGTTTTTCTTTTTATCGGTCCTTTGGTATCCAGCTATTGTTCTCAACATCTTCATTTTTGCAGCCTCTATTTGTTTACTCTCTGCCTTTGTTAATGTCCAGGTTTCACATCCATAGATAAGAGATGGAACTGCCAATACTTTGTAAAAATGAAGAATTAAAGAATGTAAATATGAAGTAAGAAAAAAGTGACATTTCTGTGATACTGTTTCACCTCCTTCAACTACCCATATACAATGATTTGAGATGTATGTCCAAGTGGAAGCTCACTCTTTCACACGTGTGAGTGGATTGTGGCTGTCAGGAAAATGATAGCAATTCAAATGGGATAAAAATGATGTCATGTGGGAAGAATCATCTATCATCCAAGGAAGTGATAGTGAAAGCAAGTGATGAATTATAAGATTCATGTATGCACAAATATTAGAAGCTGGACAGAATATGGGATATCATTAAGGTAGAATAAATATACCTCATAGTGAGAATTCCTAAAATAAGCAATGGGATATCATATTGTAATAAGGTAAGCTTTGTGATTTTACTGAATGTCAACTATAGTCTGCTCCCATACTCTTAGACATGAATTTTAGTTAAAAGAAAAGTATGGTCAATACATGTCGTATAAATATGGTATGAAATGGCCTAAGTAATTATATTCCAACCCAGAATTTTCCTAGACAACTGAGGAAAACCAGCAAAAAAACCCCAGTCAGGTTTGTCAGCCAAAGGCTTTGAACTAAGGATCTCTGAATGAGTTTCATCTAAACCAAATGATTCATCCATTTCTTTTATTTCACCAATAGTAAATGCACTCCTAATATCCTGTGCTGTTAACAAAATGCAAAAATGCCTATCAATGAAGTACATTACAATTTGAAGAGAAAAATTATGCCCTCAGACTGGGACTCGAACCCAGGACCTTTGGCTTTCTAGGCTAATGCTCTACCTACTGAGCTATCTGGGCAAGTTCCAATCTAAACGCAAATTTTTATCTTATATACTCTGTCAATTCCCGCGCACCAAATGCTATGAAACCTTTGCTTCTATCTTGCAAATGGCGGCTTCTTTATTAAGAAGACATTTATTTGGAAATTTTACATTACATTATAAAGAACAATAAAAACATTGAAAGAAGCCTTACTGGCTTTATAATGTAATGTAACATTTCCAAATAAATATGTCTTCTTAATAAAGAAGCAGCCATTTGCAAAATAGAAGCAAAGGTTTCATAGCATTTGGTGTGCAGGAATTGACAGTGTATATAAGAAAAAAAAATTGCATTTAGATTGGAACTCGCCCAGATAGCTCAGTCGGTAGAGCATTGACCTAGAAAGCCAAAGGTACTGGGTTCGAGTCCCAGTCTGAGCGTATAATTTTTCTCTTCAAATATGATTTATCCATCATTGAGATGTATGAAATGAATAATAAAAACATAACAATTAATATGATGAGAAAAATTATTTGATGTTAACCTTTAAATGATTAACGTAATTACTAGAGTCCGGATTTTTATGTAATATTAATCCCCACATAAATATGTAGTAAAAATAGTTAAAATATCACAATTTACAATGCTGTTATAAAATACTGAGTTGTTTCTTTGTCCTAGTTTCTTTTCTCGTATAATGAAATATTTGCTTCTTAAAAATAACTAATTGATGAGAATGTTGTAGTTGATATATTTTTTTTTACCAATAATAAAGTAACAAATATCCAGAAGCATCTTCGTGCAAACGGGTATATTTAAGACACAGGTTCTAAACCTAAATTAAGATATTTATTAATTATTACTAAGAAAAAGAATACAACAGAACTGTATATGCAACCTAAGAGTTATTTTCAATTAAATTCACTTATATTTTTAGATATTTATATTATTTTAAATACAAAATACAGTACTTACAGACTTCTTACACTTCACCATTATTTGTTGCACTATGTGCCACAAGGTACATTTCCAAATGATCAGAGGTAAAATTTTGTCGGTGATCGGATAAAATGTTTTTATATGTTTATATGCAGAAAATACTGACGTTCAATCACAGCAAGACATTGAGTTTTTCTTTGTTTTTCTGAATGTGGATGGGGAAAAAAAAAAAAAACTTATGAACTTCGAAATTCCCGCGAATTCTGACCTGATCCAGAGGTTTACCGGTCCACCAACAGAGGCAAGAAGAAGAAGAAAAAGTGGTTCTTCCGATCGACATAACATCAGTTGGCAAAATGGTATTGAGGACGGGTTCACCATGAACCCGAAATCGCGATCTACTTAGAATATTAATATGAGGAGAGGTATGAAACGTTTTAATTTATCTTACATTAAACCTCACAGTGATTTGTTCCTATAAAAGTTCAAGAATTAAAACTTGTTGGAATGACAGAAGACTCATTGCATACAAGCAGACAGCTGGTCTCACGTCCACATGTGCAATTAGAGAATTGAATGATCATCATGTCAGTATAGGAGTGACATGTTATCAGCATGTCAGATCCCCCATCCATTGTAGCTGCTTTTCTCAACCAGGAGCTGCTATTTATTGTAGCCATCCAAACTGCTTGCAACAATAAGTGGTCACTAGTCCCAAACTAGCCCAAATTCCATGAGGAAGTTTCATGCCCCAAGGTACTCGAACTAGCTCTTCTACATGCTCTGCTTTTGTTAGAAAACAAGATTATGAATTTTGAAATTCCTGGGGAAAAAAATTTGATTTGCAAGTTCTTTGGTCAGCCAAAAGATGGAGTGGAAGCTGACTTCCAGGGCCGACAACATAAAATTCAACAGTCTGTAAAAGCTGATGATGGTACACATGATATACCAAAATATGTTCAAACAGAACACAACATGCCATAGGTGCATCTGAAAGGCTCCCACTGGTCATTCCTGACTCATGAATCACTTTTTCTTTATAAGGTGGAGACTTGAGAATCCCTATGCAGCCCTAACTCATCACCATATAAGTAATTTAATTTTGGTTTAATAAAAATAATTGATTCAAAATGCATATTTATTATGAAATATTCTTGCCAATTTTAAAATAAGGATTTTTTAATTTAATTTTATTTTTTTACAAATTCTGTTTGATATTTTATTCAGGAACACTATTTCTAACATACACAACATTTTTTATGTTTCAGCCATATATGTATTGTCCCATGCTACCGGGGGTCGTTCTCACTTTTTTTTTCCTCATAATAAACCCACAGATATTCATATAAACTTTAATAATAACTTTATTTGGTTCTATAAACTTTTAGTGACATTTCATTCACAAATTGGTGCAATCATTAATCTTGCTTTAAATTTTATCTATCACACAATTATTTTCAGTCTCTAATGCTTTAACTTGCCACAGTTTCTTCTCTTTCAGTTTATATATCTTTGTTGCTTTACAACTAATTCATTTCCAACTCTGGCAACAGTTTATATCTGCCGCGGAAGGAAATTTCTCAGCATCCAGTCAAGATTCTTCTAGTATAGAAGTTTCTGGCATCGAACTTTCCTGACATCGAGGATAGATGAACAAAGAGCCTTCCAGAACTGAAGTCTAGACACATTGATCATTCTGCGTGTGTCTTTCAACTTGCAATTCAACGACTTACGAATCTATTTCCACCAATATGAGACCACTATTCTAGTTGTCACCCATGAAATTTGAATGCTGCTATTACAATGTGCCACAGTGTTAAAATATTTCACAATAGTTATACATAAGTATCGTAATGTATAATATTATAATAAGGAGAATGGAAAACTGTCAGACGAGGACACAACTGGGTGCTGCAATATGACATGTGTGTCGCACAACTTTTTATCTGCTACGTTTAATAAAGATTTAATTTAAATGTGATATATTATTAATGTAAAATTGAATGATCTCTTACATGTATTGCTTTTCTAGCTGATTGATACATCTAAAGAGCCATACACAAGAAATATTTGAACAATGAAATCAGTCAAATAAATTGAATTAGTTATTTAATACCACCTCATATTTTGTAAAATATGAGATGTAGTATGCATAACCAATTAAATATCTTTGATAAAATACTTCATAGTGTTCTTCTTATAAATTTGTGTTGGTACTATTACCATAACTAAGTGGTAAACAGCTGACGATGGTGACTGCAGTGCTGTATTTAAAGAAATATAGAAGTATGAGGTAAGAAATAATCACGATTAATTTAATTCTTAAGTGGTAATTAGTCAACATAAACATTTAAAAAAATTAATGATAATATTGAATCTGCAGCTAATACTACTATTGATTTATTAATTCTTTCAAAGTCATGACAAAAATATGAAGCAGAATATGAAAAATTTGGGTAATAGTGTGAGAGGAAAAATATTGCGACAAATTATGAAAATGTAATCATTAATGTGTACAAGAAATAAATTTTATCTGATGCAGTATGAACTTATATCTCATCTAAACATTATTTTTACTTTACAGCACTGAATGGTAGTAAAATAGATTATTACGATATTCATTTCAATATTGTAAAGCTCTACTTTAAACAATCAAAATAGATAAATATACTCATTTAGTTGAAACTGTAGATCTGCCCCTAACAACAATTTTACACTGAGCAATAAGGGTTAAGTTAAAGCTATTGTCTTCTGCAATAAAAAAAAAAGAGAATTCTAATTCAAATTAATATTATGAAGTAACGATTTTATTATTAATTTAACACTTCTCACTGAAGGGTTCGAGTCTCGGTCTAGGGGAAAATTTTTCTCTTCAAATATAATTTGATGCCGCATTTTGACTACTGTGACATTCTACTAACTGACATAAGTGACGGATTGTCGGACAAACTGCAGCGTGTCCATAATATGTGTATCAGATTCATATTTAATGTTCGAAAATACGATCACATTTCTCCATTATTCCACGAATTGTCATGGCTACATCTAAAAGAGAGAAGAAAATCGCACTGTCTAATTCTCCTATTTAAGATCCTACATACCTCGATTCCCAATTATTTATCATCCCGTTTCCAGTATCTATCCTCAAACCATAACTTAAACACAAGATCACAACATAGTCTCTTACTTAATATACCGCAACATAGGACATCACATCACTCCATGTCATATACCATCTCCACTTCTCGCAACTGGAATTCCCTACCACAAGAAATAAGGGGCTGCCGGACATTGGCATCTTTTAAAAGAAATCTAAATTTATATTTGCTCTAAACTCGACTTCATTATTATCCAGTGTAAGATATATATATTAATTGGTGTTTCCCGTATAATGTATCATATTTATATTATTATTATTATTATTAATATTATCGTATCATTATTGTTATTACCCTATAAAATGTTGTTTGTACATGACATTTACATTGTTACATTTATTGTATCTTTAAGTGTTTATAATTAGTATAGTGTATATCTATATTTGTCGAATATTTATTTGTATTTGTACTGGTTGAGTGGAAGAGAGGGCCGTATGGCCTTAACTCTGCCAGAATAAATAAAGTATTATTATTATTATTATTATTATATCCTTCAGTGAGAAGTGTTAAATTAATAATAAAATCGTCAATAGAAGCCCTACTGGCTTTATAAAGTAGTGTTAAATTCCCAATTAATGTTTTCTTAACTAAGAAGCCGCCATTTGCAAAGATAGAAGCTACGGTTTCAAGCATTTGGCGCGAGGGAATTACAATGTATGTAAGAGAAAAATTTGCGTCTAGATCGCAACTCGCCTCAGTAGCTGAGTTGGTAGAGCACTTGGCCCGGAAAGCCAAGGGGCCGGGTTCGAGTCTCGGTCTAGGCGAAAATTTTTCTCTTCAAATATAAAAAAATATTATGAAGTAAACTTTATGAGGTAATATTCATTTAACATATGGTCAGAGTAATATTTAAATATCTCACCTCACAAATTTCACAATACCAGATTTCCTGTTCATCTTCGGTCAAATCTCCAACTGATGAAATTCTTTCGCTGCCATCTGTGATCAAGTTTATAAAGATTAAATTTTGTTCATTAGGAATAATAAGAAGAATAAAGACAGATTGATAAATTTTTATATTCCTAACAAACAGAATCTAATCCCAAAGTTTATAAACTTGACAACATATGACAGCTCAGAAGATTTTGGCGGTGAAAGAATTTCATCAGTCAGAGATTTGACTGAAGAAGAATGGGATTCTTTTTGAAACCTGGTATCGTGAAAAACACAAAATGTGTAAGATGAGATATTTAAATATCACTCTGACCATACATGTTAAAAAAAAAAAGAAGAAACTTTATTTATTTGAGGTTCATCTTGTTGAGAGGGAGCTGTTACAGTTAAGTAATATACATTGTTTCTTGCCAGTGAACGACATAATATATGTGGATTTCACAGGGTGGTTCTGAAAATATAAATCAACATCAATCTGCAATATTGGTAATAGTATTACTTAATTAAATTAATATTAAGAAGCTAAAGCTGTTACTATGATTGAAATAAGTATATTAAAGTACACAACTAAATTATTGCAATCAAATGGTAAAGAGAAAAATTTATGCCTGAACCGGGAATCGAATCTTCAGCTTTCCGTGCTGATGCTCTCAACCATTGAGCTAATCCAGGCTTCCTTCCCATCCAAGCATAAATCCTTCCTTTTACGTTACTGTCTTGGTCCCACATTCAAATGCTATGAATCATCATTCATAAATACACTTTAACTGCAGGCTCGATAAGGAAAACACACATTCTGCTAGAGACTCTAGAAGAGGAAGGGTTCAAAATAGCGAATAAAAAGGAGACCCCAACTTATTTTGCACAGAACGGCCACAGCACGATCGATCTAGTATTCTTTAAAGGAGAAAATCTAAATAAAACTAATCAAACAAAACGGGCTATAGAACTCTGCAGCGGCACCCATACGGAAACACATCCCGATAATGACAAGTTTCCATATGAAAATACTGCAAACGAGGAAAGAAGCGAATGGACCAAATATATACACCAGGCAAATACAACAGGAAGTAATAAAACTCAACGAAGAAAACATAGAGAAAGCAAGGGATCTAATAGAAGAAGGCAAACTCGAAGAAGCCCTAGAAATCTCCACCGAAGTGATGAAGAAAGCTATAAAAGTAAGAAAAAGAAGATATGCACAAATATGGTTCGACCAAGAATGCTACAAGGAAAGGAAAGAAAAGAAACATTGCATGCACTACACATAGCAAAAACCTACAAACGACAGGAAGACCTAACCAAGTACGCAGAAAAGAGAAGGAACTACAAAGGAATACTAAAAAGGAAAAGAGAAGAATATACAGAAAGACAAGGAAGAAAGCTAGCGGAGGACGCAAAATCAAATCCGTTTATAGCATTGAAAAAGAGAATCTCACCCACAACAGGAGAAATTCACATACAAAAATGGGAAAGCCACTTCTCAGACCTACTGAATAAGCAGGACTTGGACCGAGCATATGACTTGAACAAAACGAAACTCACACAGATCCAAGAACCGATAACATCACAAGAACTCAGAATGGCAATAAATGGAGGGAATAACAAAAAATCTGCAGGCCCAGACAACATCTACATGGAACACCTCAAAGAATCGCTCGACAACTTAGAGGAACTATGGAAAGATTTGATGAACAAATGCATACAGAAAAAAGAAATACCAGAGAGATGGAACACAGCGACCCTAAAGATACTATATAAAGGAAAAGGGGACAGAGCATCACCTGATTTATTCAGAGGAGTAGCGCTAGAAAACGCCTCCTTTAAAGTGTTCACAAAGATCCTCAATGAAAGACTCCTAGAAGCGACCAAGGGACACATCCCGGAAAACCAATTTGGATTTACGAAAGGCAGAAGCACTGTACAAGCAGTGAAATATCTAATGGACCAAATAGAAGATGCCCTAAGACATACAAGAGAGAAGTACCATGCAGTATTCGTTGATTTCAAAAAGGCTTTTGACTCAATAAACAGACAAAAGCTCATTGAGAAACTGAAACAGATGATCGGAAAGGGAGACCCACTAGTGAGAATAATCGAAGCCTGCCTACAGCGAAACATAGTCCAAGTAAACAACAATGTTGAAATTTCGGAAGATATCGTACAGACGAACGGAGTTCTGCAAGGAGATCCCATGAGCCCCACACTGTTTAACATCTATACAGCAGACGTGAACACCATAATCAAGGAAAACTCAAAAGCAAAACTAATCTTATATGCAGACGATATGGTGATAGGAGCAACAGAAAAGGACATACAAAAAGCAATAAAAAGATTAGAGATCTGGGCACAGGAGAACAACGTGCAGATAAATGAAGAGAAAACAGTCCAGATGACATTTAGAAAAGGGGAAAATCAACATCAAAAGACAACATAACACTACTCAACCAACCACTACAAAAAGTGGGAAAATACAAATATTTAGGATTCACGCTACAGACAACAGCAACGTCCTTCGGAATACACATCCAAGAAAGAACAGCGGCAGCCATCCAAACATCATACAATATCCCGAATCTGGCCAACTTATCGACAGGTACAGCAATGCAGTTATTCAGAACGACAGTGGCACCAGTTATAACATATGGAATAGAGATAATTTGGGAAAAACTTAAGATCGGAGATCTGATAAGAATCAAAAAAGTCAAAGCAATGTTCATGAAACAGATCCTGAGAATAGGAAAAACAGCGCCATCTCGTTTTGCTTATGAACTCATGAGAGAGACCTACTTCATAGAGGACATAAGAACCCAATTCTATCTACAATCCACAGAACCATACCAGAAATTCATAAGCATCAGAAATAGGAAGAAGAAGGAAATAGACATAGATTTCTACACCACAACTGCCATGCTGGACGACAGATGGACCAGAGAGTGCAACCCCCAGAGACACGTCACAACACGACTCGCAGTACACGGATTTCACAACAAAATATGTACAAACAAGAAATTCCACGAGCCGACCGAAGAAGAATGCAAGTGTGTGTTATGTGGACAAAGATGTAGCAAATACCACATCATAACATGTGCGAAAAGGACAAAAACCATTACAGACTACAGTAAAGACTAAACCACCACTAATGCTCAACCTGAGTGCACATTCTTCTTCTTATTATTATTATTATTCATCTATAACAATAATAATAATTAATATAAAATTATAGAATATTCACCTGAAAGGTCCGTCTCCTCAACTTAATTATCATTTAACTGTAGCGCTTTCGGGACTTGTCCCATCATCGGCAGGATTCAAAACTGGTGTTTCACTGAAGATCTGGTAGAGGGGGTTGCATGTATTGGGTTCGTTTTCGTTTATCAGGCTGTCGTTGTGAGCTGCTTTCATGATTTCCATCTCTTCGAGTACGTTTATCTTCGCTGGATTATTTTCTCTGTGCATTACTGTTAGGGTGTTTTCAATATTTAACATGTGATGTCCTTCATGGATAACGTGTTTTGCATAGCTTGATTTACCTTCTGCGTGAATGAAGTCTCGAAAATGTTCTTTGAATCTGATGTTAAAACTCCTGTTTGTCCTTCCTATATAAAATTTGTTGCAGTCCTTACATGTCAGTTTATAAACTCCTTTGCTGTTGAAAATGTTATTGTTTATTATGTTGTTTAATTTGTTATTGGTTCTGTATGCTATTTTTATGTTTTTATCGGCTTTCTTTAGTGCATTGGCTAATTTTGTCGTTTCTTTTCCTGTGTATGTAAGTGTTATCCATGTTTTCTTGTTGTTGTCAGATTCTTTTTCTAGTTTAGTTATGTTGGTTATGTTGTTCTTCCTTTTTTGTTTTTTTACGAGCTTATCTATAAATCTTATAAAAGTTAATAATAATAATAATGATAATAATAATAATGGGATGTATCAATTGATGTGAAGAATGTAATTACCTGTGGATCAAAATTAACTCAAAATGTCCCCAAGAAAATGATATAAAATATAGAATTAAAAAAGGCAGATCGGTAATAACATTGTTTAAACAGAGTTTTGTGGGGCAAGAACATAAGAATAGATACCAAATTAGAAATTTATAAATCCATAACAATTGGTGCAGAAACTTGGCATCTGAATAAAAATTTGAATTTAAAGCTTATGTCTTCTGAAATGGAGTATTTCAGACACTCAACTAGACATTCTAAATTGGAAAGAAAAAAATCACAAAAAAACAAACATCACAACAAATGAAAGTCCCAAATTCAATATTAGGTTTTGTGAGATACAGACAACTAGAATGGTATTGTCATATACGTAGGATGCCGGAGAAAAGATTATCCAGACAAGCTTTGGAACGGATTCCACATGAAAAAGGAAAGAGAGGTGGACCTAGATTTAAATGGATGGATGGATGATATAAGAAAGCTAGGTCTGGAAGAATTGGAATGAGAAGATAGAGAAGAATGGAGAAAGAAGATAAACATTTAAAAAGCTTTGGGCATAGGAAGATGTTTATTACTCTGTAAACCTGTTTATAATTAAATAATAATATTAATAATAAAAATAGTAATTATTTCCAAATAGTTAGTACTTTTTTCTTTAAGAATGAATATACAGAATAGAAAGCACTTTAACAATTAAAAAATTAACCTCTCCAAGAATCGAACCTGCGACCTCTTGCATACAAATCAAGCCACTAAGCACTGAGCTATGCTTTCACTGCCTTGTTGCATTTAGAAAGAATACTCTTCAAAGGAAGAAGGAAAATGTATTGTAGCTACACTGTGCAATTAGTTTACTCGTGTGAATCGCGCGTTAGAACTTGAAACATTCGTGATCAAGAGTCGGTCCATTCTTTTTGTCTCTAAGGGTCGTATGCAAATACATTACTCTCTACTCAAATTACTTCCAATCACTGGTGAGCTGAGATCGAATTAACGGCCGCCTTAACTGGTCATGCATGAATGTTGACGTTTTCATAATATTGGCAACGAATTACCCAGAATTCTCAGCGATAAAACCACTTCCGTTATTTTCGTCTGCTATAGAGGAATGCATTTATGCTTGCATCCCGCAAATAATACCGTATACAAACACGTCTGCGACGTGCAATATTACACCAATTCTCCTGTTCTTCCAGTTGAATTCTTTGGTAGACTCTATCAAATTCCTCTTCTCCGCGTATACCGAAAACATGATTGAAGTCTTCAAGGTCCGACATCTTGGATAAGTTTCAAACTACATCGGTTACCATCGGTTCCCTTCGGGATTTTCACATAAGTTTATATCTTGAGCTACGATCTTAAGGTACCTTGTCAGGTAGCTTTACAATTATTACCGCGTGAATAGATTTCTGAGTAAGAAAAATGTGTTTGAATAAAACTTTATCAGCAGAGAACGCCTTTTACTGTCTAATGCGTTCAAACATTCGACCCTAAGTGTACATGTTTAGTTCTTTGCCTGATGATATGATCCGTCATTAAGCGGGAGAATATGGAAAATATTTTGTTCATTATTTCACTTAAATACTGCTTATGCACAACACTTGTATTAATACCTTCTGTAAGTTGATTGACAACTGTGAGTGGAATTAAGTTTTTACCTATCAATTCATCACACATTTCTTTGATGAAAAAATGTTATTGGCTGATATGAAATGAGAAATTATATTGGCTGATTTGGGAAACACTGAGTTTTTAACAATACAATTTTTCAAAATAATACTTTTTAAATTCATAATACTTAATTTATGCTAGTTATACTTTTACCAAACACAAAAAACAACATAAAACTACGTGATAAGTGATGCTGGCCTCAAACAACACCAATTTACTAGACATCAGCTTTTGTCTGGTTCACATTTTAAGTGCATTTTTAATGTATGTACATGCATGAGTATATGTTCATCATTTTTATATACTGTATCATTATGGTAGATTTATAGAAACATATTTACAATAATAATTTATTATACAGTATATAAACCAAACAATTTGGAATAAAAGTTGTTATAAACTATAATACATTTTCAGCATACTAAAAACTACTGGCACTATCGAACCGACAGACAGTGTTGATATGAAACCTCAGGTTCAAGGCCATGCAGGCATAAGTTCTCAATATATCCCTATCCTTACCTACGTTTTCCAACTTCCATGGATTCCCTGAAATAGTTCCTGACCCAAGAACCCAATGGTTGATTATTTCACCTATGGAAAATTGTACACTAGTGGAAGCCATGTCTACATTTCTTGATGGTTGTGCAGTTAGGGTGAAAGACTGTCACTGTTTCAACCAAGGTACTGGCTTATTGGCTTCGACCTTTTCAGCATAAGTAAACTTATGGCAGCAAAGCCACTGTCGGTATAGATATTTTCATTAGACAGCTGGGGTAATTGCTGTGATCATCGCACATTCCCAAGTCTTAATTAAGTTATATAAACAGGTACCCAAACCAATGATTGCAATGAAAAATCAAAAAAAAAAACCTCTTACTTTTGATGGCCTATATTTTCCATAGAAAGTGAACTTACCAAATTATGAGTTATCTCTTCTTCAATATCAATGTTTTTAATTTCATTTTTCACAGCATCAGATGTGGCCTGCAAACAGACAGACAAAGTTTCAGTATATCAAACTATATACATAACAAATGGTACATCTGCACTATTGAGTGTTATCATAAGTAATGCCATGAGTGAATCCCAATTTATCTAGATAATTTGGAAACCAAAAGTGCATTTGTTAGGACTTTTAACGAATAAAATTAATATTTAATTTTAGGAAGTTATATTTTAAGGTTATTTTAATTATATTATTTTTAGTCTAGAGATCTTACCTCAATATTAATGTTGATTTGTTCTTGAACATGTTTCAAAACAATTCTGTTTTATCGTCTAAAAATAATATAATGAATAAAATTAAGCTGTTTACTAACAAATCATTATTTAACTACAGTTATTTTAAAATATTTATATATTTAATGTAAACGGCGATGTTTGAAAACAAATGAGAAACAATTGGTACACTTAATTTGCTTCTTTTGTTCGATCACTGCAACCAGATCATAATATTATTTATTGCCAAAAGATCGCAATGTTGTAAGAATGCACTCTAGTGGAGAAATTTATAACCAATTAATTAATTTCAGATGTCCTATGATGTAAATAGGTCAATTATATTTTTTTGCGTCATTTCCTGGAAAATAATTCGTTTAAGAAAGTGCAAACAGTGGTTTCTTTTTTTTGTGGTATAATCAATTGTTACAAATGTTTTTATATTATCTCACGTACGAGCTTTCTGTTAACATTCATGCACTATGTATACCATCGCGTAGCCGTATTTCTTAGAGGGTCAGTTACTGCAAAATAATGATACGACCTATTCAGAATGTTAAAAAGGAGGTGCTTTCTTTATTATGATAAACTTTAATTGGTAAATTTTAGGCGAAACACAACTGTGATTGGTTGTAAATAAAAATTCATTGAAATGTGATTGGTCATTGACTCCCATTTGGGGCAAGAGTTAAATAGTCTTAGATATTTCTCTGTCAGCAGAGAAAGTTTGGACGCCTAAACAATTTCTCCTTTAAATTAGCAGTGGAACTTGAACAGACTGCCACAGAGCTAGAAAGGGTAAGAACAAGGGTTATGAACCTGCTCCACGTATGTTGTTTCTATTTTGTTTGTGGAAGTGGATAATAACAACAGTGGGTCTTCATATTTGGAGTTCCTGCTATGTTTACAAATAAGGAGTACACCGACATTATTCTACTCTGTGGTGAAACATGATAAAATGCTACTGAGAGGTACCCAGATTATCCATTACCTTCTTTCCTTGTTTTAGATGTCAAGTAATGAAATGTGAACTGACAGAATATTCAGCAAGACATGCATAACCTGTGCGTCAGACCAAGAAAATGTACAAAATGTCTTCTAATATTTTCAACACAATCCATACAACTAACGTATATAGAGAAAAATTTGCGTTTAGATCGGTACTTGCTCAGGTAGCTCAGATGGTAGAGCACTTGGACTAGAAAACCAAGGGTCCCGGGTTCAAGTCCCAGTCTGAGCGTATATTTTTTCTCTTCAAATACGATCCATACACTTATTAATATATTTATCATAACTATTATTATTACTACTGACTAAGTCACTGGCACTGCCATAGGTTCATGGCCGTGGGGAACAAAGATTCCATACATCCTTATCCTGAGCTAATGTTTTTCAATCATACCCATATAATTTTCTTCCCTCCAATCACGCCCCATTCTGTGCCCACCTACTGGGAGATGTCCTCCTTCTATTTCTCACTCATGCCACGTGATCTGTCTATCGCAGTCTACAAGACTTAACTGTTCTTATTACATCTCTTTTCTCATAAACATTGTGTAACTCACTGTTAGTATCTATACTTTTAATGTCATGTTTGAACACCGTTGAGGTTAAGGTTACTTCAATTTTAAAATTTGTACCTTATAAAACAGTCTTCCTCAACTATAATAACTTCTGTCATAAACATCGTCACACTATTATAATTCTAGGCCTTTCAAAGACATGCTTCATCCTCAGGAATAATTATGGTACTGAAATTATTTGTATATTTCA
Source organism: Diploptera punctata (assembly GCA_030220185.1). Classification (NCBI taxonomy): domain Eukaryota; kingdom Metazoa; phylum Arthropoda; class Insecta; order Blattodea; family Blaberidae; genus Diploptera; species Diploptera punctata. The sequence goes on from JASPKZ010007862.1 coordinate 65,431, forward strand.
TACAGAGGGCTGTAGTTGTTGGGCGTGTTCTCATTTAGCATATTTTTATTTTCAACTTCAAGAAGAAGTTGAAGAAGAAAGTGAAAAATTTTATCATGACTTCCAGAAAGTTATCTGCACAATTAATAATAATGATATGATTATAATTTTGGGTGATTTAAATGCCAGAATTGGTAATACTAAATTTGATACATATATAGGACCATATGGAGAGCAAACCTGTAATAGAAATGGCTTACGGTTAATTGATTTTATCATGTTTAATCAATTCACAATAATGGACTCAGTATTTAACCACAAGGATAGTCACAAATATACATGGGAAGCCAGGGGTCTTAAATCAATAATTGACTATGCTATATGTAATAAAAAATTAGCATCTAAAGTTCTTGATACAAGAGTTTACAGGGGACCTGAAATCGAATCAGACCATTACTTACTTGTTTGTCCAATTCGTATGCCCCCGAGATGGAAAAATAAAATTAATAATGTAAAATTTGAAAAAGTGGACTATACTTATAAAGTAAGTCTTTTCCGAGATCCCACTATTACCTGGCTATACAAATGCAGATTAGATCGTCTAGTTCAAAAAACACCGGTTGGTGAAAATATTGAAGAAGAATGGCTTGCTCTACAAAGTATTTTGACACAAGCAGCAAATGAAAGCCTGGGTATCAAAACCAAATGGAATCGAAAAAAAGGACTATGGATATAGGATGAAAACATAAAAAAAGTAATTGATGATAAACGTGAAGCATACAAAAGATTTCTGTCTACAAAAAAAGATGAAGATAAAGTAGAGTATCATAGGAAGAGAGCCATAGCTAAAATTGAAGTTTGCAAAAAACATAGACAAAGCTGGGAACAATTTGTCTCATTTTTGGAAAATGATATCACTAGGCCTCAACCAAAAATATATAAAGTTTTAAAAAATTTAAATAATGATTCAAGAGAAAATGCACATTTAAATTGTATATCTAAAGAATCTTGGCTTACCTACTTTCATCATTTATGGACACAAAAGGATGATTTATTACAAATACCAATCTCTAATAACACTGCTTTGGAACAAATTTCTATAGATGAATTAGCTGATGTTGTTAAATCATTAAAAAGTAACAAAGCTCCCGGAGAAGACTACATTAATCAAGAATTATTTAAATTTTCAACTAAAAATTTTTTAGACAGATTTCTTATTCTCCTTAATATGATATGGGAAGGACAAGAACCACCACAAAGCTGGAACAAATCCATTGTAATACCAATCTTCAAAAAAGGAAGTCGCCAAATCAAAGATAACTATCGTGGAATTAGCTTGTTGAACTCTGGATATAAAATTTATGCTAATATAGTTAAGAATAAATTGAGGAAAATTTATGAAAATATAATTGGACAAGAGCAGAATGGATTCAGAAAGGGTAAATCTTGTACAGATGGATTCTTTACTCTAAAACTACTATTAGAAAAGCACAAGGTATTCAATATAGAAACTCATATCGCCTTCGTTGACTTCATAAAGGCTTTTGACAAAGTAGACAGAAATATATTACTACAAACTTTAGCTGATGAAAACGTTCCACAACAATATATTACTAATATCTTCAACATCTATAAAGCTAATGAAATCTCTGTTAAACAAGATGGCAAATTATCTTCTTGGGAAAAGATCAACACTGGAGTAAGACAGGGATGTGGACTTTCACCGGTGCTTTTCATTATATACATGAATAAATTAATAAATGAATGGAGGAAAACACAACGAGGATATATACCCATCAATAGGAACCTCAAACTCGATGCTATTCTTTTTGCAGACGATTTAGCTATTCTGGCACTTTCCGAAAATAGGTGCCAAATTTAATATGGAAATATCAATTAACAAAACTAAAATTATGGCATTTCATGGGAAGGACCCCATACAAAGTAAAATCTGTCTCCAGAATAAAATTTTAGAGAGATCTAATCAATTTAAATATCTTGGATATTATCTCTCTATCTGGGATGAAAAGGATATCCCTGAAAAAGTTACTAGTTATAATAAAAGTTTAGGAATTATTAATCAAGTTATGAAACCATCCCTTGTACAAAAAAACACCAGATTACGTTTATATAACACTTTGGCTAGACCAGTGTTGACCTATGGTAGTGAAGCATGGACACTAAAAAAACAACATGAAAGCAGAATAACGGCTTGTGAAATGAGATTCATGCGCAGAACAGCGGGTTACACCAGATGGGATCGGAAAAGGAACACCGATATCTTAAAAGAATTGAAGACTACGCCAATTTTGGAATATATTAAACAGTACCAACTAAATTGGAAACACCATCTTGAAAGAATGAGTTCAAATCGGATCCCCAAAGCTGTTTATAATTATATACCAAGAGGACGAAGATCACTGGGCCGTCCTATGAAACGCTGGAGGGAAAATTTTCTATAGAATCGTAACAGGCCTTGGCCTAATACTTGGAAGGAAGAAGAAGAAGAACTTCAAGAAGTTTTAAAATAAGATTTAATGAACATTTCCCAAACTTCATTAAAAGAGAAGGAAAATCAAGTTTTACTGAACACACTTCAGAAACCAGCCATAGATATAAAACAATATCAATAATCCTCAAAGAAAACAATAGACAAAAAATCAATATCCGGGAAGAGATTGAAATTATCCAGGAAGGAGAAAATAAAAATATTGTAAATGAGAACACGCCCAACAACCTAAGCCCTCTGTATGAAAAAAAAAATGTTTCAGCACCATAAGTATTCCTGAGGATGAAGCATGTCTTTGAAAGGCCTACAATTTTAATAGTGTGACAACGTTTATAACAGAAGTTATTATAGTTGAGGACGACTGTTTTATAAGCTACACATTTTAAAATTGAAATCACTGTTAGTAGTCTTTCAATTCACCTGTCTCTTCATTTCTCTTTGGTCTACAACTTTATGTTCACAATCTTTCACCTCTTTTAAAGTAAGATTCAATTATCCATATGCATATAACATAACAGTTTTACATATCGTCAGTTTAATGTTTTTGAGAGACTTGACATGACAAGAGTCCCTCTAATACAAATAGCATGCATTCCCAGAGTTGAACTTATGTTTAATTTCTTAGTGCACCTGACCCCTGTTTGTAATTATTGTTCCTAGGCATTTGAATTCAGCCTTTTCTTCAAAATTTCCCTCATGTCATTAATTGATCTACTTCAATATGAGACCATGTAACTAGTTTCATTGATAATAAATTTCTGCCACAATTACTCAATACAGTAATAACACTACATCGTCAGCATAAACTATCAGCTTATTAACACTAATGAATTGTAGACCTTCTTCATCCTATAAAGATTTGAAGGTAAAGGCGGCGGCCATCATGCGAGGCTGACAACCCAGAAGACATTCTGAGCCGATTGACTAGAAAGGTTGGAGCCCTAACCTCCTACTACCCCAATGACTGTAATGGAATTACCAAACTTACAAATGTAAGGTTCAGTTTGAACATCAGACCATTAGACTGAAGGCTAACCTGAAGAAAAAATTTAAAAATCACTCCAGCAGCTGCAATTTTAATTTTTTTTTTTTTGCAGCAAACCATAATATATGTCAATGAATAACAATGATAAATATAATCTCAAGAAAAAATAAAGAAAAATCTGGCATATAAACAAAAGGCAAAATTTAAAAATCTCTCTAATGGTGACCATGTTTACTTCTCACAATGAATTTGGATGCATACAATTTTATTAAAAAAAAAAGAATGATACATTCCACAAGCTAGCAAAATCAAACCCCAAATTATGTTGTTAAAGAATTTTGCTTATTTTACAACAGTTACCATATGCTGGGTTTTTACTATTGCGACTGAAATTATATCATGTTTGAATAACAAATTGTGTGGAGTTACTCCATGTATGAGCAGCAGCACTGTTGTAGCTGTCCCTAATATAAGAATACGTTAGTTTCACTTTCCAATTCTGAAAAACCAACAAAAACATTACCTCAAGTTTTGTTTTGCCGGGAGCTGGAAATGTTTCATGTTCAATATCAGGATAGTCGGTCTGTTCTTCTTCTTCTGATTTTATTTCAACTTTGACATCCTGTAACATGAAACTTAACAATATATCATCATGTCAAATATACACTTCTCAGAATTCATATGCAATATTTTCACACAATGTAGAGAAATCATTTTTTCAGAAGAAAATAACCACTTCTGTTATCCTATCTCGTACAATCCCATACCCACGACATTTTTTCTCTACAAAAATTATTTAGGCAATATGTCTGTGTGTATATATACATTATGAAAAGTAATCCAACAAGAGGTCGTGTTTTTCTGAAAAAATCACGAGTGACGAAGTTGCAAGTGATTTTGTCTAATGAAAATGCAACATCGCATTGGATTTGGAGTGACTATTTAGTGAATAATACAACATCAAAGCTAAAAAATAACTGTAATGTTCAATATTTACGAAATGTGAGATTATTTATTCCAATCTTACTTCCTGGCGATTTGTAAGCTGGGAGTGTAGTTATAAATAGCATATCTTTACTCTTAAATATCTTTGGGCTTGCAAAATATAAATAACAGATGATTGTATGAGAAATAACCATTAACAATAATGCAGAAACTTTATACAACATTTAATAATTTTTTTAGAGCAACAGAACTAACCTTTTTTTTGGGAATTTTTTATATTGTTTTGTTTTGGCATTTGTTGTTGTACCATATCAATCATACATTAGTGAATCGATATCTTTGTCAAAGAAGTTAATTTGCGGAGATATCTCTCATTACGAATTTTAAATGTGAGGTTATGTATTCCCATCTCACTTCTGGGCAGTTTCTAAGCCGGCTGTATAGTTATAAATAGCATATATTTACTGCTATATCTCTTTGGGCTTGGAATAAATCAATAACAGATGATTGTATGAGAAATAACTATTAATAATAATGCAGATTCATTATACAGCATTTACTAATTTTTTAGAGCAACAGAACTAATCTCTATTTTTTTTTTTTTTGGTTACAATGAGATTTACCATTCCCAGTGATGTATATAGGAATAATCAGAGAGGTTTAATATTATGATATAGAGCGAATGATTTCATTATCAAGTGCTCGACATTAGATACCAACCAACCAACCAACCATATTATGATATTAAATGTTTCTTACCTCTCCTCAATATAATTTTTATATGAGAGGTAAGAAACATTTAATTTCACCATAAATTAAACCTCATAGTGATTAATTCCTATAGAAGTTAAATAAAGCAATAATATTAGTTGAATTTACAGTTTTCTGAGTAACTGTGATGAATTGTGAGAGTCTCAATTCAGTTTAGCCTCCATCTCAATGGGAATGGTAGAGAAGAGATGAAAGCTAAAATGTACAAAGTAAAATATATATATATATATATATATATATACATCCATCAATAGGAAATTCAAACTCGATGCTATTCTTTTTGCAGATGATTTAGTGCTTCTGGCACTTTCCGAAAATGATTTGTAACGATCAATTTATAAAGAAAGGGTTTCAGGCTAGAACAAACATAATTCGGAATGAAAAAGGGGATATGATTGCAGATTCCAAGAGTATATTAAATAGATGGAAAAGTTATTTTAATCAGCTATTAAATGTACATACAGAACAGGACATTGAGGAGAATAACTTACAGACAGCAGAAATGCTAGTCGCAGAGCCAAGTGCATTAGAGGTTGAAATGGCAATTGAAAAATTGAAGATGTATAAAGCATCAGGTTCAGATGAGATCCCAGCAGAACTGATAAAATCAGGGGGAGAAAAATTGATGGACAAGATATGCTGGTTGCTTAGTATGATTTGGGAAAAAGAAGCTCTTCCAGATGAATGGAAGGAATCAATTATCGTACCAATTTATAAGAAAGGAGATAAAACTGATTGCAACAACTATAGGGGCATCTCATTACTTTCAACTTCGTACAAAATTCTAACAAATATATTAGTAAGCAGACTTACTCCCTATATTGATGACATTCTAGGAGATCATCAATGTGCATTTAGAAGAAACAGGTCTACAACAGATCAGATTCTTAGTATAAGACAGATTTTAGAAAAGAAATGGGAATATAATGGTACTGTACATCAACTATATGTAGACTTCAAAAAAGCATATGATTCAATTAAGAGGGAGAAGTTATATAGTATCCTGCTGGAGTTTGGAATTCCTAAAAAGTTAGTTAGACTTATACGAATGTGTCTAAATGGCTCAACGAGTAGGGTGCGTGTAGGCAAACAGTTTTCAGACACTTTTGAAATCCAGAATGGGTTAAAGCAAGGAGATGCACTATCTCCTCTACTATTTAATTTTGTACTAGAGCATGCCATTAAATCTTTAGAGAATGAGGAAGGCTTACAACTCAATGGTATTAATAAGCTGTTAGTTTATGCTGATGATGTAGTACTACTGGCCGATAGTGAGGAGATACTAAAGGCCAACACGCACACACTATTGAGTAACACTAAGAAATTAGGACTGGAAGTAAATATCAGTAAAACTAAATATATGGTCACACGTAGAAATACATTATATAATGGAAATGGACAGCTAATGACAAATGAGGGAAATTTTGAGGAATTGGCTGAATTCAAATACCTAGGAACAATAATCACAAATAGGAATGAGATGCATAAAGAAATTAAACATAGGCTCAATTCTGGAAATGCATGCTATTATGCATTGCAGAGACTTTTGATGTCCCAACTCCTTTCAAAAAACGTTAAGCTGAAAATATATAAAACTATTGTTCTACCAGTTATATTATATGGGTGCGAAACATGGACTCTTACTTTAAGGGAGGAAAGGAGATTACGAGTATTTGAGAATAAAGTTCTTAGGAAAATTTTTGGACCAAAGAGAGATGAACAGACAGGTGAATGGAGAAGACTACATAACAATGAACTACATGGTCTTTATAGGAAGCCAGATATAATAAGAACAGTTAAGTCCCGTAGACTGCGATGGGCAGGACATGTTGCGCGTATGGGGAATGAAAGACGTGCATGGAAACTTCTTGTAGGAAAGCCAGAAGGAAAACGCCCAGTTGTAGACCAAAAATGAGGTGGGAGAACAACATTAACTATGATTTGAGGGAAGTAGATTATACAGGGAATGATTGGAAAGCATTAGCTCAGGATAGGGATGTATGGAGAGCTTATGTCCGTGTGGCCATGAACCTATGGGTTCGATAGTGCCAGTGAGTCTATTGTATCGGAGCTAAAGGTAACTATAGACCGTAATACGGAAGTTATTAGGCAGTTGGAACTCTCGCTTCAGGAGAGGGACAACAAAATATTAAAACTGGAACAACAGTTAAGTGAGAAAACCGACTCGCTAGAGCAATACCAACGTCGACAGTGTCTACGTATTTTCGGTATACCTGAACAGGATGGTGAAGATACGGACAATATAGCAATCGACGTGGCCTCCAAAATTGGAGTTAAATTAGAAACCTGTGATATCGACAGGAGTCACAGGGTTGGGAAAAAGTCGGATCGACCACGGCCTGTTATTGTTAAGTTCATCAGTTATAGAAAGAGAAGGGAGGTCTTCCAAAATAAAAAACAATTGAAAGGCAGTGGGATCACAGTAAGAGAAGATCTCACCCAAATTAGATATAAATTGTTAAAAGACTGCATCACAAAATTTGCGTCACAAATGTGTGGACAATTGATGGCGCAATACATGTGAAAAATGGAGATACCAAACGCATCATCACCCGGGCCTCTGATATGTAAATCTACCTAGTGCAAACACGCCCAGTGATACCATATCCCCAATTTAGCACTTTTATATAAATTATTAAAATTATATTTAGAAATTTCACATTAATTATTAGTATTATATTTAGAAATTTTACTTTATTTATTAATTTAATATTTGAATAAGATATTAGTGACTTGTTCTTTTCTTATAATTCTAGTTAAAATATTTTTAAAATTTTCCATCCAAATAATGCTATTCATTTGGCGGTCTCTGACAGGTTAGAGGACACTACCCTTCTCAAACCCCTTCCAAACAACAATAATGCAAGACAGGTTCTAGAAACAGCATTCTCCCCCTTCCCGTCTTCCCTACATTAGGTTCACTTGAACGCACAGAGCTTAACTGCACATACAGACGAAATTAGTATGATTTTTTCTTCTTCCAATATTCATGCTATTCTCGTATCAGAAATATGGCTCACTCCCTCCATTAATTCTAGTTTAATTGACATGGATGGTTATACTTTTCTTAGACATGATCGTGTACATAGTCGAGGGGGCGGTGTTGGTGTCTTCGTTAGGACAGACCTTTGCCCTAAGTCTGTATACTTTTCTAATAACGAGACATCTCCTGAAATTATGTTTATAGAAATATACGCAAGCTTCAAAAAATGCCTTCTTTGTGTAGTGTACCAACCCCCTAAAATGAAAAAAATAGCAGAAATAGAATCCGCTCTACAAAACGCACGTATACAATATGAACACGTTATCGTCATGGGTGACTTTAATATAAATATACTAGACACTGACAACAGACATACACAACAGCTTATGTCCGCGTTCCAAGTTTGTGATATGACTATCCTTCCCTTACAGCCTACACATCACACCAATCATTCTGCGACTTTACTTGACTTAATTGCTACTAATAATCCAGACAGAGTACTAACCCACGGGCAACTGTCAGCTCCCGGAATATCAGCACATGATATTATATTCTTAGCATATTCACTGCAGTGCCCTAAACTAGCTCGTAAGACTATCACATATAGAGACCTAAAACATATAAACATGCAGCTCTACTTGAAGACGCTATAAAATTACCCTGGCATACTATATGGACGTTGCATTCTGTTGACGAAAAAGTTGAGGCATTAAATAACCTTATATTACAACTATATGACAGACACACTCCACTGAAAACTAAACTAGTGAAACGACACCCTGCTCCCTGGATGTCTGCTAACATTCGTGACTTGATGACTGAAAGAGACGCAGCATATCGGAAATATAGAGTCGACAAAACTGATATAAATCTTAATCACTATAAACGGTTACGAAACAAGACTACACAAACTATCAGAAACGCCAAACTTAGACATCTATACAGCCTTACTGAACCTAATAACAATACCCAGATATTTGGAAAAATCTGAATAAAATGGGTGTAGGAAGGAAGACACACAGGTAGAAAAACTCCTGTTTTCTCTGAACACACTTAATAACCATTTTACAAGCACATTCTTTACTCCTAAAGACAAAACACATACAACAAGTGAACTACTATTGACAAATCCACCAGACAGAGAACATTTCCATTTTTCATATCTTACAGAAAATGACATAAAGAAAGCTCTCAAACGAATAAAAACAAAAGCAGAAGGTACTGACCGTATAAATATCACTCTACTTAACAAAATAATCGACGTTATACTACCTACCATAACTCATGTTTTCAACTCCTCACTACAAACCTCTATATATCCCACATTATGGAAGCAAGCAATTGTACGCCCACTCCCGAAAGTAAAAAAACTCCCTTAACTCCTAACGATTTTCGACCCATTAGTATTTTACCTACTCTTTCAAAAGCTTTGGAACAATTAGTCCACAAACAACTGACTGACTACCTAACTGAACACGACCTTTTAGATCAATACCAATCAGGCTTTAGGACAGGACACAATACAAATACTGCTCTACTAAATATATGTGAAGACATACGCGAAGCATCTGATAATCGAAAACTTACTATTCTTACACTACTTGACTTTAGTAAAGCATTTGACACGGTAGACTTGGACTTATTGTTGCTTAAACTAAAAAACCTCTCACTTTCTGACAGTGTCACGCAATGGTTCAACTCCTACCTTCGTGAGCGCCAGCAATATGTTGTAGGAAATTCTACATTACGCTCTTCTTGGACCTACCGTAAAGCTGGAGTTCCACAGGGCTCGGTGCTCGGCCCATTGCTTTTTTCAATCTATATAAACGACATTTCTGACTCCCTAAAACATTGCAAACATCATTTATTTGCGGACGACATGCAGATCTACCTTCACTCAGACAATATTCTTTAAATGACGCGGTAACCAAAATTAACGAGGACCTTGACTCGCTAACGGCGTGGACAGAGAAATATGGACTTGAATTAAATCCTAGAAAGACACAAGCAATCATTATGGGCCATCAGAGACTATTATCCTCAATTAACACAAATGCAGTATTACATGTGTCACTTAATGGGGTTCAGATCCCTTATAGTGAGACAGTAAAAAATCTAGGAGTGTTTATGGATAAACATTTAATTTGGAATAAACAAATAAATAACATTTGCAAAACTATCTTCTCAATAATACACTCATTAAATCGTATAAGAAATTGTTTTTACCGTTTTCTCTAAGAAAAATGCTAGTAGAAACACTCGCAATGCCCCATTTTGATTATTGTGATACTCTTTTGACTGACCTAAATACTGTTCGTACCCAAAGACTTCAACGTGTTCACAATTCTTGCATACGTTTTATTTGTGGTATAAACGTATATGTGATCACGTTACACCATCCCTGGAACAATTGTCATGGCTTCGTCTTCAAGATCGTAGAACCATCCATTCCCGATGCCTACTCTATAACATATTACACACATCTTTACCTTATTATTTATCACACCGCTTCACTAAACTCTCTGATACACATAACTTAGATACCCGATCCCTTGAGCACAGTGTCCTTTATATCCCTCCTCATCATACTAACATATTATTCGAAATCTTTCACAGTTTCTCTTGCTAGAACATGGAATTCACTTCCACCCTATGTCAGAGACTGCCAAACTTTACCATCTTTCAGAAATAAATTGAAAATAAAATCACTAACAGAAACAACTCACTAATACTACTTTTTAAGAATTAATAATGCGTTTTTGCATTAGTTAATAAAAATAGACTTAGGATTTGTTAATATATTTTACCTAATGCCTTGTATAAAAAGCGTAGATTAATTCATTGTAGTGTTTTTTTTCTCTTCTTTTTATGCATAGTAGATTCGAGCTGTTATTCCTTTTTTATTCATTGTATCATTAATTTAATTTTAATTGTATTTAGTTTCATTCTATTATTAGACATTAATTTCATTATTATTCAATATGACAGATAATGAATTGTTCAATAACTATTATTGTAACTTTTTTTTGTATTCATATGTAACATGTTTGTCCTGTCTAATATGACTACTATTGTAATTTTTTTGTATTCATGTGTAACATATGTTTGTCCTGTTTTATATGACTATTATTGTATTTTTTTTTTGTATTCATATGTAACATATGCTTGTTCTGGTGAGTGGAAGAGAAGGCCACATGGCCTTAACTCCACCAGGCTAAATAAATAAATCTAAAAAATCTAAGTAAGTAAGTAACGATCAATTTATAATATACAAAAAATAGCTGCCAAATTTAATATGGAAATGTCAATTAACAAAACTAAAATTATGGCATTTCATGGGAAGGACCCCATACAAAGTAAAATCTGTCTCCAGAATAAAATTTTAGAGAGATCTAATCAATTTAAATATCTTGGATACTATCTCCCTATCTGAGATGAAATGGATATTTCTGAAAGAATTACTAGTTATAATAAAAGCTTGGGAGTTATTAATCAAGTTATGAAACCATCCCTTTGTACAAAAAAACACCAGATTACGTTTATATAACACTTTGGCTAGACCAGTGTTGACATATGGTAGTGAAGCATGGACACTAAAAAGACAACATGAAAGCAGAATAACGGCTTGTGATATGAGATTCATGCGCAGAACAGCGGGTTACACCAGATGGGATTGGAAAAGGAACACAGATATCTTAAAAGAATTGAAGACTACGCCAATTTTGGTATATATTAAACAGTACCAACTAAATTGGAAACACCATCTTGAAAGAATGAGTTCAAATCGGATCTCCAAAGTTGTTTATAATTGTATATCAAGAGGACGAAGATCTCTGGGCCGTCCTATGAAACGCTGGAGGGAAATTTTTTCTATAGGATCGTAACAGGCCTTGGCCTAATACTTAAAGGGAGAAGAAGAAGACAAAGTAAAAAAATATAGTCATGAAAATGGTAGTTTTCAAGTTCAGTAAGCAAATTGGTGCAAAGAAGATTGGGATAAGTTCACATCCAGGCAATCGGATAGTAAATTAAATTTAAAATGGCTTTTTTTCTTTGTTTCCTGAGTATTTCTCATTAAAATATGTTTGCATATATTAATTTCAAGTCATTAAGTTATTCATGAAAATGTTTTGATTTTGTGTATAAATGTCAGCCGATTCCTTGTCCAACTTCATGAAATTGGTAATATTTGACAATTATATTGATTTTTGGAACATTATTACCAAACATTCACATCTTTACGTATCAGTAACAATGTTCACCCTTATTAAGCACAGCAGACTACTAGTGCCTCACCCAAAAATTTTCTTCTAAGATTTGTTTAAAATCCTTCAAATTTATCGATCATGAAACACACAGACATTGAAGATTTTGCAGCATGATACATATTAACCCCTTAACTGGGGACCTAGCTAGTGCAGTTCTACAGCTCTGTGGGGAGCCTTTTCTTCCTTTAATTTAAAATATTATAAAAAATACAGGGAGTAAACATTTGTAACATATCCATCAAATATTATACAAAACAACCATTCTCTTTCATATGGTCATATTTTTTAATCGAAATTTCATATTTTTATTTTTTTCAACTTTAGTACAAAAACGGCACAAGTGTCTTCTCGTGTTCAATTTAAAAGTAATTTGGAAAACATTATTTATATTACATGTAATGAATATTAAAAAGTATGCAAATCTCTTAAATGCAATAAATGTTAACTCTGGCCTTACATGGTGTCTGTCATCAGTGGCGTTATTTCAAGTCTTACATCGATATAAACTAAGCATTTAGGATATATGTATAAATTAATGAATTAATTTATATTAGCAATTTACTCCGAAGTTTATAATGTAAATATACAATCTCTTTTAACACTGTGTAAATATTAACATTTTACGACACATATGACCAGTGGCGTTACTAAATACTGTCAGTTTTGAGTTATTACAAATAATCGCAATTTTCTTTTATTTTTAGAACTTTAATATACCGTAAAAATATATATCTGTACAATTAGTAGTTTTTATTGTAGTAATAGTGATTATTGACGTCATCAGATATTATCAGTGGTGTTATTGAACACTGGTGTGTTGAGAAGTCACTGGTTATTATTGTTGTTAGTATCATGAATGCTACATAACTTCATTTTAGAAAACACTCTTATTTTCAGTAAATTGTAAGTAGCTTATAAAAAATATGATGAAGTGAAAAAAAACTAGAAGCGAAATAAGACGTTTGAACTAGTTACTTCAAGACTGGAGAATGGAGGGTAAAAGTTAGCAACCCCAATTGAATGTTTGTGCAATATTTTTCTAATGTGATAAAAGACAGACCTCTCATTTAAACGTGTGAATGAGAAGTTACAAGAAACTGTACCAGAGTTATTATTTTTTCATTAACGTAGACCGTTCTTGCATTAAGGTTTAAGGCTAATCTGAGTTGAGAGATATATTATGTTGAGCAAACAGATGGTGTTTGTTTTTTTTCTGAACACGTCTAGTGAATAATATTTTATCATGAATGTTATATAGCAGGCCAGTTACCGATACACGTTAGTCCGTTCTTGCGCGCATACATGATATGTGATTTTAACTCTCGTAATAAGAAACTGTTAAGAGACCGGTCAAAGGGGGTTGAAAAAAAATCACACTAGATGTCATACCCATACAGAACAGATCTTCAAAATTTTGCGTTCCATAATCGCCAAATAACATAGAAAAAAAATAATATATATCTTGTTGGATATATCCGTAACTCCCACCGAGTGAAGGCTTTCTTGAGACGGATATTCACGTAACACCCACCCAACGGGTTAATGCAAATAAGTCAAATACTTTGATAATGGATCTGTTGCTATTTTTAGCGTATCACATACATTTTTTCACCATTCTATTTTTAACATAAAAAATGAAAGTGTATAGTCCACCACTTGTATGCAGTATGTACGTGGAGCATTAAAATATGTAAACACTTAAAATATAATACAATTTTATAATATAATCACTGATTTTATTCACAGTAGTTTGTCACTGTGTTTAACTGAAGGTAGATTCATCCTATGACCCTCTCCTGGTTACATTACCCAGTTCCTGGAGAAAAACTGCAGAAGCAATAAGCTGCCAGCACATGGGCCAGACATTACAATTCCTACAACACTACAAGAGAGTAGTAGCAGCACACAAAATAATTTCAATTTGTCCCTACAATCAAAAGAAAACTATCCGCGTCCTATCAATTAACCAAAATTAAACAATTTGGTAAGTGATTTGGGTCTTACTAAAGATAAAGGTGATCTTTTATCTCGAGATTTAAAGAAGACAATCTTTTAACTGCTGCTACAACTCTTTATTGGTATAGAAATCATGAAGAATTTAAGAGGTATTTTGTAAAGAGAGGGAAGTTGTGTAATATTGTTGTATCCCTGGCTTGAATGGTTGCCCAGAACAGTTTACGAACCGGCAGATTGCCATATATTTATTGTCTCTAGCAAAAGAAGTCGAAAAGGCATTCTTCTGGATAATATGAAAAGATTAGCCATAATTCCAGTAGTTCATTGAGTATACACATAGAAACAAGTGTACTATTCTACAAGAAATAAAATATAATGAAACAAGTGGTACATGTGCTGTGACCTTAAAGTGTGCAGTATTTTCTTGGGGCAACAAAGAAGATACATGAAATTTCTGTGTTTTTCATGTGACTGAGACTCTGAGCCAGCAAAAGGTACTTAAAAGTTACAAATTCACCAAGAAAAATCAACTGGTGCCAGAAACAAACAATTTAATAAATCACACATTAGTTTATTCTGAAAAAAAAAATATTGCTACCTCCTTTGAGCACAAAACTAGGATTTATGAAGCAATTTGTTAAAATTTTGGACATAATGCTCCTTGTTACCAATATATTGCTAAAAAATTCTGTTACTGTTGGAGGCAAAAGTGAAGGAAGACTTTTTCATGGTCATAGATTCACAAACTTGTTACTTTTAAAAACTACATGTCTGATGTGGAACTACAAGCTTTGGAAACATACACGGACATCATTGAGAAGTGTCTGGTGTAACAATAAAGTTGAACAATGTGAGAAAAGTGTGAAACCATGCTTGAAAAGTTCAGGGCACTGGGATGAGCTTGAAGGTACAGTTCCTTCACACTCATCTTGAACATTTCCCAGAGAATTTAGGAGCACTAAGTGAAGAATGTTATGAGAGACACCATCATAAAGATATAAAAGTGATGGAAACAAGATACCAGGGTCGATGGGATGCCATCATATTGCCTACTATTTTCGTAGGTGATTGCTAAGAGAAAATCCTCAGCAGTAGCACAAACACCAGTCAATTGACATTTAATTTAGATCTTAAGGTACAGTTGTAGCATATTATTTATTTTAAACTGTTTTAACTGTACAATTGATATTGTACCAAGCCTTTGTAAGTTATGCAAGAATTTAAAGGATAATGGATATTACATATAATGTAAAAAGTAATAAATATTTAATTTCAACATGGCATAAAAAACCTGGTTTTGATATCTGAGACAGAAGATGGCCTATAATGGGTAATTTACAAACTAAGTAAAATATGTGAAACACACAACTTGAAAATATTTACTCTAAAATCAAAAGTTTTAGCTTTTCGAGAGTATGAGCCACTAAGAGTAAAAATCCAATTAGAGAATAAAATAATAGAACAAGTGAGCAATTTTAATTACCTGGGATACAATGTGTCATATAAAAATATTGAAGACATTGAAAACAAACTAAATAAATTTAATTATATGTGTGGCACCATAAAACAAAGTCTCAAAGGAACTAGAAAGGAGACACTTTAAAATTTTATAAATCAATGGCGGTTCCCACACTACTATATGGATCTTAACCAAAAACCAAGAACGAAAAATAGAAACGTCAGAAATGAGGTTTCTGAGGAGTGTGGCTGGATGTACAATAATGGATCAAAGGCGAAGTGAGAATATATGAAGAGAACTTAATATATCAGTTGCCCAGTGGAATAGAGACAGATGCCACAGGAAAACTATTTTACAGAAACAAGGAATTTCTGAAAGTTGTTTATTTGTGGAATATGGACACTATGTTTCAATTTTTTAACCAGGATCTTGAATTAGATGATGCATTGAATATCTTATTGGGGGCACACCATAGCGTAGTGGTTAAGGCGCTGAGCTACAAGCTGGAAGGTTGACGGTTCAAGTCCCGATGGGATCAGGATTTTTAAACTGACCAAAACCTTCTGGCGGCACTATGGCCCTGGGGTCGACTCAGCCTCTAACGGAAATGAGTACCAGACGCTTGTTCTGGGGTAAAGGCGGCCGTCACGCAGGGCTGACAACCCGGCTGACATCAAGTGCCGATTGTCTAGAAAAAGTGGGAGCCTTAACCTCCTACTACCCCAAGGGCCTCCTGAGGCCTGTAGTGGGACTACTTTACTTTACTTTACTTATTGAATATCTTATTAAATATTAGTTGAAATATTCCTAGTATTAAGCGTTTTTAAGTAAAACGACAGGTAATTTGTGCAAATTAAGTAGTGGCATATGCCTCTTCTATCTTCAGTGGGTGTATGGACACAAATTTCTGATGTCGATTGACCCTCTTCTTCATCAGAAACTTCCCTAACACATTCTTCACTTTTCCGAACAGTTCTTAAACATTTTATTGATATTCCGTGGACTGCTAGAAATGCAGTTCTACAGACTTCATATTAGTTACATGAACATAGTATCTGAATGAAACCTTCCTTTCACTTATGTTTGCATCTTATTTCTTTTTTGCATAACCTCTCTTATCTTCTCTAATTATTAATGAAGCAAAATTACGTGATATTAGTTTGCTGGCACAATCTTCTCATTGATATACACTATTTCTCAGACATTTTCTTTCATTATCCTTCCACTTACTTTCATGATCAGTTCTTCTTTTACTATTAACTTGTCTTTTTTCTTCAGAAAATGCATTAAACCTCAATATCTATGTCAGACATACTGAAAAAGTTATAATTTGAGAACTACCACTGCCATCTGGATCTATAATATTATAGATCCAGAGGGCAGTGGAACTACATTCTGATTGGTTAGTTTCATTTCTGCCAACCTATCAGGAACATTGACTGTAACCACATGAGATTAAAGAGAAAGAAGGTGGCAAGTGCCTTTTTTCCATTAGCTATTTCTATCATTCAGAATATTGACGTTTTATTATGCTCCTTGTTAAAAAATAGACACATGCCACCATGCAAATAGTTATTGGAATTGATGGAAGATAGCAGGATCTATTTAACCGTAACAAAAACTCACAATCGGCAGATTTGTGGCATGTGCCTCTTTTCCACTGAGCAACTCATATTCAAACTTCTTTTTCTTCTTCACTTCACGGGCTAGGCAAAAACTGACTGTTCTGCCTCACAGTTGTTTTGTCCATCTTTTCACTGGCCTTCCTACATTCCTTGAACCTCTTGGCTTGTAGTTGAATGCTGCTCTTGGTAATCTTGTTACATTCATTCTTTCTACACATGTAAACCATTTCTCTCTATATTCTTTGATTTTCTCATTCAATGGATATATATATTTAACTCTGTTCTTATATATTCATTCTTTATCCGATCCAATCTTGTGCAACCGTTTGTTCTTGTAAGGAAGTTAATTTCTGCACTTTGTATTCCACTTTGTAATTTTTTGGTCATTACCCAAGTTTCGTTCCCATAAAGTATTGCAGGAACTGCCAATGTTTTATAAAACTTCAGTCTAGAATCTCATCTTGTTTTATTCTTTAATACTGTATGTATAGCTCCGCTTATCATTTGAAATTTCGACAGTATCATATTTATGTCTCCTTCAGTTTTTGTGTTTATAGTAAAATAATAATCCAAATAATTAAAATTTGTTACTTGTTCCAGAAGCTATTCTAATAAATAGAAGTGTAAGACAAGGGTGTAGCTTATCACCTACTCTTTTTCAATCTATATATTAATGGGCACGCCGTAGCGTAGTGGTTAAGGCACTGAGCTACAAGCCGGAGGGTCCAGGGTTCAAGTCCCGTTGGGGTCAGGATTTTTAAACTGACCCAAACCCTCTGGCGGCACTATGGCCCTGGGGTCGACTCAGCCTCTAACAGAAATGAGTACCAGCCGCTTGTTCTGGGGGTAAAGGCGGCCGTCACGCAGGGCTGACAACCCGGCTGACATAAAGTGCCGATTGTCTAGAAAAAGTGGGAGCCTTAACCTCCTACTACCCCAAGGGCCTCCGGGTCTGTTGTGGGATCACTTTACTTACTTAATGACATCATCCAAAATTGGAAAAGTATTGTTAATATAGGTATAAGAATGGACCGTTTTAAAATATTAAACATCTAGTGTATGCTGATGATGTGGTTATTATTCAAGAAAAATATATTCAAACTATTTGATAGAATTACACAATACAGAGACGAATGGATGGACGACATCATTAGAATGGATAACAATAGAATTCCAAAATAGATTCTTCATTACGAACCACTAGGACAAAGAATTGTTGGAAGACCCAGTAAAAGATGGATAGACCAATTCTAACATGAGATCGAAACAGACCAGCAGATCTAATGCTTGATACTGATGATGATAAATAACATTATGTGATATGGAAAAAACTGTTAACATACTTGAATTTAGCTCACCATAATTAGGTTTAGAGACATGATAAACACTGTGCCGCAGTAAAAAACTAAATTGTAAGGCCCGTGATATGAGACAACTTTATTATATGAAATGAAATTAAACACATCTACAGTGACAAATCTCTGCATCAACTAGGATTTGAATCTATGACCTCCAACTTTAAGTGGTGACACTCTTCAGTTAACTTGCGGGACAAATACAAACTTATATTTGTTTAATCGCAAAAGCAAATCTCATGAGTTCAGATCTCAGCACAGACAAACAGTTTTCTCTTTAGTTGTATTAACATTGGTTATAGAGAGCTGGTCTGTGTATTAAGGCATATTTACAAAGTAACTTACTTGCAGTGCTGGTTCCATGTTTCACAGATCTTGGTGTTCAACAGCCAACTGGTAATTCAGGGTAATCAGTTTATCTGAAAATGTCAATTACATCATTAAAATACAATCAATTCATCAATTTGTCTCATTTCAAGGTTATGAGAAAGCCATGATGTTTAAGGCAAGATGCCTTGTTGTAGCGATATGGGACTTGTGCTGATATGAGTCTCCATGCAGAAGATATTTTCTCATGGAATTACGGTCAGTATGGAACTGCTGCCCACCCAGAATTGTGAGGAACTTGGGTAACTACAATAAATAGCAGCTCCAGGTTCATAACAGGAGGGGATACAACAATCTCACTACATATCACCCCTATATTGGCTGGATCATTGTCCATTTCTGTGATTGAAACATGTGGATGTGAGAGCAGCAGTAGACAGGTGGAGAAGTTAGTTTACAACCATTTCTAATGAATGCTTGGGAATTTATTTCAAAGGTTGGTCAAACTGATTTCACAGCCATGTGCTGCCATCTAGCGACAGATCTAAAAACTTTCTGTAGGACTTCAAAGATATGTGCACCTAGCAACAACTCTATAAACTCATGCACATGCCCACTGTTATTCTATAAGACATAGAAAGTGTATTGGGAAAGTTAAACTGCTGTTTTCCTGAGCTCAACTTCTTACTTCATTTCAAGGCATTTCTATGATTCCTTGTGGGAAAAAATCAACATGTATACATATATATTTAAATATAGTTATAACATCTACATATACAAGCGTTACTGCTATAAAGTTAATATTCTCTTTAAAAATTTGCTTAACTGTTATGTTAGCCACTAGCTGACAGTCGGAACAAATTTCCGCTACCTCTTGTGTGAATTGAGAATACTACATATATAAGAAAAATGTATGTTTGAATTGGAATACTTGGGTAGCTCAGGTCGTTAGAGCGCTAAACGTACAGAGTTTAGAGACTTGGGTTCAAATCCCGACTCAAGCATTAATTTTTTTTCATATATATAATACATATCAGATAATTATTAAAATATGCAGCAATAAAATGTGATGTGTTTTTTGGTTTTTTTTATTTAAGCTTATGCTGGTGGCATGGTCGGCTATAATCCCCACATTTTCTATTATTTAAGAACTATAAACAACATTCCATGAAGCATATTTTACAAAACATTTAGAATAACAGGAAATGTTAGTAAAAACAACCTCAACCTAATAAAGGCTGTTAACAGTGCAGCAGGTATTTTAAAAATTCAGTGACCTAATAGAAACTTCAGGCTCAGAAACTATAACATGATGAAAAAAGTTCCAAAAGCCCAAAAGAAAGTTGTATTGCATGGATCCCTCGGCATTGCTAGATTTCTTGGCAATCAACAGGCAGACACATTAGCAAAGAAAGCTGCCTTACTGCTTCAAACCAGATACATCATACCACTCCTCTAAACTCTATACAGGGTGAGTCAGGAGGAAATGTACATGCTTTGAGGGGTGATAGTACTGGTGATTCTGAACAAAAGACTTCTCATATACATATAGGTTTTCATAACCATTTTATTGCAATTTAATGAAAACAACAAGAACCGCAAAAGTGCAGGAGACAGTAAATCAAGATACTGTTATCTCAAGTTTTGTTTAATTGTGTACGTTTCCTCACAAAAGATGTTCAAATACTCCATCGCCAACTTGAATGCATTTTGATGTTCTTGTAGACAGCTGAGATACAATAGAATCATTGCTTGTCCACCGAAGTCACTCGGTCTAACTCCATTATTTACTCTTTGTGGGGTTGACTTAAGAGTGAAGTCTACAAGCACAGAATGCAACTTCTCGCTTGTATTTTACATGCTTGTGCTCAAGTAAAGGAATGTACGAATGAGCTCAGATCAGCAACACAACAGCTGTCTGCAAGAGCAACAAAACGCATTGAAGTTGGCGAAGGAGTGTTTGAACATCTTTTGTGAGGAAACGTACAAAATTACACAAAACTTAAGATAACAGTATCTTGATTTACTGTCACCTGCACTTTTCCGGTTCCTGGTTGTTTTCATTAAATTACCCTGAAATGGTTAAGAAAAGGCCACATGTATATTAGAAGATTTTTGTTCAGATTCACCAATACTATCATCCCTCAAAGCATGTACCTTTCCTCCTGACTCACCCTGTATAAAGAAGCAGAAGAAGGAACAATATCTCATGAATTTAGAAATAAACATAACAGTAACCAGCAAGACCTCCATACATAACACACCTGACTGACCAAGACAAGAAACTGTTGTGAAATTCCGGCTCCAAACTGGACACGGCATTCTTCCCAATAAACTGTCTAGCTTTGGAACCACCTGCAAGCTCTGAAACCTGGATTAAGATATGGAATACCTAATGTGCTGCCCGACTTTCTGCAGTATATCTGAGACCGGATAATATTCGGAAGCCAGAATCATTATGATGAATCAGATGAACAAATGACATTTTGTCAATGTTGTATGCCATTAGATAAATAAATAAATACATGATGAAAAATCAATTCTATACAAAAAAAATAAAAATAAGTGTATGAGAAATCACTAATATAGACAAAATGCCATTATAAAATACATTTATGCCATTATTGAAGCACATGTCTACTGGTGGGCCTATGTGGTGGGGTTGTACAAGACCAGCTTTTTACTTACGCGACTTATGCCATTTTTGATGTAATTTAAAATATTACGAAGTGTTGATGATACCATTTAACTCTGGGATTTAACCATCGTGAAAATATTGAAACCTATCATGAAATGAAGTAGTGGAAATATGATTTTACGTTCTAACCGTCAGACATGTTGAATGTTCCATAGAATAACAAATATGGAGAGGTCATTTAAGTTACGCCTTAAATCAGATTTAAAATGCAAGGAAACTAAAAGCTAACCAAACATAAATCAATGAATGGAAACTAAATCAATTACTCTAACGTAGGTGAATTCCAGGGAACGTCCTTTTTATTATTTTACGCGGTTAAATATGTAACAATGTGGTTTACACATTGTGGTCATATGTGTTTTATCGCTGTTCATCGGTGGTATATCTGTGGTCATCGGTGGTGTATCTGTGGTCATCGGTGCTCATCGTTGGTATATCGCTGGTTAGAAGCAAGGACTGTTGTAAACTTCGTGGCCATGACAGGAAATAGTTCCACGACTGTTGTAACCTTCGTGGTCATGACAGGAAATAGTCCCGCTTTATTTTCGTATTTACGAGGAAATAAAGATATGATAATAACTTTCCCAGATTGAAAAACGTTAAATACAGTATTTTCTATTATGTACTGTTAAAGTGCATAAATAAAAAGGCACTGTTCTCCCACGGGGCCTAATTACATAACTGAATTTCATAGAACAAAGATAAGCTGATATCAACTTTATCAGTGGGTGTTCCAAATTAGGGATTAACCAACCAATTAATCATGATTATTTTTTCTCGAATTGTTTATACATGCTCTTACACAAAAATAAGACTAGCAAGTAAACGAAATTACAAAATATATACGCATATTAAAGGACATGGCATGTGTACATATAATTTATTTCCACAGATTAATGAAACTGGAAGATAGGAACAGATTTGATACAATACCTTGTCGATGAACAAAGAACGACGGTGATATTTCAATAAATGAACACCGATTTAAACAGAATGCAGTGGCGTCAATGGAGGCCGTGACCGCGCTAATGATTCGGAATGCAGTGAAATAGTTATGTTACCACATTTATTAATTAATTCGTCTACATTGGAAAAAGTCCACTATCTGTTGATCACTTACTCCAGTTCAAATTAAAAACCTCCATGGTTGGGGCTGAGATTGGCTTTAAGACCCACACAATTTTCCATCTAACATTCTTATGCCACTGATGCACTAAAAACGTTTCAACCGTTTATAATAACGTTTCGTACTATTTTAAACATTTTGGAAACATTTTAAAAACATTTCTTACGATTTTCAAATATTTATAAATTACGCGAATATTGGTTGGTTTTATATTTATTTGCGCCATAGGTTAGTACAGTTACCATTTGAGGCTGAGATCTACAATTTGTCGATTACGATTTTCCATTCATTCTTATGTCATTGTTGCACTACACTTTTAACATTTGTAATAAGGTCAGGTAACGTTTCGTATATTTTAAACATGTTCGAACGATTCTATAAACATTCCGTATGATTCTTAAATATTTGGAAGAAGTCCACTATTTGGGTTACGCCATTATATATATACATATATAAACTGCTCAAAACAATTAGAGGAACACTTGTATTAAATTTAATAAGTAATTGTTTTTTAAAGCTGTGATGCTGAAAGTTGGACAATATGTAAATTGAATTATTAATTTCATCATTGAATACAAACTTTAAAGATCCATGGCCTAAATACAGAGAAATTACCTCAAATAACAAATATAGAGAAATTTTTTATTTTGGAAGGCACTGGCCACTTCTAATTGGTAAGCTTCCTGATGTTGCTATAGTGACGAATGTTGATTATTGCCTTGTTTATTGAAGCCTCTGACAAAATGAGGCATTTAAATGAGTTTGAAGTGTATCATACTCTACATCTTTTACGACAAGGTCAATCTCTGCGACAAGTGGCTAGAGAGCTTGGGGTTTCTCCTTCCGTGGTGTCCAGGTTACGGCAACAGGCACAGAGAGACAGGTCAGTATTGTAGAAGACGTGGCCAGGGCCATAAATTTAAAACAAGCCCCCAGGATGACAGATACGTTGTTCTTTCTGCTCTTCGACAGCGTACAAAAACTGCAAAAGACCTGCAGAATGACCTTCATATGGCTTCCGGAATCCGGGTTTCAAACCAAACCATAAGGAACAGATTAAGGAAAGAGAATATTCGTCCAAAAAGGCCCGTTAAAAACCACGCTTAACAAATGGGCACAAGGCAGCAAGACGTACGTATGATGAAAACCATGGTGATTGGAACCTGAACCAGTGGGAGTCTGTGCTCTTCTCGGACGAATCCAGGTATCGTCTTACACGTTGTGATGGTCGATTGAGGGTGTGGGGACGGCCAGGAGAAAGGTTTTCTGCAGAGGCTGTACAGGAAATTGATAAATTCGGAGGAGGTTCCATAATGGTGTGGGCCGGAGTTATGTACAACAATCGTACGGACCTTGTACTTGTTCCCCAGCGACTGAATGCTGTCCGGTATATCGAGCACGTTCTGGAAGAGCATGTAGTACCTGCTGCCATTGGAGTAGGCCCTGGATTTCTGTTTATGCAGGATAATGCCAGGGCACATTCTGCGGCTGTCACCAGGGATTTCCTGAGGAGGAATGAAATTGAGGTAATGGAGTAGCCAGCGATCAGCCCAGACCTCAACCCTATTTAACACTTGTGGGATCTTCTAGACAGGAAGGTCAGGAACCGACATCAAGCTCCACAAACTCTGCAGCAACTTGGAGATGCTCTGAAGGAGGAATGGGAGAATATCCCGCAAGAGGAAATCCAGAATCTTATTGGGAGCATGCCACGAAGGTGCCAAAGTGTCATCGAATGTCGTGGAGGCCTACACGATACTAACTCTATATAACGAGTGTTTAACTTTGAAAAATAAGCACAAGATTCAATTGCTTACATAGCGGAATTATTTTAAAAGTTAATTGTCAGCGTTATTCATTTGTTTTTACTGACATGAGCAATAAATAAATTAATAAATAACCACAAATAATGTACTTCATTAATTTCATGTTTGTACCTTTATCCAATGAAAAAATATTTGCATATTTCATAGTGTTCCTCTAATTGTTTTGAGCAGTGTATATATATGTTATAATTACATGTTTAACATTCAGAGCCGGGTTCGAATCCCATCCAGGCATTTATTTTTCTAATATATATATATATATATATATATATATATTTTAATGCGTATTTTCCAGAGTATTCTTTAGTGGTTGTTTCTCTCAAAATAAAGCGTTAACAATTCTTCTATTATCATCCAGATCAGACGATGATCCGAGTTTCAATCTGTCCCTATAACTGATCTAACGTCAATGATGAAATTGTGCCAGCATTTATCTACTGATCCATGTTCAATCTCAACGTTTCCAACATTTTTCGATTCGCGAACCCCTTCCCAAGGGCACTTCCAGAACAGTTTTTAGGAGGGGGGCCATGGGTTCGTGTAAGTTTTCGTGGGTGCATGGGCCTGTGTTAATTAACAAATAAATGAATTTGTAAATTTTAGCGTGCTAATAACATGTTTTAAAACTATTTTTGAGCAGTTTTTAAACAGTATTTATCATTAAATATAAATTCACAACTCTCATATTGTAAGTCTTAAGACCAAACAATAAACTAAGCATATGCTTCCTTCGCATGTTTCTGTATTTCAGTGACTGCACCGACAGCTTCAGAAGTCATTACAGTACAGCTGTTGTTACCAATTCCTATACAGTTGTTTAAGTCTAGTGACAGTTATTGCAGTACGTTTAAACAATCTTTCCCAAAGCCTTTCCAGTCAGGCGTCGTTCACTATTTGGGTCTTGATGTGGATTGACATGTGTAATCCTCTCATAAGCGTCAATAAATTTGACGAAATCTTCACGAATCCCATTTTTATAAACTATTTCAAGCTCAAAGAAAACTGTTCTGTATTGGAAAGTCTGTTGTTTCGTTAAATATAACAGAATAATACTTAGCATTCCTTATTTAATGAAGTATTGTATCTGTTATTTCTTCATCACAGCTTGTTATTAATTGGTTTTGTGTTGTATTGCCTACGTACGCGGTTCTTGAAGAGGCTGTTAACAAGCGTCGCTTAAGTTTTTCGTCTCCTGCAGTCGCTCTAAATCTTAACAATTCTCTAAAATTACCCACATTATGGGGCCCAGTCTCTTCGTCAAGACGGCCATCATATCTCCGTAGGAGTCTCTCTTTGTTTTCTTTTATTTGTTGCAGTTGTTGAGTATTTACCCGATTTTCAACATCCTTTTGCGGTTATGGTAGTTTTGCTTGAACACATATTTTGTGGTAAGAAGTGTATTCATGTGATTGTAAGTGTCCATTTTTTCCTGAAAGCTTGGCGAATTATGTCAACGGTTGGGTGACAAGGTCTTGCGCTCTCATTCCTTTATACGGCCACACTTTTCATCAGCAAACAGCACACAGAACTTACAAAACAACCCCTGTTTCGTGTGGGAAACAGCTAGCAAATTCCTTTGTTCCAAGTGCTGATGACCCAAATAACATTTCAACTCCTTCTCACCTTTTTGTAAAGTGGATGTGGCAATATAACGTTGGTGGTTCCCAAGGTCGTTCCAATAATTGACACTTTGTATATTCATTGGTCTTTTTATTTACAAAAATCCATATATCGTTGGCGAAAATACTGTTACTGCTACTCCATTCCAATACAGATGTCTTTTAGTTTTCACTGCTAGTTGGCTCTCCAATGTTCATATTCAGATTATCGTTAAATCCAACTACATTAAAAGAAACTGAAAAAAATATTACTATTATGATCTCATCATCACAACGTAATGATGATGTATTACATCTTTGTACAGGTGTTTCCCGTGTTTTACTTCTGTTTTTTCTTTTCTGTGCTTTTTTAAAGTATGAACTTATTTGGTTCGAGCGTTTTCGGTCATTTCAAAATTCCTAAAGTAATGAACGGAATATTAATAAATGTTTCCACCGCTGTGGTCTCGAGGTAGCGTGCTGCCTTGTCACGCAGCGGGCCCGGGTTCGATCCCCGGTCGGAACAGTTTTTCTGGGTGAGGTTTTTATCGGTGTTTTTCCTCACCTGTAAGACGAATGTCAAGAAAACTTTAAGGCCCAAACGGTCCCCGAACATCATATGGCTATCGCAATCCTTATCATTCATATTCATCTTAGATTAAGCTTAGGATTAGGGAATCTACTGGCGCATCACTATCATCATCGCCCATCATATCGCCGGGGCAACGTAATCCCGCCTTCCAGGTGCCCCAACCTCAGAAGTGGGTTATAAGTACTCGATGCCAGAAGAGAACATCAGGAATGTCGAAAGATAACCTGGGGCATTTGCAAAAAAAAAATAATATAGTCATATATTAAGAGTTGCGTAACGTACAACTCCTCAGACCCTTCTCTACCCTAAGTTGGTACTGTGAAAGCAATTTTAAATGTATCGGCCGAAAAAATAACTTTTAACGAAATATTTAGTTAGATAGAGATACGCCACTAAAATATCATAAGAATAACTCTAAATTGTATTTAACATGGATACATTTACATTATGAGTGTAGAGGTCTCTTTAGTAAACAGTTTACGTTATCTGTCTATAAAACAGTTCATAGTATTTTTTATTAAAAAGAACAACATTCTTATATCAATAAATTGGCGCCCGAGAAACTTTTTTGTGTAAGGTCAGGCCGAGAAACGTTACGCCACTGTCTATTAATAAAGCTTTACTTTATATAAACCAATTAAGAGGGGTTGTCACTTAAATACAAAACAAGAAAGAGTTTAGATATTTATTTTAATTTTAATAATTTGCGTTTATTTCTGAAAATGTGTTGTATATCAAACACAATTCTATGCTATCTTTAATCTGCAAAACGTAAATAATACTAAAAAAACAAGTCTCTCATACGCTCCTATGGCGTAGTAAAATCGAACAGTCTCTAAAAAAAAAGAAGGCTGTTTCATTTAAGATTCTAAGAACGCAGGAATAGGTTGTGACAAATTTCATTAAAATCAGATGAAATAGATAACAAATCAATAATTTTGTTTTATAATTTAACTATATTATATTAACTGGAAAGCGAAGTATCATATAAAGAAATTATGTGAAAAGTCAAACTTGTCGACAATTTTGGCGCTCTGCTTTTTCCACTTTACACTGAGGAAATAAAAAAACAAAGTTGACAAAAGATAATTGCATTACTGATTCAGACACTAGAGTCTTCAACCTTCAAGAGGCTTTTATTTATTTTTTCGATCTTTTTTCGCGAAGATACAGCCATTAAAAAACTACCTATTTTTTCCATTAATTTTGAGCAGCAGTGTAGTTCCATTTTTTCTAAAACACAGACTGAGCCTGAGCAAAATTTGAGTGAATTACAAAATTTTAGGTGCTAAGGAAATAAATACAATAACTTTTAGGTTTGAAATGTGAGAGAATCTTGCCTGCACATAACCTTATTTACACTAGTTAATGACTTGGTGCTTACCATTATGTTTCGTTCTTGTACTGCAGTGAAAATACAAACACTATAAACAAGATAAAATTCACGACATCAGGTAATACAAAACCAATGTTACCAACGTATTTTTATGCTGATCGCATGAACAAACGATGAGGACTGAGAAAAATAGTCGCTGCACGTACCAAGATGGTTACATTTATTTTTCGTTCAACATTAACATATTGTTGACCGACAATTTTAATTTTCAGATCTATCGCATGTAATCGCTAACGAGAAACAAAAACACATCGATCGCGAGTTTACTCGTGGACGCTCAGGGACGCTTTTACTAATTAATGCGACGAAGTTTATTTGATTCTTCAAGTACCCGATAATAGTTAATTAATCGGTATCATAATTTGTCTTTAAAAGATTCTGGGGGGGGGGCTATGGCCTCTCTGTAACCGTCACTGAGCCCATTCCAAAATGATGCGAGTTGGGTGAACCACTGATTTTTAAATATACATACAGTAGACTTGCATAACATTTAATTCCAAGCAAAAGGTTTAATAACCTTAAATTAACTTAACCCCTAACAGTTAAAATCTAAAGTTACTCTAGTTACGGCTTAACAACGTGTGGACCTAGTTGTAGCGAAATCAAATGCATTCCTAACGTTGTTACCTAACTGTAAATCAGGCATTCGCTGTAAATATTAATTTATTGTGGAAATAATGTGATAAATTCCCGATGTTACATATATGTAACAAGGGGCATTATAGGGTTAATTTAATTTTAAAATAATAATAATAATAATAATAATAACAATAACAATAATAATACAATAACAATAATAATAATAATAATCCCTCCATGGTATCTTAACTTGTCGTGGTGGAGTGGCTTGCGTGCTTAAATGATCCTGAGAGCTATGCCGGCGGTAGCATTGCTGCCGATAGGGTTACCCATGCCGGACTGGTCGAAGGTGATAAGCCAGACGAAAAAAGTACCTTGGGCGAAAGAGTGACGATCTTTCACCGTAAAAATACAACCGTCAAGAAATGCGGACATGGGTTCAACTGGGGTAAAATTTTCCGGAGGTCAAATAGTCCCCCATTCGGTTCTCCGGGCGGGGACTACTTCAGGGAACCCATGCCAAAGGCTCAAACACAGGGACATGTTCCTAGGAACATGGAATGTTAGGACTTTATACAATAGCGGGGCACTAGAGATATTAACGCGGGAATTGGATAAATCGCCCTTGGATATAGTCGCTTTACAGGAAGTTAGGTGGCCAGGAGAAGGTAGTCAGGAATCAGGAAGCTTTGCATTATACTATGGGGGTGCAGAAAGACCTGCATTTGGAACGGGTTTTTTTAGTCAGAAGGAGGATCCTATCCGCTATCCGAGATATTAAATTTGTTAGTGATAGGATATCATACATAATTCTAAAGGGTAAACGACAATGATTTTATAATTGTAAATGTACATGCCCCCACAGAAGATAAAGATGACAAGATCAAGGATGAGTTCTATGAAGAATTAGAATGCTTATTTGATAGCCTTTCACGATATCATATGAAAATTGTCTTAGGAGATTTTAATGCAAAAGTGGGGCGGGAAGATATATTCAAACCAACAATAGGCAAATTCAGTCTTCATGAAGATAGTAACGACAACGGGGTTAGATTAGTCACATTTGCCACATCAAAGAATCTCATTGTTAAGAGCACAACATTTCAGCATAAGGATATTCATAAATACACCTGGACGTCCCCAGATGGAGAAACTCGGAACCAGATAGATCATGTATTAGTGGATAAACGCTGGCACAGTAGCATCATTGATGTTAGATCAGTTAGAGGGACAGACTGCAATTCGGATCATCATCTGGTCAGAGTGAAAATCAGACAACGGCTATCGCTTATGAGAGGAACAAACGCTAAAGATGATTCTGTAAAATATGAATTAAAAAACTTGAAAAATGATGAAATGCGGCAAGAATACCAAATCAAAATTGCTAATAGATTTGAAGTACTGGAATCTTCAGATGACAATGTGGCAAACGAAGAAGAAACTGATATAAATAAAGAATGGGAGGCTATAAGAGATACTATTAAATTGTCAGCATCAGAAAGCATTGGTTGTTTAAAAAAGAGGCAAAACAAGAAATGGTTTGATGAGGAATGTGCCGACATTGTAAAGAAAAGAAAGCTAGCAAAAATGAAATGGTTACACGAGCCAAATGAGGTAAATTTAGAGCAATTGGGTAGTATTAGACGGGAAACCACCAAGTTACTAAAGAGTAAAAAGAGGGAATATTTGAGAGAGAAGATTAATGATCTTGAAATGAATGCAAAAAATAGGAACATTAGAGAATTATATCAGGGAATTAGTATAGAGAAGAAAGGGTTTCAGGCTAGAACAAACATAATTCGGAATGAAAATGGGGATATGATTGCAGATTCTAGGAGTATATTAAATAGATGGAAAAGTTACTTTAATCAGCTATTAAATGTACATACAGAACAGGACATTGAGGAGGATAAGTTACAGACAGCAGAAATGCTAGTCGCAGAGCCAAGTGCATTAGAGGTTGAAATGGCGATTGAAAAATTGAAGATGTATAAAGCATCAGGTTCAGATGAGATCCCAGCAGAACTGATAAAATCAGGGGGAGAAAAATTGATGGACAAGATACGCTGGTTGCTTAGTATGATTTGGGAAAAAGAAGCTCTTCCAGATGAATGGAAGGAATCAATTATCGTACCAATTTATAAGAAAGGAGATAAAACTGATTGCAACAACTACAGGGGCATTCATTACTTTCAACTTCGTACAAAATTCTAACAAATATATTAGTAAGCAGACTTACTCCCTATATTGATGACATTCTAGGAGATCATCAATGTGCATTTAGAAGAAACAGGTCTACAACAGATCAGATTTTCAGTATAAGACAGATTTTAGAGAAGAAATGGGAATATAATGGTACTGTACATCAACTATATGTAGACTTCAAAAAAGCATATGATTCAATTAAGAGGGAGAAGTTATATAGTATCCTGCTGGAGTTCGGAATTCCTAAAAAGTTGATTAGACTTATACGAATGTGTCTAAATGGCTCAAAGAGTAGGGTGCGTGTAGGCAAACAGTTTTCAGACACTTTTGAAATCCAGAATGGGTTGAAGCAAGGAGATGCACTATCTCCTCTACTATTTAATTTTGTACTAGAGCATGCCATTAAATCTTTAGAGAATGAGGAAGGCTTACAACTGAATGGTATTAATAAGCTGTTAGTTTATGCTGATGATGTAGTACTACTGGCCGATAGCGAGGAGATACTAAAGGCCAACACGCACACACTATTGAGTAACACTAAGAAATTAGGACTGGAAGTAAATATCACTAAAACTAAATATATGGTCACACGTAGAAATTCAGTATATAATGGAAATGGACAGCTAATGACAAATGAGGGAAATTTTGAGGAAGTGGCTGAATTCAAATACCTAGGAACAATAATCACAAATAGGAATGAGATGCACAAAGAAATTAAACATAGGCTCAATTCTGGAAATGCATGCTATTATGCATTGCAGAGACTTTTGATGTCCCAACTCCTTTCAAAAAACGTTAAGCTGAAAATATATAAAACTATTATTCTACCAGTTATATTATATGGGTGCGAAACATGGACTCTTACTTTAAGGGAGGAAAGGAGATTACGAGTATTTGAGAATAAAGTTCTTAGGAAAATTTTTGGACCAAAGAGAGATGAACAGACAGGTGAATGGAGAAGACTACATAACAATGAACTACATGGTCTTTATAGGAAGCCAGATATAATAAGAACAGTTAAGTCTCGTAGACTGCGATGGGCAGGACATGTTGCACGTATGGGGAATGAAAGACGTGCATGGAAGCTTCTTGTAGGAAAGCCAGAGGGAAAACGCCCAGTTGGTAGGCCAAGAATGAGGTGGGAGAACAACATTAACTATGATTTGAGGGAAGTAGATTATACAGGGAATGATTGGAAAGCATTAGCTCAGGATAGGGATGTATGGAGAGCTTATGTCCGCGCGGCCATGAACCTTCGGGTTCGATAGTGCCAGTGAGTAAGTAAGTAAGTAAGTAAGTAAGTAATAATAATAATAATAATAATAATAATAATAATAATAATAGATAGATCAACGGTTGATTAATTTCTTTGACATCGTCCGATTCCTAATAGCCAATCTTGTCGGTCCATCCAATCTCCTGTTGTACATGTTTCTCCTTCATGTATAAATATATTCCCTGACTCCAGGAGGTTTTAAGTCTTCCTCTGCCGCGTTTTCCCTCAGGTTTCCATTCCAAAACAGATTTTGGTAGTCGATCCTCTTCCATTCGCTGGACATGTCCGTACCATCTTAATTGCTGAGTTTTAATATAATCAAAATAGTGTCTTCAATCTTCATTTTCTCCCTTATAACAAGAATCTACTTTGGTGGAAAACTTCAGTAATTTATTTTCATCGGCTTCCTTGCATGTTTTGCACAACACCACGTCCTTATTGCTGTTGTAAAAAATCCAAGGATATGTAACCAGCCACGCACTCTGAAAAGTTCTTCTGCTTTTCCTCCCCCTTTAGCACTTTCAGTTCCACTGGATTTTAAATCAGATTCGCGGTCAGAAACAGATATTATTTTAAATACTCGTCTGTTCTTGAATTGAGGGTACATTAGAAGTTTCCGTGCACTGGTCGGAGGAGTTATTAAGTCGCGGTCGCTTGATTATAAATGTATCTATGACGACACTAAGATTTCATTTATAATTCACGCACATATACTTTTACACGCGTTTGAAATTGAGCCACTCATTCAAGCGCAGAAGCAAACTGAAGGGGGAAAAACTACAAAGTGTTCTCAGTATTGTTAAGCAGTAAGTTTGTTCATATTTCACATTAACATCTAAAATCAAAGGGAAGACCGACTTTGAGCCGTTCCTTAGTCGGCTTGCGGTACCCGAGTCCCGACCTATATCATAAATAAGCCGACACACTGAATTTCCATTGTCGCGGAATCAAAGAATAGAAGCCAGTGGTTATGTGGATACCGGCGCAACTTTTTACAGATTGTCACCAGACCCCTTCAGACTACCTGCTAGGCTGCTACTGTGCTGCAGATTCCAGGTTGCCACTTTACTGCACTTGTCTTATTTTTATATCTACTTAATTAACAGTGGCATTGAACATTTAAAAAAAATTGAATCAGGATATTATTGGGTGGGCCCGAGCCCCACGGGCCCATATAAGTTGGCGCCACTGCATACAAACTTCTTCTAAAACAAAAGAAAACGGAGTTCTTAGAGGAGGAAGCCAAGAAATGAGCAGAAGAAACTAAACAAAACTCCTTCTTGGCGTTAAGAAATAGAAAACCTGTGGCACAACCAAGACAGATACCGGTAACAACATGGGAAAAGAACTTCAACGGTATCCTGAATAAAATGAACACCCAGGAAGCCAATACCACCAACACCCAAGATCACAGAAATTAATACATACTTCTAATAACATCAGAGGAAGTCCAGAAGGCAGTGATCTCGATGAAAAACAAGAAAGCCCCAGGGCCTGACAACATGCAAGCCGAACACATGAAAGCCACACAAGACCTATTATTACCCTTCTGGACCCTATTGCTTAATGAATGTATACACACAGGGACGATCCCAAATAGCTGGAAAACAGCAAAAATCAAACTTCTGTACAAAGGCAAAGGAGGCAGGGAAAACCTAGACTCTTATCGAGGTATCAAACAAGAAAACGACTTATTCAAAACCTTCACAAAGATCTCGGCTCACAGACTAGAGGAAGAACTCGCTGGATACATAACAGAATGCCAGTTCGGCTTTATGAGAGAAAGCAGCACTCAACATGCAATTAAGTGCCTGATGGATGAGATAGAAACAGCATTACGGAGATGAAAAGGCAAATTCCATGCAGTATTCATAGATTACAAAAAGGCTTTCGACCTAATAGACCGATGCAAATTAATCACCAAACTTAAGTATATGATAGGAGAGACTCACCCGCTCAGTAATATAATAGAAAACATCCTGGCAAACAATCTCGTCGAAATTGATGATGGAATAGACACATCAAACGCAATCCATCAGACCAATGGTGTCCTACAAGGGGATCCTATGAGCCCACTCCTTTTCAATGCAGTAACGTCCGATATCACCGACATACTATAAAAAAAAAAAAAAAAAAAAAAAAAACATGCAGGAAACGACAATGATCATGTACGCAGACGATATGGTTCTAGGAAGTCCAAACAAAACAGAATTGCAGGTGGCACTACAGGAACTAGAACAATGGGTCGACAAAAACAAACTCACCATCATCCC
The DNA here is from genome assembly GCA_030220185.1 of Diploptera punctata. NCBI lineage: Eukaryota > Metazoa > Arthropoda > Insecta > Blattodea > Blaberidae > Diploptera > Diploptera punctata. The sequence continues at coordinate 100,183 of JASPKZ010007862.1, forward strand.
AAAAAAAGACAGTCCAACTAACTTTAGAAGAGGAGGAAGAGCCGCAGAAGATGTGCTAATGCTGAATGACGAACCACTAAAGACAGTTAAATTCACAAACGTAGTCATGACACTCCAAACAACATTACGATCATTCAACCAACATATACAGCAGCAGCCACAAGAGCAATCTACAGCTCGACTGTCACTACCCACGGCCATGACATTATTTCGATACAACGATATGCCAATCATAACATACGGCATAGACATTATATGGGGAAAACTGTCACTTAGCGATCTCGAAAGGATAGAGAAGGTTAAGGCACGTTTGCTTAAGTGGCGCTAAGGGGGGGAAAACAACCCGTCGAGACTGTGTATATGAACTTGCAAGAGAGTCGTTCTATGAACAAGATCTGAAGATGAAACACCTTCTGCCAATACCGGCCTTTGCACAGAACTCGTACACCGAAGCATTTTGAAGAAGAGGGAGATAGACCTTGATTTCTATGCTACGGGAGCCATGATAGAGAGGAACTGGACAAAAGCTAACCAGGACCAGCGACATGTTGTGACACGTTATGCTGTGCACGGTTTTCATCACAAAGTGTGTGATAACAAGAAGTACCACGACCCAAATGATAAATGTGTATGTGCTTTATGTGTGCCACAGATGCGAAACGGTACCACATACCGAAGCGCCCAAAGAACACAAAAACACTGAACGAATATAGCAAAGATTAAATATAATAATCAATGCCACTCGGGCAACCTTTTTACTATTATTATTATTATTATTACAGTATTAATGCGAACTACTAGAGACAAAAGTTATATATCCTAACACTTTTAAGTACGTGATAAATTGCCAACGAATTCTTTCATTCATGTTATTATTTCATTAATTTTATTTTGTATTCATTTATTTCTTTTCAAACTATTTTTATTGTCTGTCATCACTATTAAGATAAATACGTATATTTTTATTCTCTCTGTAACAATCTAGTGCTCTGAAGACTGAGCATAAATTATAAAAAACGAAAAGACACGTTTTATTGCTACATTATTTGAATAAATACCTGAGAAAGAAACGGAACAAGAAAAAATCACACGAGGAAGAGAATAAAAAAGGAAGAAAGAAAAAAGATTAGATAAAAAAGAAAAATAAGGGATAAGAAAATTGTCAAAACATAAGGAGAAAATAGAAGCAAAAAAAATAAGAACACCGTAATAAGAAAAGAACAGA
>JASPKZ010007863.1:0-422523 GCA_030220185.1 Diploptera punctata
CTCCCCCTCTGCGCTCCCTCTCCCCCTCTCTCTCGCACCTCGCAACCTCTCTCTCCACCCCTCTCCCTCTCTCTCTCTCGCTCGCCCTCTCCCCTCTCCTCTCTCCCTCTCCCCCTCTCTCTCCCCCCCGCTCCCTCTCCCCCTCACTCTCCCCCCTCTCTTCTCTCTTCCCACCCCTCTCTCTCGCTCTGTCCCTCTACCCGCTCTCCCGCGCCCCCTCGCTCTCTCTCCCTCTCCTCTCCCCCCCCTCTCCCCCTCTCTCTCACCCCCTCCCCCTCTCGCTCTCCCTCTCCCCTCCTCTCTCCTCTCCCCTCTCTCTCTCCCTCTCCCCCTCTCTCTCTCCTCTCCCCTCACCTCTCCCTCTCCCCCTCTCTCTCTCCATCTCCCCCTCCCTCTCTCCTCTCCCCCCTTCTCCCCCTGCCCCCTCTCTCTCTCCTCTCCCCCCTCTCGTCTCTCGCTCTCTCCCCCTCTCTCTCCCGCGCTCCCCCTCTCTATATCCGATCCTCTCTCTCTCCCTCTCCCCTTCTCCCTCTCTCCCTCTCCCGCTCTCTCTCCTCTCCCCCTCTCTCGCTCGCCTCGTGCCGCGTCGCTGTCTCACCCTCTCCCCCTCTCTCCTCCTCATCGCTCTCTCCCCGCTCTCTCCCCTCCTCTCCCCCTCTCTCACTCACACAGATGACTTGAATGTTCGCTTTAAAGACAATATTAATGTAAAATTCTGCGCTTGAGCTCATATGTAACAAAATGTGAAAATCCCTTTCACTTGATTATCTATTGACAACAAAAAATGTTTTGTATAGCGTTGTCTTGCAAATAGAGCCTTAATTACTTTATTATTTCATGTTAAATTATCTCCACAACTTGTAATGGTCAAGTGGACGATATCTCTCACCGTTAAATATCTTCGCATCTCGTGCCAGTCACTTTGTAAGTTCATTATGAAACCATAAACATCCAGCTTTTTAATAATCGAGATTCACTTTCTGTTTTGTATTTACCTCCTATATTTACTTTCATTATATCTTTATAGTCCACCGCTGTGGTCTCGAGGTAGCGTGCTGCCTTGTCACGCAGCGAGCCCGCTTTCGATCCTCGGCCGGGGTAGTTTTTTTTGGGTGAGGTTTTTATCGGGGTTTTTCTTCGAAGGGTAAGACGAATGTCAGTAAAACTTTAAGGCCCAAACTGTCCCCGAAATCATATGGCTATCATCATCATCATCATTATCATCCTTCACCGGTATGGAAAGCAACGGGAAGCTACCACACCTACAATTCCCTAGTAAAGCTGCAAGCATAGCATGAAAATGCTGTGATTGCAGTGAAGGACCTGCCTTCGGGCAGAATTACTATGGATGGATGGATATATTTATATATAAAAACTCAGTCTCGTGCATGTTAGCGCTCGCAAAAGTCGATAACTAGTCGCTCGATTGACTTGAAAATTTGTACATCCAGGGGACATGAATGTGGAATGAAAGAGGGGCGTGGAAGATTCTAGTAGGAAAACCAAAGGGAAAGTGTCCAGTTGGTAGATAAAGAATGATGTAGGAGAAAAGCATTAACAATGATCTGAAGGAAGTATTTTCATTACATACAACTTTCCTCATTAGAGGATTGCCTCAAGGACAAAGTGATACGGGCAATTAATTTTCTAAATTGATGAAATACATTTTGTAAATACATTATTTTTTTTTCAAATTGTTATTGAAGTATACATACCACAAAGTAGATATTTTGTAAAGATGGGTTCTTAAAATTGAAATTGATCCTCTAATGGCAGCGATGGCAATTTTAGAAAGATACACCCTGTTCAGATCTACGGAATTCCAAAATTTAGCTAAGAATCCTGGTATAGTACCTCTTGTCCCGATCATCAATCCTGTGACAGTTATACTATCTAATTGGTATTTATCATAAGCAATGCCACGAGTGATTTCCAAATTATCGATAAATTCACGACTCACGAAGTGAGGAGTGAATTTATCTAGAGAATTTGGAAATCAAGAGTGGCATTTGTTAGGACTATTTAACGAATAAAATTAAGCTGTTTACTCACAAATCATTATTTAACTATAGTTATTTTAAAATATTTATACATTAAATGTAAACGGCGATGTTTGAAAACAAATGAGAAACGATAGGTACGCTTCTACTGCTTCATTTGTTTATCACTGCAACCAGATCATACTATTTATTGCCAAAGGAACGCAATATTGTAAGGAGGAGCTTTCTTTAATATGGTAATTATAACACTGATAAATATTTGGTGAAACACGACTCTGATTGGTGTGTAAAACAGAAATCATTGAAACGTGATTGTCATTGACTCCCATTTGGGGCATGAGTTAAATAGTCTTTGTAATAGTCAATTGTTGGCTCATATATGGCTTTCTTTTCACAGTGAACTTCCTCAGGTTGGCCACTATGAGTCTCAAAACGGATTGTGGGATCTAATATCAGACCAATTTTAGAAGATGGTCTAAATGCAATAATATCTATTCGCATGTTACTTCCATTAGTGGCCACACCATGAACGTCCTCATAAACAGGGGATAATTGAAAAAAAAACATTAGTTCAGGATAGGGATTATGGAGAGACTATATCCGCGCGGCCATGAAACTACGGGTTCGATAGTTCCAGCGAAGTATTATAATTATTATAATGACAATAATAATAACAATAATAGGCCTAATAATAATAAATAATAATAATAATAATAATAATAATAATAATAATAGTTTTCATTATCATCATGAACAAATTCGTTCTAGGCCATGTGGCTTGTACGGTAAACCTAGCGAAGATGGTCTTGATCTTTCCACCGATGTTTTGGTCTTCCTTGGTCCCTATGTCCAGTTGGGGTATATTGGAATGCCAATTTTGGAAGTCTATTTCTTGCCATTCTTCTCAGATGATAATACTACTACTCTTAATAAAATAATAGTTTTATATATTTTAAATTTAACGTCTGGGAGAATAACAGATCTATACATTTTAATTTTAACGTTTTTTCAAAGGAGTTGGGACGACAAGAGTCCTTGTATTGCATTACATCATACATTCTCATAATTTAGTCTATGTTTAATTTATTTGTGCATCTCATTCCTATTCGTAATTATTGTTCCTAGGCATTTGCATTCACCCACTTCTTAAAAATTTCCCTCATTTTTATTAAGTATCCATTTCCATTATATAATGTATTCCTATATGTGAAAGTATATTTATAAAATAAAATAAGTTAAAATATACCCTTCTTAGGTAAAATCCGTCGTCCTCAACTTCTAAAATATGTAATCTTTATGCATGTAGGCCTTTCAGGACATCCGTCCCATCTTCAGCAGTTCATTCTTCGCTGCAGCATCCAGTATGATGTTTGATGCTGCTGGTCCTAATGTGGCTTTGACGTGACTCACATAAGGACCAGCAGCATCAAAGATCATACTGGATGCTGTAGCGAAGAATGAACTGCTGAAGATGGGACGGATGTCCTGAAAGGCCTACAGGCATAAAGATGACATATTATAGAACTTGAGGACGACGGATTTTACCTAAGAAGGTATTTTTAACTTATTTTATTTTATGACTCTCCACCTCAACGGTTTTAACAATGCATTTTTTTAGTATTGAAAGTATATTTAGTTTTATTGACATTTATTTCCTGCCTCAATTTCTTAGTATTACTAAATAGAACGTACTTGTTGGCACCTTAGTATATTTAATTTCTTCTAAATATAAAAACCAAAGCCGCTAAATTAAACATTGTTACCGATGACACTTTTGATTGCTCTCATGTCTGTCACACATAGGTGAGAGCACATTTAGTTTGTCTGTGTCGGAATAACTGTATCTTTTTAATGCTTCCTTAATAACAACACGGAAAACACTTTTACCCGTACAGGAACACATAATTAACACCAATGTCACACGCGGGTATTTATTAGTTCAGGGAAGTGCTTTCATATGTCACGTACGTAGCATTTCACTTCATTTCACTGGCATGTGTTCCTTATTAGCAGAGTAAATTCAATACCAAACTACGTACTATTCCAATTGGGATTTAACTCAATTCTACTGACTATTTATCTCCATCCATCCATAATAATTCTGCCCTAGAGCAGGTCTTTCACTGCAATCATAGCATTTTTATTAGGGAATTAATCGGCCGCGGTGGACTAGTGGTTATGCTCCTTGCCTCTGGTCCCAAGGGTCGCGGGTTCAAACCCGGCCGGGGTCGATGGATTTTTTAGGACGGAAAAAATCCAAGGAGCAAGTCCTCCGGGAGGGACTTTAAGCCGTGGGTTCCGAGTCTGAAGATTTTCAGGCTCGTAAAAAATCCTTAAGCCTGAATGAAAAGGCCTCTAAGCAAAATTTACCGAATTTTCCCGTCCTAGTACTACCTTGGTTTCCTTAGATGTCAGTATAAGGCGGAACGCTGACCACGTACCACTCAAAATTGACATCTATACGAAAACAAGTGTAACTAAATTAATATGGTTCAAATTCTTCCCTGTAGGGGGAGAGCGCCTAAATCTCTGTAAAGGGAAAACATAGGCCTACAATACAAAAACTAGGGAATTATAGGTGTGGTAGCTTCCCGTTGCTTATCTCGATCTTCTTGGCATAAATGAGCTAAAAGAAGCAATTCGTTATTGTGAGTTATCCATAAAGAATACCCGCCATGTGCTGCTATACTTGCATAGGAATCTACGTACTTGTCTCGACCATCTTGGCATAAATGAAAGACAAAATTGTGAGTTATCCGTAAGAGATATACATATGCTGTCGCGGACTTATTTGTGGAGCTTTTTGAGATATTCAATTTTGTGTACATTAATTTTGTGTATTTGTTATGGTTTAGGCAGCGTAAGCCATTTAAGCGTCCAAAGAGCTACTTCTTTCACTTTTCCACTACAAAGGGCGATTTTTAAGGGTGTAGAGTTGAGTATCACAACTCTATTATAGCCTATGTTCATCCCGGGAATCTCCTGAATATTTTGCAAAAAGCCCCATCACAATCGTATCAACGGTATGGCCGAGCATTAAGTACAAACAAACAAACAAACAAACAAACATTTTTATATATTAGATTATAGTAGTTTCCTGGAAGCAGAAGTTAATGTTATAATAACATGGTAACTATATTTCCTCAGCTTGAAATTGTAGGCAATAATACTTGGAAACAATTTCTTCAAACTAGTATTTATTTAAATTCTACGTAAAATGATAACAGGCTCCTATTAAACATAGAAACAAAGGAAGGTCAGCAACAGTAATGTTAAATGGAATGTTATGCAACAAGAAGCTAACGTCAAATCAATAATATACTTGTAATTATTATGGGAAGTTTTGCAATCTAGGAAGATGAAGTCTGACCTTGCTGTTTGCAAACTGACCGACTGTAACAGGAAATATTTTCAAGTGCAAATGTATGAATTTAAGGCATTGACACCATTTTCTTGTAAGTTCATAAGCGCATCTCCATAACAAAATTTATAGGTTGATTTGTTCAGCTGATGGATCAAAGTTTTTATAATTGTAAAAAAGTACCTGATATCTCAGTCGTCCTCAATAGTTTACAGTGTTGTTTTATAGGAGGCCTTTCGATAACTTAAGTATCATCTTCTGCTTTCATTTTGGTACTGACTGTTGTTGGTAATTATTTTGTACAGAGGGTTTATATTGCTGGGTACGTTCTCGTTCAGCAGGTGTTTATTTGTGGTTTCCTTGATGATTTCTAATTCTTCGAGAACGTTGATTTTCGATACATCGTTTTCTCTATGCAGGATCGATAATACTTGACTATTGTGTTGAATTGATGTCCTGTTTCTACTATATCTTTTGAAAAACTGGATTTACCTTCATTCTTTATGAAATCTCTGAAATGTTTATTAAATCTTGTAGTGAAGTTTCTAGTGATTCTTCCTATGTAAAATTTATAACAGCTATTGCAGTTCAATTTATAAACTCCTTTATTTTGATATATGTTCGTTTCTTATATTTGATTTGAAATTATATTATTAAGTTTGTTATTTGTTCTGTAGGAATTTTTATGTTTTTGTCATGTTTTTTTGAGGATTTTTGCTATATTTGTGTTTCTATGCCTGTGTATGTTAAGGATACCCACTTGTTATCTCTTTTATCAATTTCCCTACTTAGTTGTGTTATGTTTGTTAGTTCTTCTTTTTTCTTTTGTTCCATAATTAATGTATTAATCATTTTATAGGAAGCCAGATATAATCAGAACAGTGAAGTCTCGTAGACTGCGATGGGCAGGACATGTTGCACGTATGGGGAATGAAAGACTTGCATGGAAGCTTCTTGTAGGAAAGCCGGAGGGAAAACGCCCAGTTGGTAGACCAAGAATGAGGTGGGAGAATAATATTAACTATGATTTGAGGGAAGTAGATTATACAGGGAATGATTGGAAAGCATTAGCTCAGGATAGGGATGTACGGAGAACTTATGTCCGCGCGGCCATGAACCTACGGGTTCGATAGTGCCAGTGGGAAGTAAGTAAGTAAGTAAGTAAGTAAGTAAGTAAGTAAGTAATCATTTCTTCATTATATCCATTTTTGCAGGCCAAGATTTTACATATTTTAATTTTTTGTTATAATTTTCTTGTGTAAGTGGTAATTTCATCATTCTGTTGATTAAGCTGACGAAAGTGCTAACTTCTTGTTGTGGAGGATGTCTAGATGTTTTATGGATTACGATTGTGTTGCTTGTAGGATTTCTATATATGCCAAGTCCAAACTATTGCTATTTAATTTTAAATAACAAATGTAATTTAAAAACATTGATGAATCATAGCAGAAACATTCCACAACTACAATATAGTCACCTATCTTATGTTTAACATTCAAGCTGCATTCCATTAGTTCAGTTTTCTATTTCAATTTCTATATAATGTTTGTCCACCGCTGTGGTCTCGAGGTAGCGTGCTGCCTTGTCACGCAGCGGGCCCGGGTTCGATCCCCGGTCGGGGCAGGGTGAGGTTTTTATCTGGGTTTTTCCTCACCTGTAAGACAAATGTCAGGAAAACTTTAAGGCCCAAACGGTGCCCGAAATCATATGGTCATCAATCATTATCATTATCATCATCATCCTTCACCGATGTGGAAAGCAACGGGAAGCTAACACACCTACACAATTCCCTAGTAAAGCTGCAAGCATAGCATGAAAGTGCTATGATTGCAGTGAAGGACCTGCCTTCGGGCAGAATTACTATGGATGGATATAATGTTTATGGTGTAAAATGTGTTTTATAGACACGCACATTCATACCAAATATGGTGAATATGGTAATGATGACCAGATGATGTTCGGGGACCGTTTGGGCCTTAAAGTTTTCTGACACTTGTTTTACGAATGAGGAAATATCCCGAACAAAACATTATCTAGGAAACTTGTCCCGACCGGAGATTGAACCCAGGCCCGCTGCGTACGAGACCACAGCGGTGGACCAATATATTAACTTCAACAGTAAAACGCCAATAAAAACTATATAAAAATAGGACAGATCTAAAATATTATTGCTCTTTTTATACGCTTTTTTCCCCAGTTTAAATCGCAAATGAATTGTTTATAAATTCAAAATTATAGTATGAACAGGTGTATAATCTAATATATAAAAATGAATGTTTGTTTGTTTGTACTTTATGCGCGGCCATACCGTTGATGCGATTGTGATGGAGCTTTTTGCAAAATGCTCAGGAGATTCCCGGAATGAACATAGGCCATAAGAGAGTTGCGATACTCAACTCCTACACCATTAAAAATCGCCCTTTGTAGTGGAAAACGTAAAAAAAAGTAGCTCTTTGGACGATTAAATGGCTTACGCTGCCTAAACCATAACAAATACACAAAATTAATGTACACAGAATTGAATATCTCAAAAAGCTCTACAAAAAAGTCCGCGACAGCATATGTTTATCTCTTACGGATAACTCACAATAACCATTTTTGTCTTTCATTGATGCCAAGAAGATCGAGAAAAGTACGTAGATTCCTGTGCAAGTATAGCAGCACATGGCGGGTATTCTTTTACGGATAACTCACAATAACGAATTTTGTCTTTTAGTTCATTTATGCCAAGAAGATCGAGATAAGTAGATTCCCGGACAACACCGGGTAATCAGCACGGGGAATCTTAAAATAATTACAATATACATTTATAATTATTTTTCACTTTACTTATTCAACTAATCATAAAAAGTACATTAATTTTTGTCTTTCAGCTTATTTATGCAAGAAGATCGGGATGAGTAGATTTCCGGACAACTCTGGGTAAACAGCACGGGATATCTAAAAATAATTACGATATACAATTTTCTTCTCGCTTATTTAACTAAACATAAAACACATCAATTTTTGTATTTTAGCTCATTTATGTCAAGAAGATCGGGATAAGTAGATTCCCGGGCTACGCCGGGTAATCGGCACAGGGTATCTAAAAAATGTAAATGTATAATAATTTGACTTTTACTTATTTAACAAAATACACATTAATTTTCATTTATTTAGGCGTAGCAGCGCACGCCGGGCATTAGCTAGTAAAGAAATAAAAATAATATTTAGCACTGACATAACATTCTGAATCTGAGTCATCGCATTCCATATTTATGAACTAATAAACAGGTGTTTTTGTTCTTTGCAGTATTTTTTTTAACATTTTGAATAGCCTTAATTTTTCTCTCTCTGTCTCTCTCTCTCTCTCTCTCTCTCTCTGTCTGTCTCTCTCTCTCTCAGTATTTCAGAAATGTTGAGGTTTAATTAAAGATTTGGATCAGGCTGTTTATCATCTAGGGTACGAAAAGTTTTCAGAATAAAAATATCATAGAGTGTACATGTATACAAAGTGTCCCAAAATTCAAAAGCACAAGTTACTTCCCTGGTCAAATGAAAAGTTATGAGTCGCCTTTTTTAAAATTATAAATGAGTACAAAGTAACAAAATATCGAAGAAATGCGTGTGAACAATATACTGTATTTTTTATAATTTCTCCGTGAGTGGAAAACGATAATAGAGAATAAAGTAAGCAGTATTTGGAAAATATGAGCCACAGTTTTGGAAAATTCATTTTCGATAAGAACGTGCACGCTAATTACATAATTTCAGTGACAGCTAACTTTTGCGAGACACGTGTTCTGTATCACCACGTTATCCATCCATCCATAGTAATTCTGCCCGAAAGCATGCTATGCTTGCAGCTTTACTAGTGAATTGTAGGTGTGGTAGCTTCCCGATGCTTTCCACACCGGTGAAGGATGATGATGATGATGATAATGATAAGGATAATGGTGGCCATATGATTTCGGGAACCGTTTGGGCCTTAAAGTTTTCCTGACATTTGTCTTACAGGTGAGAAAAACCCCGATAAAAACCTCACCCAAAAAACTGCCCCGACCGGGGATCGAACCCGGGCCCGCTGCGTGACAAGGCAGCACGCTACCTCGAGACCACAGCGGTGGGCTTATACATATATATACCTGTTGTCTAATAATTCATTTTTCCCTATTTATTTAATTTTATACTATGTCATTAATTTTTTCCTCGTTTTTTATATATTGTGTACATATTATATATTTAATTCGTTAAATTTAGAGTAAATCAAAATACATTATAAATATTAATTGTATTGTATTCATAACTTGTAATCGTTTATATATATATATATATATATATATATATACGAGGGCGGATCGGAAAGTAACGGACAATAATTTTTTTCTGCCTTGGTATTGCAGCTAGAATGTTGAAATTTCACAGAGATATAGTTTGAAGTTTTCACTACAGATGGTATTTTTTTCTCAGGTGCACCTCTTCCGAGAGAAGCTTGAACTATGCAACAAAGATGGCGCGCATGCTACAGTCGTCCACCTGTGAGGAACAGAGAAGTGTTGTTCGATTTTTGTGGGCCAAAGGGCATAAACCCAGTGAAATTCACAGGGAGATGCGTGGCATGTATGGGGATGATTGTATGGACCATAGCAATGTCTCCAGGTGGTGCACATTCTTCCAAGAGGGACGCGTGAACCTTAGTGATTCGCCACGTGATTCGCCTTAGTGATTCCTGGCTGGCAAACGCTTTGAGACAGATGTGGAAGTGAAATCAGCAGTGCGTTACACTACAACCAAACGGACTTCTACGAACAGGGCATATTGAAACTGGTAACACGATGGGAAAAATGTGTTGAGAAAGTTGGTGACTATGTCGAAAAGTAGGTAAAAGATGTAAGTTAATTTGTGATTTTTTTCCTTTTTTTTACTATTAAACTTTTAAAAAAAAATTATTGTGCGTTACTTTCCGATCCGCCCTGTGGACGACTGTAGCATGCGCGCCATCTTTGTTGCATAGTTCAAGCTTCTCTCGCAAGAGGTGCACCTGAGAAAAACATACCATCTGTAGTGAAAACTTCAAACTATATCTCTGTGAAATTTCAACATTCTAGCTGCAATACCAAGGCAGAAAAAAATTATTGTCCGTTACTTTCCGATCCGCCATCGTATATATGTATATATATATATATATATATATATATATATATATATTGTAATTTAGATGTAAGACTATTTTTTTGTATTTTTTTTAAATACCTGGTTGAGTGGTAGACAAGGCCTTAAGGCCTTAACTCTGCCAGGTAAAATAAAGCTATTATATATATATATATATGTATATATATATATATATATATATATATATATATATATGTATATATATATATATATATATATATATATATATATGTACACACACATATATGTTGAACGTATGGGAAATGAAAGACTTCCATGGAAGCTTCTTGTAGGAAAGCCAGAGGGAAGGCGCCCAGTTGGTAGTCCAAGAATGAGGTGGGAGAATAACATTAATTATGATTCGAGGGAAGTAGATTATACAGGGAATGATTGGAAAGCATTAGCTCAGGATAGGAATGTATGGAGAGCTTATGTCCGCGCGGCCATGAACCTATGGGTTCAATAGTGCCAGTGAGTAAGTATATATATATAATAAGAAAGATAAATGTTTGAATTGGATTTGTCTGGTGGCACGCTGGGCTACCAACCCAGAGGTCCGGGTTCAAACCCCTTTTAGGCATTTATTTTTCTTATCATGTCCGCGGCCATTTAATTAATTCATAGGGCAGGCAATACTTCATAATACATCATGAAGCGATGTTTTTGATAAACAGGCGAATAAATCTTTGCCTAATTCCTAAAAATAATCCACCAAATAAAATATAAATTAATTCCTTATATACTAATTTAATATATATATATATATATATATATTTATTTATTTATTTATTTATTAAGTAAACATAGACAACAGCGTCATAGAATTTTATTCTAAGTCTGAAATGCCTGATCTCATACTTTTATTCGACTAGAAGAATTTTCTTAATACATTCATTATTATGTATAAGCGTTGTTTTAATAAATTATAGTTTAAAAAAACTAAAACAACACGCTTTATTAGAAAACCGAAGTAAAAAAATGAAAAATAATTTTCCAACACGCTTGTTTTTTAGTTTTAATATTTTACAGAATAAGATAAAAATGTAAATATCTTTAAATTCGATACTATTGTAGTATGAGCTAAAAGTAATCCTCTTCTAAAAAAAATCCTCCCAGCCGGATTTGAACCAGCGACCTTTAGATTACTGAAATTATATACCAATAGACTTCACCGCTCTACCAACTCAGCTCTTACAACGATTGACTAAACAGTCGACAAGTCCGCAACCTATTATACCAGTTTTCATTTTTTTGATTTTCTGATGATTCTGGCCAGGATTTTAGAAACAAAATATCAAATTATTGTATTGTCACGGGTCCTTTACAAGTATACAACGTTTCAAGTCGATCCAATGTTTCTAAGTGGGTGAAAATCGTGTTCAAAAATTCCGTTACATAGATTCAAAAACATTTTTTTGATTTTCTGATAATTCTGGCCACGATTTTAGAAACAAAATATGAAATTATTGTATTGTCACGGGTCTTTTACAAGTATACAAAGTTTCAAGTCGATCCAATGATTTTAAGTAGGTGAAAATCGCGTTAAAAGATTCAGTTACATAGATACAGATCAAGGTAATATAAAGCGTGTAAAAAGATATTGAATTGAAAGCTGTTACTTTTGACACAAAGTTATCCAGGTTTACAGTAGGCCATATGTGTATTTCTCTTCTAGTTATACAGATCCCATCTTAAAAGATATAGAAGACATAGGAACGTTAACAGTTTGGATTTGCTGACATGATGATGGCATCGCACGCACACTGTTGAGAGGAAACATCCGAGGAAGTTCGTGGACCTCGGTGCAGCGAAGCAAGTGCTTCTTCATACGGTTCACAGAATCCCGTCTCATTGTGAAAATACTTGTTTAAGAATATAACCAGGTTTTACTTATAATAAAGCAAAGTAAAATATGAAACGGTTGCACTAATTGCAGCTGTATTGATGTCACGGAAGGGCGACGAAGTGCAAACACAAGGCTACTGAGATTGTACGCTGGCGTCTTCAGGACGACCTTCTCTAGCAGTTCAAACTATAAGACTTTAATATTTTATATCGTATTGCCTAAAAATTTATTTTTAGATAGGATTCTTCAAGGTACTTAAAAATCTTCAATATTTGTTTTACTCTATCAAAATTCAAAATATTAATTCAAACAATTAATTCCATCCATCCATAATAATTCTGCCCGAGGGCAGATCTTTCACTGCAATCATAGCATTTTCATTCTATGCTTTGCAGCTTTGCTAGGGAATTGTAGGTGTGGTAGCTTCCCGTTGCTTTCCAGACCGGTGAAGGATGATGATGATGATAATGATAAGTATGATGATGCTGATGATGATGGCCATATGATTTCGGGGACCGTTTGGGCCTTAAAGTTTTCTTGAAATTTGTCTTACAGGTGAGGAAAACCCCCGATATAAACCGCACCCAGAAAAACTGTCCCGACCGGGGATCGAACCCTGGCCCGCTGCGTGACAAGGCAGCACGCTATCTCGAGACCACAGCGGTGGACACAATGAATTATACAGGACTATTCAGAAATAAGGAACAGACCTCGAACATTGATTTCTTCCAAACTACATAAAATAGAAAAGCAATTCCAATGTTCCTGAAAGGAGAAAAGTTTGGAGTTGCGATCAAGGCCGCATTGGTCTTATAGTTATATACATACATGCATATGGACGGATGAATAGATAGATGGATAGATAACAAAGACTTAGTGAAATATTCCCCTTAGAAAGTCTTAGACCTCCCAGGTCACCAGATCTAACTCCCTGTAATTTTTGTATGTGGGGTTACGTAAAACACCGTGTTTTTATCCTCCCTATGCCTGATACTTTTGAAAATCTGCGACATTGAATTGTTAAAGCTGTGAATTCGATAACAAGAGACCAGCTAATTCGTGTGTGGCAAGATATGAGCCACCGTTCTGATATTTGTAGTGCAATTCGTGTGCTCATATTGAATGCATCCATCCATAGTAATTCTGCCTGAGGGGAGGTCTTTCACTGCAATCATAGCATTTTCATGCTATGCTTTGCAGCTTTACTAGGGAATTGTAGGTGTGGTAGCTTCCCGTTGCTTTCCACACCGGTGGAGGATGATAATGATAAGGATGATGATGGTCATATGATTTCGGGGACCGTTTGGACCTTAAAGTTTTCCTGACATTTGTCTTACAGGTGAGGAAAAACCCCGATAAAAACCTTATCCAGAAAAACTGCCCCGACCGGGGATCGAACCCGGGCCCGCTGCGTGACAAGGCAACACGCTACCTCGAGACCACAGCGGTGGACTATTGAATGCATAAGCTAGTGAGATTTCAAACTTTTCTCTTTCTAGGAACGTTGGAATTGTGTTTCTATTTTATGTAGTTTGGAAGAAATAAATGTTTGAACTCTGTTCCTTCTTTCTGAATAGCTATATATTTATTATACAGTGTTATTATAAATGAACTTTCCGATTACAAACTTGATTAACTATCGTTAGGAGAGACTTAGAAATATGATATTGATATCAATGGAAAGAGAAACAAATATTCTTTGTTATCCATTCGATTAAATCGCATGCGCTACTCTTAACCCTTAAATTCGTAATGTATCTTTTTGGATACATCAGTTGGTTCAATTAATTTAATACCTTAAATAAATCAGAAGAAAACGAACAAAAATAGAAACCACTTAAATATGTGTCTAATTATACAATATACCTAATAATAACAGTTATACAAGATTCCGTTTTCACTGCGGTCCGCCACATTCAAATAACTAACAGAGGAAATTTGTGTTTTGCCAATACTGTATACGTTATACGTATCAGACCTTCCTACTATCCCCTACATCCATACCGCATCATTCGCCGATGATACCTGTTTCTTTTACCAGACTACCTTCAAATCTCTTCCTAATCGAATCCATGTATTCCAAACCGCTCTCAACCGTATCTATATTTGGTTCCAGTTATGGAACATAAAGATAAACACGACAAAAACCCAGGCGATCCTTTTCACTAAATCAACCCAGGCGGTCACCCATCCAACTAACCTTGGGAACTCAAAATCTTCGCCTAGAACCTTCAGTGAAGTATCTTGGGGTCCATCTGGACCCCAAGCTTACGTTCAAAATTCATATTCGACATCTACAACATAAAGCAAATGCAGCAATTGCAATTTTATACCCATTTTTCAGGTCGAATACATTGTCACGTAAGATCAAGCTTTTACTGTATAAAAGCGTGATCCGCAGCATGCTACTGTACGGATGTGAGGCCTGGAGCATCCTCGCAAAACAGCATAAACGAAGAATACAAATTATAAAGAATAAGTGTTTTGAAAATAATTTTTCAAGCACCGCGTTTCACAAGGATGACAGACCTACACAACGTAGCGCAACTTCCCCATATTGATGCCATGATAACTGAAAATGTAAGCAAGATGCACAAATTTACATCTTTGCCATACAAATTTTATGGTACGCAGTATTGGACGCTTGCCCCAGTGGCGTGCTGTACATAGAAACATATTCATCCGATTTACATCTCATTAAATCCAGCCAGAGATTTGGCGATGTGCTCTCACCTGGAGTAGCGTGGCTCATTCCACAATGCTGGATTTCCGACTCTCGGCTTGAAAGCAATGTGGTTTCTGATGTCCTGCTTCAGGTCATCACATCCCTATCTCTGTCCAAATTTCATCACCATTTGCACACAAACGCTAGCGCCGCCAAATAGGCTCGGGTTAAGTGAACTACAACCCCGTAATGATAGCCACTATTAACTTAGCTGCCAAAGAGCCCTAGTGGGTTCTAACATACGCAGCACACTGGATGAAGCTAGACTTCGCCTTATCCAGTCCAGTCCAGTGTTTTGCCAATTTAAGGGTTAAATCAGCAAATATTAGAAAACATGAAGTTAGTATCAGCAGAAACAGAAATTCCAACTTTTTTTTTTTTTTTTTCACTGGAAAACATGAAACACAAATGTTTCTGTAAAATCTTCCACGCAGTTTGTTGGGAGAATCTACCATGAAATTTCTTCCCCAGAAGGGTTGATGTACAAAGACCTTGTCAAAAAATCTGCTTTTAACTGCAATACACTAAAATTCAAGGCCCAATCTCTCATTTTTTTAACTGTAGGCAAAGTAATACAACACCTGAATTAGTAAGTTGGATAGCCCTCACTAACCTGCCGTCCGCATAGCGTCCCACCTCACTTCACTCCGCTCTTAATCATGCACGGAGACCATCTGCTCCGTACAGTGGGCCTTGACAATGCTGGGTTCTGGCTTTAATTTCTGTGCCTTGCAGTTAAGAAGACAGAAACTTTTTTTGGACACGGTCTTGGTACATCACAACTCTTATCTAAGAGAACTTTTAAGGTGGGTTTCGGGATGCAATGGTAGACAGTTCCCTTGTGAGATGGTGAATCTATTCCAAGCTGTCATGGGTTTTTGCAACCTGATCATAGCGTTGTATACATCAAATTACATCACGATTTTATATCGGATCGAATTCGAGTCTATTTAAAAGACTTAACCCGAACGTAGACACTCTTAACAAAGACAGGACGAGTCTCTGTGTATTTTTGAAATTACAATCGAGATAAAACTTTCTTACTTACTCACTGGCACTATCGAACCCGTAGGCTCATGGTCGCGCGGACATAAGCTCTCCATACATCCCTATCCTGGGCTAATGCTTTCCAATCATTACCTGTATAATCTTACTTCCCTCAAATCATAGTTAAAGTTATTCTAAATTAATATAAAATTATAGAATATTCACCTGAAAGGTCTGTCTCCTCAACTTAATTATCATTTAACTGTAGCGCTTTCGGGAACTTGTCCCATCATCGGCAGGATTCAAAACTGGTGTTTCACTGAAGATCTGGTATAGGGGGTTGCATGTATTGGGTTCGTTTTCGTTTATCAGGCTGTCGTTGTGAGCTGCTTTCATGATTTCCATCTCTTCGAGTACGAGATGGAAATCATGAAAGCAGCTCACAACGACAGCCTGATAAACGAAAACGAACCCAATACATGCAACCCCCTATACCAGATCTTCAGTGAAACACCAGTTTTGAATCCTGCCGATGATGGGACAAGTCCCGAAAGCGCTACAGTTTAAATGATAATTAAGTTGAGGAGACGGACCTTTCAGGTGAATATTCTATAATTTTATATTAATTTTGAATAAACCTCAACGTAACACATCATGAATCTTATAAAGTTATTCTCCCTCCTCATTCTTGGTCTACCAACTGGGCGTTTTCCCTCTGGTTTTCCTACAAGAAGCTTCCATGCACCTCTTTCATTCCCCATACGTGCCACATGTCCTGCCCATCGCAGTCTACGAGACTTAACTGTTCTCATTATATCTGGCTTCCTACAAAGACCATGTAGTTCATTGTTTTAGTAGACTTCTCCATTCACCTGTCTGTTCATCTCTGATTGGTCCAAAAATTTTCCTAAGTACTTTATTCTCAAATACTCGTAATCTCCTTTCCTCCCTTAAAGTAAGAGTCCATGTTTCGCATCCATATAATATAACTGGTAGAATACAAGATACGATACTACTATTTCAATTTTAATTTACTGAAAGTTACTAACATCAGGATCTGGAGACAAAATCATGATTAATGGCAGAGTAAGAGCTGTTAACATTAATTTATAGCAGTCATACTTGTGACAAAAGCTATCGATTTACGAGTTGTGCTCGAAAATGGGCCAATCTATGATTGGATACTTGATCCCTTAACAAAGTTTAGTTACGTCCCAATTATAAGCGGAATAGTACCAGACTTGTATTAACAGCAGGCACTAGACGTACATTTTAAACATGTTTGTCAGATGGAAACCTTTTAAATTTGTAATATTTCTACTATTTAAATATGTTGCAACATTTCCAAAGCATCTACTGAGGCAAACGTACGAGCTTACTTAGTTTAAAAGGATGTGTACAACTTAACTTATAACGAGGAATGTGATATATCCTTTAAAATACAAAACTATAATAAAGCTTTAAGAATTATCAACCAAGCTTTTAAACCATCAAAAGTGCTGAGACACACAAGAATGAAAATCTATAAAATTCTCGCTAGACCCATAATCTGTTATGGCAGTGAAGCTTGGACCATCAGAACTCAGGATGATCGTCATATTACAGCCACGGAGATGAAATTTCTGCGACGAACTGCAGGTTATAGCCTTCTAGACCACCAAAGAAATTCAACAATAGCCAGAGAGTTAAACATCGTACCTATATCTGAATACCTCCAAGAATATAGAAACAATTGGCTAGCCCATATTCAGTGCATGAATCGTCACAGAATACCAAAACAAATTCTTCACTACATTCCTCGAGGCAGAAGATCTGTGGGTCGACCTTTTCGGAGATGGCGGGAGACCGTAACGGGCCACTGGGCCTAATACTTGAAAGGACGACGATCATGATGATGATGTACCACTTAAAAACTCAATAAATGCTAATTAATCCTACATATGCATGTCCATGTCATGGTCCCTGAAGTCATGTGAGGACGAAGAGCGAGTTATTAACGCTATAACTTAGACCTATCAGCTAGGGGAGAAAACCACAACAGAAAATCATCGTCCTTCAGGATCACTGGATGATTGAGCGTAGGAAAAAATAACTAAAACAACGTGCTTTCTTAGAAAACCGAACTAAAAAAATGAAAAATAATTTTAATTTCCAACACGCTTGAGTTAAAATTCAAGTGGTCAACAAAAAAATCATCTCCAACACATATAGAATAAAACTAGAGCTATCTACAAAAAAATAATTTTACCCTCAACAGCGTGGGGTGCTCTATATCAATTAATATATTTGATAATAAACAGATATTGGTAAAGGTAAAGTCTCTAAGAAGAAAATGTAAAAATCATAAAAACACAACGATTCAATTATCTATGTGGTACAATTAAACGCACTCTATTGAATAAGACTAGAAAAGAAACTATTTTGAAGTTTTACAAAGTATTGGCAGTTCCATCTCTTATCTATGGATGTGAAACCTGGACATTAACAAAGGCAGATAGTAAACACACAGAGGCTGCTGAAATGAAGATGTTGAGAGCAATAGCAAGATACCAAAGGACTGATAAAAAGAAAAACGAAGATATAAGAACAGAACTTAATATATTTAATCTCTGTGAAAGAATAAAATGTTATCAAAATGCTTATCTTCAGCACGTATTACGAATGAATGAACAGCGCATACCAAGAAGAATGTATAATTATAAACCAAAAGGGAGAAGAATGTTGGGAAGACCATTGAAGAGATAGAAGGACCATTTCGACCTATAATGAGATCGGAATAGGTTTAATCCTTGTTGTTGTTGATGCCTATGATGCCTATGCTAAGTCTTAGAGGTATGCTGTACGTTATGCTACAAACATATCTGAGTTTTAGCTTTGTTGTAGGACTGACCTTATTCCACACGGATTTCTCAGGAATAATGAACTAATCTGTATTCGTATGGAATTATATATCATCATCATCATCATCATCATCATCATCACTCCAGGGATTAGGCAATTGCCCGTTCCGACTTCATAATGCATCAGCCCAACGTCTTCTAGGTCTTCCAACATCACGCCTTCCTCTTGCTTGATAATTCTGGCTAACAATGGATATCTCTCCTTGCTCATTCCATCCATGTGATCAATCCATTTCTGTCTGTAATTCGTGACTTTATCCAACAAAGGCTGTACTTTCAATTCTTCTCTTATATCCTCATTTCTTATTCTATCAAGTCTTGTACATCCTTTTACTTGTCTTAGGAACCGCATCTCTGCCGTCTGTATTCTATCCTTCTGTCTTTTCACTGGAGCCCAAGTTTCACATCCATACAATATTGTGGGAACCGCCATAACATTATACATTTTTATCTTGGTTTCTTTTCTAATTTTTATTTTTGAATGTTCTCTGTATTGTTCCACACACCGTCTGAAATTTATTTATTTTGGAGTCAATATCTCTTTCCACATTGTAGCCAACATCACAGCCCAAATATTTGAAACTAGACACCTGTTCTATACTTTGATTTTCTAAAATAATTTTGGTTCTCACTGGAATTATATATCTTTATGATAATAATAATTTAACTTAATTTTAGCTGTAGTAACCTATATAATAATTATATTGATTATAAATGACTTCAATTCCTACTTTTCTTTTTTACTTCTACCGTTTTTGAACTTTTCGGAGACAAAGAAGACAGGTAAGTGGTGAAGAACTACATGGAATTACTCACTAGGAACTGTCAACCATTGCATGCCGAACCTAACTAGTCCAACTCACTGGCACTATCGAACCCGTAGGTTCATGGCCGCGCGGACATAAGCTCTCCATACATCCGTATCCTGAGCTAATGTTTTCCATTCATCCCCTGTATAATCTAATATCTCGGATAGTGGACAGGATCCTTCTTCGGATTAAAAAACCCGTTCCAAATTCAGGTCTTTCTGCACCTCCATAGTATAATGCAAAGCTTCCTGATTACCTTCTCCTGGCCACCTAACTTGCTGCAAAGCGACTATATCCAAGGGTGATTTATCTAATTCCCGCGTTAATATCTCTAGCGCCCCGCTATTGTATAAAGTCCTAATATCCCATGTTCCTAGGAACATGCCCCTATGTTTCAGCCTGTGACATGGGTTCCCTGAAGTAGTCCCCGCCCGGAGAACCGAATGGGGGACTATTTGACCTCCGGAAAATTTTACCCCAGTTGAACCCATGTCCGCATTTCTTGACGGCTGCATTTTTACGGTGAAAGATCGTCACTCTTTCGACCAAGGTACTTTTTTCGTCTGGTTTATCACCTTTAACCCTATCGGCAGCTATGTTACCACCGGCGTAGTTCTCGGGATCATATGCACGCTAGCCACTCCACCATGACAAGGTAAAGATACCATGGAGGGAGGAACCTATCTTGAAATTTCTTCCAGAGAAGCGTTGTGATGTAGCAAGGTCGAGTCCAAAAAATATCTGCCCTTTTTAACTGCAAGACACAAAATTCAGCTCCAAATATCTCATTTAAACTTTAGAGAAATAATACAATTCCCGGATTGATAGATTGGTTATCTCTCACTAACTTTCGTCCGCGCAGCGTTCAGTCTCACTCCACTCCACTCTTACTCAAGCAGGAGTTCATTTGCTCCGTACAGTGGGATGCATTTGCTGGAGCGTGGCTTCGATTTCAGTGCCTTGCAGTTAAAAATCATAGATTTTTTTTGGAGCATCCTTGGTACATCAGAATGCTTCTCTGGGAGGAATCTCTTCTTTTTTTCCACTTTTATTGTTTTGAACTTTTCGAAAACAAAGAGGACAGATTACTGAAGAAGTCTTCTTCTTCTTCATGATTTGTAGGATTTTCATCCTGTTTATTTAAAAATCGCTCCTCGGAGGAAAACGTTTGGAAGTGCATTCACTGTCTATCCATCTCTAGGCTGGTCTTTCTCTTGTTATTCTCCCGTCCATTGGTCTACCTTCTTTAGCTATTTTTGCAGGTCGGTTGTCTTCCATTATTTCTACATATTTCCAATATTCTCGCCTATCTATAATAAATTTGGTTATGTCTTGAATATGACATTTGTCCCTAATTTCTGTGTTGTGTATCTAATGTTTTCCCCTGAATACTTCTTAAGATCTTCATTTCACATACGCTTATTATTTGTTTAGTTTTTGTTGTATTAGCCCTAGTTTCTGCTCCATATACGATCACTGGTCGAACTATCATTTTGGAGAACTGGAGAAGTTCTACATGAAATTACTGAGCATAAAGCCTTGACTTATTCACTATTCAATCTCATAGACTATTTAACTCATGCCCCAAATGGGAGTCAATGACCAATCACGTTTCAATGATTTCTGTTTTACAACCAATCAGAATCGTGTTTCACCAAATATTTATCAGTGTTATGATTACCATATTAAAGAAAGCTCCTCCTTACAATATTGCGTTCCTTTGGCAATAAATAGTATGATCTGGTTGCAGTGATAAACAAATGAAGCAGTAGAAGCGTACCTATCGTTTCTCATTTGTTTTCAAACATCGCCGTTTACATTAAATATATAAATATTTTAAAATAACTATAGTTAAATAATGATTTGTGAGTAAACAGCTTAATTTTATTCGTTAAATAGTCCTAACAAATGCCACTCTTGATTTCCAAATTCTCTAGATAAATTCACTCCTCACTTCGTGAGTCGTGAATTTATCGATAATTTGGAAATCACTCGTGGCATTACTTATGATAAAGGTTTTGACAATAGCTTGATATCTCGAGTCCTAAAAACTTGGAAGTCTGAGCTACCTTATATACGATTTTCATATTTCGATTTTCTACGATTACAAATCACAGCTTGCGCCGGTTTCCCAATCAGAGTAAGCAGTATGGATTTTTAGCCGCATTAATGAAATTGGTTTATGGTGCGTGAAAGAAAGTGAAGACATGCAGACATTCTGTGGCAGATGATGCGCGGTGTGGCACCTGCCAGCATCCAACTGTTGTCGCACCTGCCCCTCCCACTCAGATTACAACAAACTCATCTGCTATGCAATTAGAAAGTTCCATTCTTCATGGATGTTGGCTCCTGTTCTAGTAAGCGCATACCATGAACTTGCTCTCCGACATTGTGTCCTCTCTCTTCTATTTAACCCAAACCAGGGCTGCCAATATAGGCATTTTGTAGCTAGATATTGGCATTTTGAAAACATAACTAGATATAAAATAAAATTATAATAAAATTCACTATAACGTATGGAAGTGAAGCCTGGACACTATCGGGTAGTCCGCGCGGCCATGAACCTACGGGTTCGATAGTGCCAGTGAGTAAGTAAGTAAGTTCATATTAACTATGTTTCTTCCTGCACTGTCATAAGCTAGTCATTTCTATACCTACATATTTCGTATAGCCCTTGCTCTTCGGAGCTGTATGGTAAAGATTTAATTGAATATCTACACACTATTTTAAGGGGTTTAACATATCGTAAGTCCACCGCTGTGGTCTCGAGGTAGCGTGCTGCCTTGTCACGCTGCGGGCACGGGTTCGATCACCGGTCGGGACAGTTTTTCTGGGTGAGGATTTTATCGGGGTTTTCCCTTACCTGTAAGACAAATGCCAGGAAAACTTTTATGCCCAAACGGTCCCCGAAATCATATGGCCATCATCATCATCATCCTTATCATTATCATCCTTCACCGGTGTGGAAAGCAACGGGAAGCTACCACACCTACAATTCCCTAGTAAAGCTGCAAAGCATAGCATGAAAATACCATGATTGAGTGAAAAACCTGCCCTCGGGTAGAATTACTATGGATGGATGAACATATCGTAAAATTTGATTAAATATAATTGTTTAATGGGGGCACGCCGTAGCGTAGTGGTTAAGGCACTGAGCTACAAGCCGGAGGGTCGAGGGTTCAAGTCCCGTTGGGGTCAGGATTTTTAAACTGACCCAAACCCTCTGGCGGCACTATGGCCCTGGGGTCGACTCAGCCTCTAACGGAAATGAGTACCAGACGCTTGTTCTGGGGTAAAGGCGGCCGTCACGCAGGGCTGACAACCCGGCTGACATAAAGTGCCGATTGTCTAGAAAAAGTGGGAGCCTTAACCTCCTACTACCCCAAGGGCCTCCGGGTCTGTTGTGGGATCACTTTACTTTTGTCCCGCGCCGTAGCCGAATGGTTAAGGCAGGAAGCCTTGGCGCAGAGCTACGGGACTTGCGCTGGTTCGAGTCTCCATGGGGGAAGAAATTTTCTCATGGTATTTCGGCCAGTATGGGACCGGTGCCCACCCAGCATCGTGATGCATTTGGGTAGCTAGAATAAGTAGCGGCTCCAGGTTGAGAAAACCAGCTATAACGACTGGGGGACTCGACATGCTGACCACATGTCACCCCTACACTGGCTGATTATCATCTACCTCTGTGATTGACACATGTACATGTGAGGCCAGCAGCCGGCTGGTAGGCTAAGGGCCTTGTAGGCCTGTCGCGCCAGGAGTTTTTTTTATAATTGTTTAATGATTAAAAATATATTATTATTCGCGCGTTTGAGGGCACACGCGAAAAAATAACTTAAGGAAATGTCATGTCCACCTACAGTAGCCTGAATGGAGTGTTTCCTTCATTTAAACGAGTACCCAATACATATTTTCTTTAATATTACTAGTATTAACATAGTGTATTGTAGATATATATATATATATATATATATATATATAATTCCCTTCTATGAAGTTTGAAATTGATTAAAATGTGTCTACGTGTTACTTTCACTTTTGTTTTGATCACACGTGTGACAGGTGGGCTTCTGAAACAGAAGTCTAAGCTAATTACACTGGTCAACATGACATTTGTCTCATGAGTACCAATAGTTATATATTTAATGCAGTTTTTTATCGTGTTTTCAAATATGTATTCGGAATTTCTCCATCAACTACAGTTTTTACACGCTTTATATTAGCTTGACCTGTATCTATCTATCTATCTATATATCTATCTATGTAACGGAATCTTTCAACGCGTTTTCACCCACTTAAAACCATCGGATCGACTTGAAACTTTGTATACTTGTAGAGGACCCGTGACAATACAATATTTATTTTCTAAAATCCTGGCCATAATCAACAGAAAATCAAAAAAATTGTTTTTGTATCAATGTAACGGAATCTTTCAACGCGATTTTCACCCACTTAGAAACATTGGATTGACTTGAAACTTTGTATACTTGTAGAGGACCCGTGACAATACAACAATTTCATATTTATTTTCTAGAATCCTGGCCATAATCATCAGAAAATAAAGAAAACGTGTTTTTGTATCAATGTAACGGAATCTTTCAACGCGATGTTCACCCACTCAGAAACATTGGATCGACTTGAAACTTTGTATACGTGTAGAGGACCCGTGACAATACAATAATTTCATATTCTGTTTCTAAAATCCTGGCCAGAATCATCCGAAAATCAAATAAAATGAAAACTGGTATAATAGGTTGCGGACTTGTCGAGTTTTTAGTCAATCGTTGTAAGAGCTCAGTTGGTAGAGCAGTGAACTTTTAGTGGTATATAATTTCAGTAATCGAATCGGGCTGGGAGGGTTTTTTTATAGCTCATACTACAATAGTATCGAATTTAAAGATGTTTACATTTTATCTTATTCTGTAAAATATTAAAACTAAAAAATAAAAAATAAATAATAGTTTTAAAAAACTAAAAGAACACGCTTTATTAGAAAACTAAAAAATGAAAAATAATTTTAATTTCCAATACGCTTGGGATAAAATAAAGTAGTCAACAAAAAAATCATCTCCAACACATATAGAATAAAATTAGAGTTATCAACAAAAAGAAAATTATTTTACCATCAAAAGCGTGGGGTGATTTTTATGATTTTTACATTTTCTTCTTAGAGAGCTTACTTTTACCAATATCTGTTTATTATCAAATATGGTAATTGATATATAGCACCCCACGCTTTTGATGGTAAAATTATTTTCTTTTTGTTGATAACTCTAATTTTATTCTATATGTGTTGGAGATGATTTTTTTGTTGACCACTTTATTTTATCCCAAGCGTATTGGAAATTAAAATTATTTTTCATATTTTAGTTTTCTAATAAAGCGTGTTCTTTTAGTTTTATAAAACTATTATTTTTTTTATTTCAATTTCAATTAATGGATTTAAATAATTATTGTTTTTATTTCTGCTTAACAAATATTAAAGAGATTACGTCAAAATCAAGTGGTGTATCCTGACTTGCAATCTGCAATGAGACGAGTTCCACACTGCGAAGAATTGCCCATACCAAAGCCTCCAGAACATGTGACATTAGATGAAGAGAGCTCAGATTCTGATGGAAGTAAGGAAGAAGAAGAAACAGATTTTGCTGATACAACTTTTGAACAAAGCTGTTCATCTGAGCCTCATTTATTGACTCAAGAAGATCTTAACGATCTCATACGAGATTTAAAGTTATCCAAAAACCAGTTTGAAATGCTTCGTTCCCGGCTAAAAGGATGGAATCTCTTGGAAACCTTGAGTGATGAAGAAAACCCGATATCATATTTGAATTCAGGAGAAAAAATACTATCAGAATCACATATTTTTCTTTCTGAGACAAAAAAAAAATTGTTTTTTTTTTGTTGCTCAGTGTTATTTATTGTTTCCATAGCAACTATAAAAATGACAACATTCACAGAAATTGTTATTAAACCATAGACATGATTCAGACATTTTTTTTTGTAATTAACAGCAGTAGATTTTCAGTTTTTGTGGTTGTTGAGTTTTCCCACTTTTTCTTCAGTTTTTTATCGAACCATGCTCCGTTCATATAGGTATAATTATACACTATATCAATGGTAGAACTGATGCCACAATTGTAACTGTACGACATCATCATAATCAACAACAAGGATTAAGCCCAATGGCCTGTTTCGATCTCATTACAGGTCGAATTGGCCCTTCCATCTCTTCAACGGTCTTCCCAACATTCTTCTCCCTTTTGGTTTATAATTATACATTCTTCTTGGTATGCGCTGTTCATTCATTCGTAATACGTGCTGAAGGTAAGCATTTTGATAGTAGTGTATTCTTTCACAGAGATTAAATATATTAATTTCTGTTCTTATATCTTCGTTTTTCTTTTTATCGGTTCTATGGGTATCCTACTATTGCTCTCAACATCTTCATTTCAGCAGCCTCTGTGTGTTTACTATCTGCCTTTGTTAATGTCCAGGTTTCACATCCATAGATAAGAGATGGAACTGCCAATACTTTGCAAAATTTCGAAATAGTTTTTTTTGTAGTATTATTCAATAAAGTGCGTTTAAAACTGTAGGACATAATGGTATTAAGGCAAATGACGTATTCGGTGTGAATAATTGGTTGCGATTTTTACAATATTTAGGCTGGGTTCCTTACGGCGCCTTCCAGTTCAAAATCAATACTTGCAGAGCTTTCTAGGGTAAATATTATATCACGTATTTTCCTTTCCATATATAATTCCCGTATAGGACTTACAATGTAACCCATGCAAGAAGGGAGAAATATCTCAACAGTCTGCTGTACTAATTTACATACTGGTGGCTCCCCTTAGTCAACCCAATATATTCAAATTCGCACACACACACACACACACAAAAGAGTGGGGGGGGAGAAAACGTAACCGAGACGGAGTTAAGATCGGATCTAATACTGCTATTACGTCTATAATTTGACGATGGAAAACATAACATTAAAGCAGCACAATTCATTTAATTTATATAATCCATGTTGATTGGCCCAAATATCAAAACCTAATTACGCATTTCACTCTTTCATGGAGGCCCTTTATATCCTTGGGTGCTCAAAAGAGAAGGTGTATGATGCAGAGTTACAAAACCTATCTCGAAGGTCTCGTCCCTTTAAGGGGGGGACCTACACATTTAGCCATTAAAAATATGGCATATTTCAATTTTTTTCTCAGCAACAATGCTGGTTACAGAAATGAAATTTGGTATGTGATATCTATACTAAAACGTGAGTATGTTTATGTACTTAAGTACAATCTAACTTCAGTCGTTATGGTTAATTAAATATTCAAAATGTCAGCTGAAAATTGTGCAATGTCTTGCCGTTTCCCTGATAAGTTTCCTGAATTTCAATATATTTTAATGATTCGTGCTTTATTTTACTCATTAATATTGTAGCTACAAAATATACTACAATTTGTTTAATTATATAGAGTGTAAATATTTTATTTTTCATTTTAAATTGATGCATACTCATGTTTGTTAAAATTTGCATTAACTTTTTTTAAAATAAAATATAATGGCTACATTACTAATTATAGTATATTTTGTTCATCCCTGTAAACTACATATATTACCCGTTTTAGGAGTAAGCGCAGTTGTTGACGGAGGGCACTGCAGTCGTGTTTATGCAGGAATAGAACACGTGCCTGAATGAAAGGCCTCTAAGCAAAATTTACCGAATTTTCCCGTCCTAGTACTACCTTGGTTTCCTAGATGTCAGTATGAGGCGGAACGCTGACCACGAACCACTCGAATGACATCTGTACGAAAATAAGTGTAACTAAATTAGTATGGTTCAAATTCTTCACTGTAGGGGGAGAGCGCCTAAATCTCTTTTAAGGGAAACATGGGCTTACAAGATACAAGAAAATGATTATAAATACTGTCAGGGAATATTATTTATACAAACATATTAAATGCAACATTTGTTACGTTAAGAAACATCAAAAGCAACTATAATAGGACTGAAATATGTACTTTTATAACTCGAAGTACAAATCCGGAATATAAGCAGCCAAAATTATTTTTATTTTTGTAACTGTTAGATTTAACCAGACTACAAATAAGAAAATCACAGATACAAGGGCAATATTAACCCTTAAATTCGTAATTTATCCTTTTGGATACATCAGTTGGTTCAATTAATTTAATATTTTAAATAAATCAAAAGAAAACGAACAAAAAGATTCCACTTAAATGTGTGTCTAACTATACAATATACCTAATGATAACAGTTATACAAGATTCCATTTTCACTGCGGTCCGCCACATTCAAATAACTAACAGAAGTATTTTTGAGTTTTGCCAATTTAAGGGTTAACAGTTCCAAATATTATTTAAGACATTCAGTCTTATATGAAAAATTGACAGGATCGTTTCCTGCCAATGGGTCCAAACCGACTACAACAATAAAATTCTATCGTACCAAACTAAAGGATTTAGAAACAGAGAATGACTAAAACAACGGTGGGTCTATCAGGGGCATCTCGAGACTTAGGAATAGGTACAGAAAACAATCAAAATTCAATACGACAGGATGAAGGTATATGCGGTAGGAAACAGTTATGTTAGAGTTGGCCTGATATTTACAGTTTAATATTCTAATACCAGTTTCCGCATGTTTAGGCGTTACAATATTGGTCACATAACTATGTCTCTAGACCTTTGGTCATATTGTGGCTCGCCTCAAACATCTAGATAAATCATGTAATCTGTATGCTAAGGAATGCGATAGAGCCGAAAGATAAAAAATTAAGTTCAAATAAAAATGTTATATATAGCAAAGATAATTTAGAACAGATAACGCACTTATCATTCTGTATACATGTAAATTAAATCAATGGTCGTGCGATCTTCTTTATAGATGCTAAAAATCAATGAAATTCAATTTAATTTATGTCACGATTAGTTTTTTTTATAAATGTTGGTTTATTTATTTAAGCTATAAACAAATGATAACTATTCTCTTAAATAAATTTATCATCATCATCATCATCATCATAGTACATTCACGAATTTAGGCCATTTGTTGACCTGTTTCGGCTTCAAGTGAAACACCATCCAAAAGTCTTTTGAGTGGACGTCCTGGTATTCTTCTTCCTGCAGGTTGATATCTTAACATATGTTTGGGTATTCTGTGATCTTCCATTCGATGAACATGTTGTATCCATCTTGACTTATAATCAGAAATTTTGTTTTCTAAAGATTCCATGTGTAATTCTTCTAAGATGTCTTCATTCTTTTTGTGATCTAGTAGTGTGTATCCTGCAGTCCTCCGAAGGAATCTCATTTCAGCAGATCTAAGTCTCTGTATATCCTTCTGTTTCAACGTCCATACTTCGCTACCATACAAAAGAGTTGGAAGAGCCAGTGTTTTATACACTTTTAATCTTGAAGGTAGCAGCCCTACCACTGGACTACTTAGCGTCAGGCCAATAACCTGTCCTAAGGAACTTCAAAACTACTTTCAAGTCTCAACACGAAAAAATCCAGAAGGAAATAAATTTATCTTTACTAAACAACACTTTTATATTGTGCCAATTGGTTCATGTTCGTAACATCATGAGTTCAAAACACGATACCGACCAACCTGACTTATTTTTCATGGTTTTAGTGAATTCCGAAGGAATTGAGATATTGAAATTGTTCTCATGACAAGATTTTTGACACTATTTGGTTTGATCACTGGCTAAGAAGAAACTACCTGCTGACGGATGCCCTAGAAGGAATGGTCAACGGAAAGAAAGTTAGAAGCAGGAAAAGACATCAGATGATAGACAATATTAAAATAAATGGTTTGTATGCGGATACAAAAATGAAAGCTGAGTTAATGAAAGAGTGAAGAATGCTGAGTTTGCTCTTGGACAGAACACTATATATATATATATATATGTGTGTGTGTGTGGGGGGGGGGTGGCACGCCGTAGCGTAGTGGTTAAGGCACTGCGCTAAAATCCGGAACGTCGGGGGTTCAAGTCCCGGTGGGGTCGGGATTTTTAAACTGACCCAAACCTTCTGGTGGCACTATGGCCCTGGGGTCGACTCAGCCTCTAACGGAAATGAGTATCAGACGCTTGTTCATATATGTGCGTGTGCATGTCCGTTAATATATATATATATATATACACACACGCATAATCTTAGTTCCTCCGAAAACTCTTCAACTGTTATTGCCGCAAAATGCATTACAATTGAACTTAAAATCGCACTGAAGGAACAAATAGTACATGTAATTAAATTATTTTAGCATTTTAATACATGAAGGGTTACTCGTACCACAATTTTTTTCAAATGATAATACAATGACATTTTACACTGTAAATGTTTTACATGTTGTGGGGATTCCATTACTCTACTTCATAAAGACAAAATTATTCTACACGTACAAAAAAAGAAGTTCTGGCGATATTTGTTCACAGCACATCAAAATAAATAAAAATATCTGGAAAAATATAACACTGTGCAGTATTCAACTTACAGTAATGTTAGTAATATTGTTCAAAATGATGATAATTTTCATAAGTAATGCCACGAGTGATTTCCAAATTATCGATAAATTCACGACTCACGAAGTGAGGAGTGAATTTATCTAGAGAATTTGGAAATCAAGAGTGGCATTTGTTAGGACTATTTAACGAATAAAATTAAGCTGTTTACTCACAAATCACTATTTAACTATAGTTATTTTAAAATATTTATATATTTAATGTAAACGGCGATGTTTGAAAACAAATGAGAAACAATAGGTACGCTTCTACTGCTTCTTTTGTTTATCACTGCAACCAGATCATACTATTTATTGCCAAAGGAACGCAATATTGTAAGAATGCTCTCTAGTGGAGAAAAAATGAAACACATCAATCTGTATATTAATTCATTTTTGATGTCGTATGATGTAAATATGACAATTATATTTTTCTCGATTATTACCTGGGAAAAAATACATTTAAGAAAGTGCAAACAGTGGTTTCTTTTTTTGGTGGTATAATCAATTGCTACAAATGTTGACATGTAAGCACTATTATATACAATCTGGTAGCCGTATTTGTTATAGGCTCAGTCACTGCAAAATAACGGTCAGACCTGTTCAGAATATTAAAAAGGAGGAGCTTTGTTTAATATATGATAATCCTAACACTGATAAATATTTCGTGAAACACGACTCTGATTGGTTGTAAAACAGGAATCATTGAAACGTGATTGGTCATTGACTCCCATTTGGGGCATGAGTTAAATAGTCATTGAAAGACTGCTTGGCTTGTGACATCAGTAATTGATTTACTTTTGGCAATGTATTTGTAATAGGATACATGCAGTTGCAATACAATCTTTCATGTTCTCGGACATGGTTTACGTCTACTGTCTTCATACGTAATCAAAGAAATAAATCTAACAATGTTAGATCAGATGAGCTCCTTGTGTATCTCAGAAAAGGACAAACTTCTCTTTACTCACCGATTTGGGAATACATGGTTAGAGGCATCTCGTGCAATTAATGCATAGAGAAACTTCGAATAGAGGGGAAACTGAGTACAGTGACATCTAAAAAATTTCGGTCGTTTACGATGAACTACAATAAGCAAACTACAATGGTAGCGCTGTTTCGTAGTAACAGAATATGTAACTAAATAAAACAAATGCAAGGCACACGGCGTCGTTCACGGCGTGTTTAACGGTGTTCACTCGGGATTATGGGAAGTTAGCCATTTTGTAAATTTAAATTTTTAACTGCTATCCTTTCGTTCTACGTAGACGGTACTGTAAATTATCGAAAGTTAAAATCATTACTTAGATTTTATTTTACTCTAATTTGTAAGTAAATTCAAGCTTGTTTACATTTTTAATGTGAATCTATTTTCAAAGATAAACCTACTAGAAGTGATAAAATTCTAAGATTTGTTAGGTTAGGAAGAGTCACAGAGTACAGTGTACAGCCATTTCTAATAAACATTTTAAAAATGTGACTTTATAATGGACAGATATACGACATGGCTAAGGGTTATTTAATAAATATTGTATAAAATATGTATGTGAGAATAAGGGGGTAGGTCAATTGTACATATTTATTAAAAGAGCTCATAATGCATGTTTTAAAATTTTAATAAACGAAAATAAATTAACATGTTTTATTTATTTCCATTCTTCCTTTCTGTTAAAATTAAAGAAAATCTGTAGGTCTGAGAGACTGGGTATACATAATTCCACAATTTAAGATTAATTAATACGTTATTTATTCCTATAAAAGTTAAATTCCATGATTATTCACCAGATGGCGTTATATAATTATAATTCATAATTTTACCACCAGGCGGTGCTGAATTTCATATTAGTACCAAAAAAAGAACCGAAAAAATTTAGGTGTCGTTAGTTGTATTACACTAGCGCCGCCTGTGGCATGTACGCGCAACTCGTCCACTTTCTTCTCTGGTACTCTGTGCAATTAATGTATTATGACTAGGGCACCATCATGCTGGAATCACATCACCTAACACGTATTCAGCACTATATCATGGTACAATACAAGCAAGGTACAGAATCTCTCACGAGATATCTATGTTTCCGTCCAATTAGTTTGCTTTCAATGAAATACTGACCAATGATGTGTTAGACGATAAATCACACTGTGCTATTATGTTCCGCTGGGGTTGCTGTTCTACAGGGTGTCCACAAAGTCATGCTACCAAAACTATGTAACTTAGCTCGTAAACTATTTGAGATAGAGGCATATGGGTTTTTGCGACGTATTTTACATCCCTCAAAGTTTTGTTTACATTAAATTTGTTGCAGATTGTAATATAAATGACAATAATGACACCACAGGAAAAGCACAATGTGTATGGTGGTATACTGAGTCTGGTAAATCACCAGTTCCTCCATATCCGAACGTTATGGCGGTTAACATGTCCAGGCACAGAAAAAGTCGCTTCATCGGAGAACATCGCCCTCTGCAGGTACTCAATCTCTTTGCCAATTGCGTTCAGCATGAAATCAGCAAATTCAGCACGCTGTGGGAAGTCAGTTAGCAGCAACGCTTGCATAATTTGCACTTTATAGGCCTGAAGATGTAGCCGCTTATAGAGGAATTTATGAATGGCTGATTTTTGTAAGTGCAGTTCCCGTGAAACACGACGAACCGATTTTTGAGGTCTGAGTTGAAATGCAAGTTGCACATTGTCGATGGTTTCTTGGTTCACACCTCGTCGTGCACTCCATGGCAAGTCCATTACACTGCCAATCGCTAGAAATTTATCCGTCCAGCTAATTATGTAAGAGTTGAGTATCACAACTCTCTTATAGTCTATGTTCATCCCGGGAATCTCCTGAACATTTTGCAAAAAGCCCCATCACAATCGGATCAACAGTATTATGGCCGCGCATAAAGTACGAACAAACAAACAAATACTCGTTTTTATATGTTAGATTTGAATTGTCACTTGAAATTATTACATTACATAAAATATTGTGTAAATTAAATTTGATACGATATTAATTTGTTGTCGCCTTTAAGGTGAATAAGAAATAAAGAAACAAATAATATACTTTAATTATACGTAAAAATGTTAAAATGTAGACGTTTATTCAAGTTTACAATATACTCATATACATTTCGATAAACGAACAAAATAAAATACTGCAGATTTTAAAATACTAAGTGAAATAGTCGGGCAATGCGATTGTTCACAAAGGAAATAATATGGCAGAGCTACATGTATTGCAACATTTCACAGTAGTTAAATGCACTCAGTGTGTTTGACATTTTATGGAAAAGAGTTGTGACATTATAGCAAGATGTCGATGACACATTTTAGTAGCAACACGCAAAAACAATCAGTAAACCAGGTGCACAAACACAGCCAACACTGATTCATCGTCTTAACAATTTCCTGTTACAAGGAAAGAACAAGACATATCACCACATCCGGAGAAATCCGCAAAATATGTTCCGAAATCAGAACGTCATATATAGTGCAAAAATGTCTTGATTTAGGAATTTTTATTATATAAAACTTTCCTCATTAGAGGATTGGTACAAGGACAAAGTTATACAGTTAATTCATTTTCGAAATTGATGTAATACATTTTGTAAATACATTAAACAATTCAAATTGTATTTCAAGTATATTCTATAAAGTAGAATTTTTGTAAAGATGGTTTCCTAAAATTGAAATTGATCCTCTAATGGCAGCGATGGCAATTTTAGAAAGATACACTCTGTCCAAATCTAACAAATTCCAAAATTTGTTTAAGAATCCTGGTATAGTATCTCTTGTCCCGATCATCAATCCTGTGACAGTTATACTATCTAATTGGTATTTATCTTTGTAATAGTCAACTGTTGGCTCATATATGGCTTTCTTTTCAGAGTCAACTTCCTCAGGTTGGCCACTACGAGCCTTAAAACGAATTATGGGATCTACTACCATACGAATTTTAGAAGATGGTCTAAATGCAATAATATCTAGTGGTCTGTTACTCCCATTAGTGGCCACTACGAGCCTTAAAACGAATTATGGGATCTACTACCATACGAATTTTAGAAGATGGTCTAAATGCAATAATATCTAGTGGTCTGTTACTCCCATTAGTGGCCACTACGAGCCTTAAAACGAATTATGGGATCTACTACCATACGAATTTTAGAAGATGGTCTAAATGCAATAATATCTAGTGGTCTGTTACTCCCATTAGTGGCCACACCATGAACTTCCTCATAAACTGTGTATCCATAATATCGCAAAGGCGTTTTAAAATATTCTCAACAAAATTGTTTCATAATAGCGTTACACATGGGCTATTATAATCATTACTCTAAAATATCCATCCATAGTAATTCTGCCCGAGGGCAGATCTTTCACTGCAATCATAGCATTTTCATCCTATGTTTGCAGCTTTACTAGGGAATTGTAGGTGTGGTAGCTTCCCGTTGCTTTCCACTACTCTAGAATATAATTAAAGGGAATAAAATATTTACACAGGTAACTATATCAAAAATATTTTATTTTATTTTTGTATATTAACTTATCGAATAAACTATATTAAGTGTTTGTATCTGGCTCAAGTGACCAACAATTCTGAACAAATTCACATGCAGTATTTTACTTGAGGTATAATCATATTGTTAGATAACAATGGAATAGTTATAAAGCGGGCTGCCTTGTCACGCAGCGGGTCCGGGTTCTATCCCCGGTCGGGATAAATTTCCTGGGTGATGTTTTTATAGGGGTTTTTCCTCACTTGAAAGACAAATATCAGAACATTTTAAGGCCCAAACGTTCCCCGAACGTCATCTGACTATCATCATCATCGCCATCATCATCGTCATCATCATCATTAACATATTCATTATGTTTAGGATTAAGGCCTCTCCTGGCGCATCAATACCATCATCACCTATAATATATCATCGGGGCAGCGTAACTGCGCCTTCCAAGCGCCCCGACCTCAGAAGTTGGTTACAATAACGCCATACCAGGAGAGAATACCAGAATGTTGAAATGACAATGTGGTGGTTTTGAATAAAAAAATAATAATAAAATAATATTTTGAGATAATTTTATTTCTAAACATATGGATCATTGCATCGTAACGAATGTCTTATTTTACTTATATTTTTTTTTGTTAATTTCTTATGCGTTATAAATTACAGATTTGAAGACATTTTAAAATAATAGTAACTTATTTTATTAGATAAACAAGAGCTCACACGCCGAAATCCAAAGTTTATAGTTTTTCTGCATGTTTTTTTTAATTTTTTTTTAAATTGTAAAAAATGTCATTTCAATTGGGCATAAACACGACTTAAAATTTCAGATATTTTTATAATATATAACAGAGAAGAACATTTTGATTTACGAGGTACGGATGCTCAAGTAATCAGAGAAAAATATAAATTCCTTTAAATTTCAAAATTGTTTCATATCCCACATTTTAAAATACAGTTACCATATTGCCTCTGATCCGAGTTTCCCGCAAAAAATGAGCAAGGAAAGATAAAAAAAATAGATTCCGATGTATGATGCTGATTACCTGAAAGTTTTTTTAACTTCAAAATTAATTCAAATTTCATATTTTAAAGCAAAATTACATTCTAGGACCTGGTTCCAAGGTTTTCGAGTTCAAACTCGAAAGGGATCGATGTATTTTAAGGATGTAAAAATCCTTATTATAATTTCCTTCTGAAAGGAAGTAAAGCCGTGGGTCCAGTGACGTAAATTTACGTCACATGAAAGAACCTCAAGTCTGAAATAAAATGTCACAGAGTAAAATTTGTTGGCCCTTTCATGCGCAGATTTGAATTACTTCGCTAATGACTTAAGTTGTTAAAGGGCATCATTCAATGAAATACGATGGTTGAGATACATAAATATATGAAAAACGCGATATTCGTTACAGTGGAATGGTCATCATTCTTTGACAATTAAAATCAGCTTAATATAAGAATATTTTTGACAATTTAAAAGAATGGGAGAAGACAGAATTCCAAAAATGATTTTATAATGGAATTCTGAAGGAAAAATGAGAAGAGAAAAATTCACAAGAACACTGGATGATCAGGAGGATGGGATTGACAAAATAAAATGCGGAAGACAGGAATTTTTAGAAGAATAAAATTACATTAGGTTGAAAGTAAAACTAGTATAAAGTAAATAAATTCCCAAAAAATTAATTATAATAAAACAAGGTGAAAATTACATAAATAAAAATGGAAGCCCGCCGAAGCCTGTCGCAAGCCGGGTTGAAAAAGGGTAAGGCGGAGGAGTAATAACCTCGTTAAAAAATATGGGTTCAGCTCTCCCAAGTGATAGTACCCAGTAAGTGTCTAGGGAACAAACACTGCTGCCTTGTAGGTAGAATTTGGCTCGTCAAGGGCTAGGGAAAGAAAACCTCGAAAACAAATGACCTGGTCCTCCAGGTTGGGGGTTGTAGCGATGTGCTAGCTCCCCGTTTTACATAAAAATTAGGCAATGCAAAAAAGGCTCAAAGAAATTAAAACCGGACAGATAAAATTACAACAACAAAAGCGACGAAAAAGAACTCTGAATATAGGATGTTGGAAGACATTTGAAGAGGATGGAGAGTAATAGAATCCCCAGAATGATGCTGGATTGGACTGCTGAAGGCAGGAGGAGGAGAGGAAACCCGGGAACGATGGATGGATGAAGTGAGGAGAAACATGATCAGCACAGGCCTCAAAGAAGAGGATGCTGAGGATAGAAATCTGTGGCGGAGCAAATTACTTTGGGCTGAAGGATAACTGCTGTAATGTAGAAAAATCCTTAATACAAAAAAGTTATGGAGACAAAATTGAAGGGACAAATATCAGGAAACATCACAAAAGAATCTCACGTGTCCCATAGATTTCCTGTAGTCAAGACTCACTACATATCAAATAAAATTGTTTGGGCTGACAAATATACAGTATATAAAGATAAAAAAAAAGTTACTAGTTATAATAAAAGTTAGGAATTATTAATCAAGTTATGAACCATCCCTTGTACAAAAAAACACCAGATTACGTTTATATAACACTTTGGCTAGACCAGTGTTGACCTATGGTAGTGAAGCATGGACACTAAAAAAACAACATGAAAGCAGAATAACGGCTTGTGAAATGAGATTCATGCGCAGAACAGCGGGTTACACCAGATGGGATCGGAAAAGGAACACCGATATCTTAAAAGAATTGAAGACTACGCCAATTTTGGAATATATTAAACAGTACCAACTAAATTGGAAACACCATCTTGAAAGATTGAGTTCAAATCGATCCCCAAAGCTGTTTATAATTATATACCAAGAGGACGAAGATCACTGGGCCGTCCTATGAAACGCTGGAGGGAAAATTTTCTATAGGATCGTAACAGGTCTTGGCCTAATACTTGGAAGGAAGAAGAAGAAGAAGAAGAAGATAAAGATAATATAGAAACATAAGGATGTACAATACTGTCATTAAAATTATCTTTTCTCCTAAGATATACCTCCAGCTTTAGGTGGAGGGTAACTTAAAATGTTCCTATAATGTATGTGTAATTATTATAATAGTATTTATAAAGGGTCCGGTTGGCCATAAGATTATTATTATTTCTAGATATTCATTCAGACGAGAACACGGAGGAGTGTTATCAGGACGTCCTGCAGGCACACATGTTCAACATAATGGATAACATTTGATATTAATGGAACGTAAAGGTATTCACTCTAGCGATATATACACAATATATTATATAAATATGCATTAATCAGGAAAGGCAACAAGAAAGTACGTATTAATAAAATAAAGAAATTTAATTCAAAATCTTTAAAACTGATTTTAAGCATTCTGAATATCAAGGAAATTAGCTTTAGCTTCCCCTGAGATAGTGAACGCCTTAATCTGAAGGCTACCTAGTTCT
This sequence comes from Diploptera punctata, assembly GCA_030220185.1. NCBI lineage: Eukaryota > Metazoa > Arthropoda > Insecta > Blattodea > Blaberidae > Diploptera > Diploptera punctata. The sequence continues at coordinate 38,226 of JASPKZ010007863.1, forward strand.
TTAAATGGACTATTTAACTCATGCCCCAAATGGGAGTCAATGACCAATCACATTTCAATAATTTCTGTTTTACAACCAATCAGAGTCGTGTTTCACGAAATATTTATCAGTGTTATAATTACCATATTAAAGAAAGCTCCTCCTTACAATATTGCGTTCCTTTGGCAATAAATAGTATGATCTGGTTGCAGTGATAAACAAAAGAAGCAGTAGAAGCGTACCTATCGTTTCTCATTTGTTTTCAAACATCGCCGTTTACATTAAATATATAAATATTTTAAAATAACTATAGTTAAATAATGATTTGTGAGTAAACAGCTTAATTTTATTCGTTAAATAGTCCTAACAAATGCTACTCTTGATTTCCAAATTCTCTAGATAAATTCACTCCTCACTTCGTGAGTCGTGAATTTATCGATAATTTGGAAATCACTCGTGGCATTACTTATGATAAAACGTCTTTTTTATGTTTAGTGGGTAACAAATATTTAAGTATTTGGAATAGTTTTGAAATTATTTTCACAGTTCACACATCCTCAATCAGTGAAATGAATACAATTATGATAATTAATATATAATAGTTTATCGGTTAACAGATGTATATCATCCATCCATCCATAGTAATTCTGCCCGAGGGCTGGTCTTTCACTGCAATGCTATGCTTTGCAGCTTTACTAGGGAATTGAATCATACCATTTTCATGTTATGCTTTGCAGCTTTACTAGGGAATTGTAGGTGTTGGTAGCTTCCCGTTGCTTTCCACACCGGTGAAGGATGATGATGATGATGATAATGATGATGGCCATATGATTTCGGGGACCGTTTGGACCTTAAAGTTTTCCTGATATTTGTCTTACAGGTGAGGAAAAACCCCGATAAAAACCTCACCCAGAAACTGCCCCGACCGGGGATCGAACCAGGGCCCGTTGCGTGACAAGTCTGCACGCTACCTCAAGACCACAGCGGTGGAAATGTATACCGCATTATACCATAAGATGCAGTGAAGTTTATTGAGCCTTCACTGCTTCTGCTTGTTTTTATTCTTCTTCTACTTCGGGGATTAGGGCCTAGACATTTCTGTCTGTCCCAAGTCCAAAAATACTAATCCCTATTTTTCCTATTTTTTTATTCGCCCATCTTCTTCCTTTGGCTTCGTATAGCAGTGCCTGTTTTACTACATATTTTACTGGTTGCCGGTTTAAATTGTCTGTCCATTTTGTCCTTATTCAATGTTTGTTTTTTCTTTTTCATTTCTTCTTCCTCTTCTACTTCAGGGGTTAGGCATTTGTGTCTGTTCTGGCTCCAAAAAATACTAAACCATATATTTTGATTCATCCATATTCGTCCTTTGGCTTTGAGTAACAGTGCCTGTTTTACTACATTTTCTATTGGTTACGGGTTTAAATGGTCTGTTCATTTTGTCCTTTATTCATTTTTTTTTCATTTAAGTTCGATATATTTAGTTAGTCCACCGCTGTGTCTCGAAGTAGCGTGCTGCCTTGTCACGCAGCGGGCCCGGGTTCGATACCCGGTCGGGGCAGTTTTTCTGGGTGAGGTTTTTATCGGGGTTTTTCCTCACCTGTAAGACAAATATCAGGAAGACTTTAAGGCCGAAACGGTCCACAAAATCATATGGCCATCATCATCATCCTTATCATCATCCTTCACCGGTGTGGAAAGCAACGGGAAGCTATCACACCTACAATTCCCTAGTAAAGCTGCAAGCATAGCATGAAAATGCTATGTGAAGGACCTGCCTTCTTGCAGAATTACTATGGATGGATATTTAGTTATTGCCTTATTTTGTTATTTATTTTCTTATCCATTAATTTATAACCTGCCACCGTTCTCATAAATTTAATTTCAACATTGAATTTTCAGGGATTTTCTGAATTTTATTTGAAAAAAATTAAAACCACACGCATACATTGCTCAGGTAATTATTCACTATAAGTTGCAGTGACTGTCTCCCCTTTTTATTAATTTATATGTTTATATACAGATTTTTAATGTTTACCCATCTTTCTATGCCTAAAGTTTTATTTTCTTCTCCACTCGTCTCTATCCATCCACTCCATGTCCTCCAGTCCTCTTGTTCTCATTCCAGTTCTTATTTCTTGCATCCGCGAGTTTCGAGGCCTTCATTTCCTTCTTCTTCCAAGTGGACGCCATTCCAATGTTTTTCAGGGTAACCTTTCTTCTTGCATTCGTCGTACGTGCCCATACCAATTTAATTGCTTATATTCTGTTTTTTTAATATATGAATTTATGTAGACTCATACAAGAAATATGATCACCTTTCTGATTATTCAATGTTTTCTGACATTTGTCTTACTTGTGAGCATAACCAGGATTCGTTGTGCACAAGGCAGCGACGATACTCCGACGTCACAACAGTGACATAAACTCCCAAGACTGAAAAATTGCAGTTTATATTCTAGAAAATTCCCTAGAATAGAATTAGGAATTCTGAATCCACTAGTTTATATTCTAGAAAATTCCCTAGAATAGAATTAGGAATTCTGAATCCACTAGTTTATATTCTAGAAAATTCCCTAGAATAGAATTAGGAATTCTGAATCCACTATTTTAATGTGTTTTTTTCTTCTTCTTCTGCTTCATGAAATTAGGCCTTTTGACCTGTTTTCACATCAAGTGGGATTTAATGAATCCTCCCATCTAGTAAATGGGCGTCCAACATTTCTATGTCCTATTGGTTTGTACTTTAGTAACAGCTGAGGGATTCTATCTGTAGGCATTCTCTTGACATGTTCATACCAGTTGTTTCTCATGTTGTCAATTCTATTTGTTAAATTAAAAATATTTAAGCCCTTCCTAATATCCTCACTTCTTTTCTTGTCCAAAATTGTCACACCTGCTACTGAACGTAGGAACTTCATTTCTGCAGTTTCTATTTTCCTTCTGTCTGAACGGTTAAGAGTCCAATTTTCACTTGCATATGTTAAGACAGGCACTGCCATAATTTTGTAAAATTTTAGTTGTGTGCTCCTCAAAGTTTTATTTTTCAGTGTCCGTCTTATAGTGCCACACATTCTGTAAAATCTATTTAATTTAATATAATAGGTATCTTCCTTCTGGCAGTATGATACATTGCATCCTAAATAATTAAAATTGTTCGCCTGTTGTATTATACTGTTATTAATACTGATTTTACACCTCATATGGTCTTTCCCGTTGAATGCCATTACTTTCGATTTACTTTCAGGTGTTTTTTTTATGTTTTAAATCACATTAATATTTTCGTTTCATTTTTTACGGAATTTAATTTCCCTTCAGCTATTTCCATTTTAATGAATTGGGCATTAAGCTTGAATTTAATCATAATATTTTATATAACACTTTGTACTGTTTACAAGGACATGTAATGTGATTCTTTTTATATGAGGAATTTTTTACTGAATCTTGAACCGCATAATGAGAGCCGGAGGCCAAGAAGTTACCTAACAGAAGCCAGTACAATAAATTGAAATACTCTGACCACTTATGGTTGGCATACACTGACGCAAGGAAACCTGCTTAGCATTCTAACAGTCCTGATCACTCTTACCTAGTTTATGTCTGATTAACTCAAGGATGACGTGATCTTAACTTTTAAAATGTAATCTTCATAAGTAATGCCACGAGTGATTTCCAAATTATCGATAAATTCACGACTCACGAAGTGAGGAGTGAATTTATCTAGAGAATTTGGAAATCAAGAGTGGCATTTGTTAGGACTATTTAACGAATAAAATTAAGCTGTTTACTCACAAATCATTATTTAACTATAGTTATTTTAAAATATTTATATATTTAATGTAAACGGCGATGTTTGAAAACAAATGAGAAACGATAGGTACGCTTCTACTGCTTCTTTTGTTTATCACTGCAACCAGATCATACTATTTATTGCCAAAGGAACGCAATATTGTAAGGAGGAGCTTTCTTTAATATGGTAATTATAACACTGATAAATATTTGGTGAAACACGACTCTGATTGGTTGTAAAACAGAAATCATTGAAACGTGATTGGTCATTGACTCCCATTTGGGGCATGAGTTAAATAGTCCATGAAATTAAGTACATTCATTGCAATTTTATTAAATAACATCAAGAATATTTGTTTTTTTATTAATGACAAGTGAAAATATAACATGTGCATTAATTTTTTCAAATATTGGTAACTGTTTGTTTACAGTAAACATTAAACAATGATAATTGTCATTAATTGAATATTTATATTAAAAAGTGTTAGGGCACGTTTTCACCGTTAACTAAATTAATTTTTGTCTATATTAGAGAACATAAAAATATTTGTGTATTTTAAACGTTTCTAAAATATTTCACTTGGTTAAAGAGTATCTTATAGTACTACCATCGTGTTTATTTTCTAATTTCTAATAATTAATGAAGTTTTTTTTTTCAGATATCCTAGGAGATATATATATATTGTGAAACAGAGTAACGCAGTAGAAGCGTTCTGGGCCCATAACTCAATGGTCTGTGATCGTAACATACTTGGTTATGGTAATATGCTAAAAACCAGAAGGTCGGGAATTCGAGTGCCTGTGGGTTCAGAATTTTTAAACTGTCTAAAACCTTCTGGCGGCACCATGGCCCTGGGTGCAACTCAGCCCCTAACGAAAATGAATATCAGACGTTTGTTCTAGGGGTAAAGGTGACCATAATGCAGGGTTGACAACCCACTCATGCCGAGTGTCTAAAAAGATAGGAGCCCTAACCCATTCACCTCAAAAGACGAGTTAGACTCGTCGGCAGTTAAATGACCTTCAACTCAGAAGACGAGGTAAATTCGCTTAATTCTGCTGTTATATATTCTGGAATATATTGTATAGGGTAACAGAGTGGAACCCTTGATAGAGGTCCACTCCAGGGAGTAGGCGCCCCTGCCCTTTTGTGAGCTCCAGGTCCCGCTCGCCCAGTGGGTAGTACCTGGGTAGGGCCCCGTCCACAGGGTTACGTGGGGAGAAGAGAAGTCCCCAAAGCCGTAGTGAAGGCAACTTCTCTAGGAGATGAACACTCCGAAATTCCAGTTCCCTGCCCTCCAGGAAGAGGGGTTTGGCTGGAGGCTGGTAACCTCTACTAGTAAAAAATAACTTACTCATAAACTTCAGCAGAAGAAAAGCCGGATTGATTGGGCAGACCTAGAAAGAGATGGGCTGAAGTCGGGGGTCAACAGACCTAATCCATGAATGCAGATGATGATGATGATGATATATTGTACTTCCCTTGGCAGCGTAATGTTTTGTTAACATTTATGAACAGTAAATGAATGTTTAGTTACTATATTATTAAATAATAATAATAATAATAATAATAATAATAATTATTATTATTATTATTATTATTATTATTATTATTATTATTATTATGCTACAGAAATGACGGAAACAATAATAGGCTAACCTCGAAACCCACCATTACCAAAATGTTTTGGCGAACACCTTGAAATATTTTAGGAACCCCTTGATGGTTCGCGAACCACAGGTTTGGTAACGATGGTCTGAGTCAATAATACGTATATATGAAACACACCAGTGTAGCGCCGTATTTACTGTTCTTAAAATTAGCGTAATTATTATTTCAGCACCTAGTATTCCCGCTATTTCGACACTGTCATGTGAAATATTTACTCCAAGTGACATCAAAAAAAATATGTATCTACTTTAACTTATTAGTGTAAATGTAAAACGTCAAAGATAATGTATTGATTAAATGGGGGAACTACCAGTACACTGTAGGGATCAGAGGAACTATGCATGACGTGTTACGGAAGGCCTCGGGGTGCCTTGCGTGCTCAGTGCACGTGGCCGGTCTTCACATGCATATGGGCGACGTGTTATGGTTTTCTGTCAGCTTGTCTCAGTTCGCTCTGGTATAATTACCAGATTTAAATGTTAAAATTTGCATTCGTCATAAGTAATGCCACGAGTGATTTCCAAATTATCGATAAATTCACGACTCACGAAGTGAGGAGTGAATTTATTTAGACTATTTAACTCATGCCCCAAATGGGAGTCAATGACCAATCACGTTCCAATGATTTCTGTTTTACAACCAATCAGAGTCGTGTTTCACCAAATATTTATCAGTGTTATAATTATCATATTAAAGAAAGCTCCTCCTTACAATATTGCGTTCCTTTGGCAATAAATAGTATGATCTGGTTGCAGTGATAAACAAAAGAAGCAGTAGAAGCGTACCTATCGTTTCTCATTTGTTTTCAAACATCGCAGTTTACATTAAATATATAAATATTTTAAAATAACTAGTTAAATAATGATTTGTGTGTAAACAGCTTAATTTTATTCGTTAAATAGTCCTAACAAATGCCACTCTTGATTTCCAAATTCTCTAGATAAATTCACTCCTCACTTCGTGAGTCGTGAATTTATCGATAATTTGGAAATCACTCGTGGCATTACTTATGAGAATTTGGAAATCAAGAGTGGCATTTGTTAGGACTATTTAACGAATAAAATTAAGCTGTTTACTCACAAATCATTGTTTAACTATATTTATTTTAAAATATTTATATTTAATGTTTTTTTTAAATGCCCAGGTTATCTATCGACATTCCTGGTTTCTCTCCTGGCATGGCGTACTTGTAACCCACTTCTGAGGTTGGGGCGCCTGGAAGGCGGGGTTACGTTGCCCCGATGATATGATGGGTGACGATGATGATAATGGTGCACCAGGAGAGTCCCTAATCCTAAGCTTAACCTAAGATGAATATGAATGATGATGATTGCGATGGTCATATGATTTCGGGGACCGTTTGGGCCTTAAAGTTTTCCTGATATTTGTCTTATGGGTGAGGGAAAACCCCGATAAAAACGTCACCCAGAAAAACCGTCCCGACCGGGGATCGAACCCGGGCCCGCTGCGTAACAAGGACCAGCCTTCGGGCAGAATTACTATGGATGGATGCATTTTGATGCTACGCTTTGCAGCTTTACTAGGGAATTAAAGGTGTGGTAGCTTCCCGTTGCTTTCCACTCCGGTGAAGGCTGACGATAATAATGATAAGGATGATGATGATGGCCGGATGATTTTCGGGGACCGTTGGGCCTTAAGCTTCCTGACATTTGTCTTACAGTGAGGAAAAACTCCGATAAAAACCTCACCCAGGAGCCTGTCCCGACCGGGAATCGAACCCGGACCCGCTGCTTGACAAGGCAGCGCGCTACCACGAGACCACAGCGATGGACAACTATTTATACAATACATATTAATGGGACATCACCTGAGACCATTTAAAAATTAATTAATTAAAGCAATGTTATATAAGTTTTCAGTTTAGCGTTGTTTGTTCATGACCTACTTAGAAATGACATGATTAAACAATGCCATCGTAAACAAATTAAGAGTCTCTCGAAATCCAGCCCCAAGTCATTACGTTGCATACACAGAGCAGATTAGAATTTTGATGAGGGAACTGAGAATTGCACATCGCCATGTTGTACCGTATCAAGGTTACATGCGACGAAACAAGGGGAAAACCATAAAAACTTAATTGTATTCAAAAGTTCAATTGACAAATACAGCGTCTTCGGATCAACTTTCCAACATCTGACATAACTTCTTAAATAACTTAATAAATTCCTCTCTAATTTTATTCTTACGGTTTCGTTTTTGAAGTTATACACTGCTGTTAAAAGGCTTTGTGCCGATTTTCTCTAACGTTCATTTGAATATATTTCTTTACAATAAACAATTAGATAAGCTAACTGATTCACTGACACTATCAAACCCGTAGGTTCATGGCCGCGCGGACATAAGCTCTCCATACATCCCTATCCTGAGCTAATGATTTCCAATCTCTAAAAAACTCCAAGCGCAACAGGCCTAGAAGACCCTTGGCCTACCAGCCGGCTGCTGTCCTCACATCCACATGTGTTAACCACAGAGGTAGACGATCATCTAGCTAGTGTAGGGGTGATATGTGGTCAGTATGTCGGGTCCCCCAGCCGTTATAGCTGGTGTTCTCAACCTGGAGTCGCTACTTATTGTAGCTGCCCAAATGCGTCACGATGCTGGATGGGCACACCGGTCCCATACTGGCCGAAATTCCATGACAAAATTTTCTTCCCTCCATGGAGAGTCGAACCAGCGCAAGTCCCGTAGCTCTGCGCCAAGGCTTCTTGTCTTAACCACTCAGCTACGGCGCGATTCCCTGTATAATCTACTTCCTCAAATCATGTTTAATGTTATTCTCCCACCTCATTCTTGGTCTACTAACTGGACGTTTTCCCTCTGGCTTAACTACAACAAGATTTCATGCACGTCTTTTATTCCCCATTCGTGCCACATGTCCTGCCCATCGCAGTCTACGAGACTTAACTGTTCTTATTATACCTGGCTTTCTATAAGACTATTTAGTTCACTGTTATTAAGTCTTCTCCATTCACCTGTCTGTTCATCTCTCTTTGGTCCAAAAATACACGAATAGACCACTGCATTGATAGCCGTATAAGACAACAAGAGACGCACAAAGCCACGGCAGAATATTATCAAAGTAATTGAAATGTCTCGAAACAAAACTGAAATAAAACTAATAACCTCATGATACTGAAGAGTTGAGAATATCGATAATTCTTTGCCTAATTTAACTAAAAAAATGTTTTTATTTAAGTTTATGTACTAATATGGAAATTATTAATTCTTAATAATTCTACATAACTAAGTTAATGTATAATGTAATTGTATTGTTATCTAATTGTAATATTATTGTGTTTTCTTTTTTGTTTTAAGTATATTATTACCAAACACCAACTTATTGTAACGGACTGTCAACAGCACGTACGGCTTACTGCCCGTGCGATCCACATTTGTAAATAACATTGTATGTATCTTACTTTTAGTCTAATGAAGTCCTTATGTACTTAAATATGGAAATTATATATATAAGCTTGTTACCTTAATGTAAACAAAATAAGATCCTAGGTATTTCATTCCTTCATTGTGTAAGGGGTTCATTGTATTCTATTTTCTTAAATTTTATCTTCGTAGTTTGAAATCTGTATCACCATCTGAGAAATGTTGTACAAGCCAAACACTGGAGTGAAGAACATCTACTGAATTACAATCTACACTACAAGGGTGATTTGTGTTCAAACATAAGAAACAAGTTCCCTTACAGAATTACCCTACAATTCATGACTTGTTCCAAACGAGTTTCCCCTTCTCGTTGTGTTTAATTCACATAGCCTCTGCACTGAATACGGCTTGGGGTAAAAGTGAATTGTTTATGTTGGAAAAATCGATTCTGTATTACTGGAAGGGCAGCTGCAGGTTAACCGAATGGAGGGTTTAAAATAGGCCTATAAGAGTAATTTTGTAAGGGAGCGATATCTATTGAGCCTACTTTGTGCACTCAGATTTTTATTTATTTATATACAGAATTTTAATGTTTACACATCTTTCTGTGCCTAAAGTTTTATTTTTCTTCTCCACTCGTCTCTCTCCATCCAATCCATGTCCTCCAGTCCTCTTGCTCTCATTCCAGTTATTTCCTGCATCCACGAGTTTCGAGGTCTTCCTCTCCTCCTTATTCCAGGTGGACACCATTCCAAGTTTTCCTGGGTAATCTCTATTCTTGCATTCGTCGTACGTGCCCATACCAATTTAATTGCTTATACCGTATATAAGACTCAGATTTTATTTATTTGTTTATTTATTTAGCTGGTGCAGCTAAGGCCATGTAGCAACGCGAAAAATAGTTACATTACGATGCAAAGTTGGGAAGTGGTTTTTACAGAATCGAGGAAAATGTTTAAAAAACCGAGCGATAGGGAGGTTTTTAATTTCCGAGATTCTGTAAAACACTTCACAAACGTGCGTTGTACATTTTATTGCACGATGGAGTTTTCAAAACACTAAATAATAGTAAAATAATAGCATCTCTGTTGGAAATATTTGCGTTCATTATAAACAACTGACTAACGTCAACAGTGTGGGTAATGTTTAATAGTTGAAACTACAGAAGACCGTGACACCAATCAGTGACAAAATGACAGCAAGTACGTATTTATTGTTTATATTGTTTCAAATAGAGTTCAGTTCATTTAAAATGCAGTGATTTGTTTCGTAAAATGTATACTAACACTACATTTCGGATATTTTTTGTATATACATTGTAAATAGTATACATAGAGGGCAGTGGTTTTACTTCCACACGCGTGTTTGTAATATTACACTATAGTTATTTTATTACAGTATAGTTATTTATGTTGGCAACCCCGAAATATAGGAAGTTGAACTTTCAATCATGGTCATCACTGCTGTAAGTACGATATAACGCACCATCCCGCAAAAAAAAAACATGTTACAATAACACAATAATTTTAATAATTGAGGAATAAGTACAGCATTGTTGGAAGTCCTAAATAAAAAAAATATATTTTTAATGCCCCCAGTTTTTGTCCTCGGACATTTCTGGTATTCTCTCCTGACAATGGTGTAATTGTAACCCACTTCTGAGGTTGGGGCGCCTGGAAGGCGGGGTTACGTGGCCCGATGATATTATGGATGATGATGATGATGATAGTGGTGCGCCAGGAGAGCTCCTAATCCTATGCTTAATCTAAGATGAAAATCAATGATGATGATTGCGATGGCCATATGATTTCGCGGACCGTTTGGGCCTTAACGTTTTCCTGAAATTTGTCTTAGCCCTACAGGTGAGGAAAAATCCCGATAAAAACCTCACCCAGAAAAACTCTCCCGACCGGGGATCGAACCCGGGTCCGCTGCGTGACAAGACAGCATGCTACCTCGTGACCACAGCGGTGGACTCTAAACAAAAATATACTAAACGAAAATTTACCCCAATTAATTTAAGTGTGATCACTTACAGATGGCAGAAGATTACGAAGATTTAGAGTACATGCAAGAAAATTGAAGAAGGAAATGAGGATTAAAGATAAATTTGTTAAAAATAAGTATATGACAATAAGATATGAACATGGACGAAGTGAGGCTGTCTGGGTTAAAGTTTCAAATTGTTTCCATGTTTTGACTTTATACATCTCGTCTAATACCAACTCCTAGAGATCGATCTGAGGTAAACACATCAATGATTTTCCTTTCTATCTTCGTCAGAATTATTTCCTCTGACTCACGGCAGATTTATACATTTTTAATCTATCCCTCACGAAAAACAATCACATTTGAATAAAATATGACACGAGGGGAGATGGAAGGGAGATGTTATGAAGTTAGAATTATTGTCCAAAGTAAACATTCCTATTTATACCACAAAGTTACTGCAACACTTCTATAAGAATTTCCCATAAGACGGATCATACCGAACAAAACTATTTTTTTTTCTTTCTTTTCTTTGGTCTGTAAACTGCTGCTTCAATGCAATTATCGCCATCACTCAATTTTCTGGTAATATTTAGTAATTTTATAAGAATTTCAAGTTGGATTAATTATTGATAGTTCCCCGCTGTGATGTAGTAGGAACATCGTTGCCTCGGACTGAGCGGGCCCGGGTTCGATCCCAGATCGGGACAAGTTTCCTGGTAAAATTGTCTTAGATTTTTTCTTAATCTTTTAAGAAACTTGACATCATCTAACCATAATAATGACCCATATCATATTCGCCTTCTTTGGTACATATGTATGACTAAATTGAACGTTTTCGTTTGATTGTTCGTATTGTCGAGGAGATAGCCCAGATTTGAGTCGATCACACATATAGACAGGTTCTTCAAAGTTTTGTGGCAAAGAAAATACGTACGTGATCCAAAAATAAAAATCCTTTCCAGACAGAACATATACCTGTAATGTTCGGGAAATATGGAACATGTAAAAGTACCTACAAATGGATATGTTAAACTATGAACGAGGAAGAGAAAGAAAGAAAGAAAGAAAGAAAGAAAGAAAGAAAGAAAGAAAGATAGAAAGAAAGATAGAAAGAAAGAAAGAAAGAAAGAAAGAAAGAAAGAAAGCAAGAAAGAAAGAAAGCAAGAAAGAAAGAAAGCAAGAAAGAAGAAAAAGAAAGAAAGAAAGCAAGAAAGAAAGAAAACAAGAAAGAAAGAAAGCAAGAAAGAAAGAAAGAAAGAAAGAAAGAAAGAAGGAAAGAAAGAAAGAAGGAAAGAAAGAAGGAAAGAAAGAAAGAAGGAATGAAAGAAGGAAAGAAAGAAAGAGGTAAAGATACTGTAAAGTGATACCACTACAGACCTTAGGAGGCCCTTGGGGCGTGGAGGGTTAAGGTAAGGATACCACTTTTTATACGCCCAGCTGATAGTAACCCTGTGGGGGGGCCCTTTTTTATGTAAGGTACAGATACTGCAGTTCGTCATTGGTTTGATTAAAGACTACAGAAAGAAAACCTTGACCAAAAATCAATGGTCCTGCAGGTTGGGGGTTGATGCATCAGGTCAGCTCCCTGTTCGTCACAAAACAAATAATGCAAAAGAACTTAAAGATTTTAAGCCGGAATAAAAAACAACCAAAAACCACAAAGACGACCGCAAAAAGATAAATAGGATAACAAGAAAGTGATATTAAGAACAGAATAAAGCAATAACAGAGCAATAACAGCAACGATGAATGGAGTCATGGAACAGACATATAACCAGGAAAAATAAGTTACAAATACAACAGTGAGAAGTACTGTCACATATGGAGCTGAAGTTTGAAAATTCAACAAAAACTAGAACAAAAACTTATGTCGATGGAAATGGATTTCTTGAGGAGAACAGCAAGATGTTCAAAATTATATATATAAAAAAAGAAATATTGTCCTACGAGAAAAAAATGAATATTAGATATTCAATAGTAAATTATATAAGATATAAGCAATTAAATTGGTATGGGCATGTACGACGAATGCAAGAAGAAAGGTTACCCAGAAAACATTGGCATGGTGTCCACCTGGAAGAAGAAGGAAAGGAGGACCTCGAAACTCGTGGATGCAAGAAAAAAGAACTGGAATGAGAACAAGAGGACTGGATGAAGGTGGATTTAATAGTAATATCCTATTATATAGATTATTAATTTGATTTTGGCTCTAATATGTGCACACATCGCCCGTCACTCTCAGGGTTAATTAAGATATAAATTCCCGAGGTATTTGGAGCTATTAAATTAATTTAGAATAGAATAGATTTTAGAATAGATTTATTTAGCCTGGTGGAGTTAAGGCCATGTGGCCTTCTCTTCCACTCACCAGAACAAGCATATGTTACATATGAATACAAAAAAAAATACAATAATAGTCATATAAAACAGGACAAACATATGTTACACATGAATACAAAAAAATTACAATAATAGTCATATTAAACAGGACAAACATGTTACATATGAATACAAAAAAAAGTTACAATAATAGTCATTGAACAATTAATTATCTGTCATATTGAATAATAATGAAATTAATGTCTAATAATAGAATGAAACTAAATACAATTAAAATTAAATTAATTATACAATGAATAAAAAAAGGAATAACAGCTCGAATCTACTATGCATAAAAAGAAGAGAAAAAAAATACAAAGAAAGTAATAAACTACAGTGAATTAATCTACGCTTTTTATACAAGGCATTAGGTAAATATATTAACAAATCCTAAGTCTATTTTTATTAAATAATGCAAAAACGCATTATTAATTCTTAAAAAGTAGTATTAGTGAGTTGTTTCTGTTAGTGATTTTATTTTCAATTTATTTCTGAAAGATGGTAAAGTTTGGCAGTCTCTGACATAGGGTGGAAGTGAATTTCATGTTCTAGCAAGAGATACTGTAAAAGATTTCGAACAATATTTATTGTTTTAAAAATATTAATAACATTAAGTAGCTGGTAGAGTCGGGTGGGTAAGGAAAATAAAACTTCAGGCACAAGAAGATATGTAAACAAATCTGTATAAATATAAATTATTATTATTATTATTATTATTATTATTATTATTATTATTATTATTATTATTATTATTATTATATTCTATAAATGTATTTACGTAATCACTAGTTTAACTTGTTCATCTTACTTTTAACTTACATGAACATATAACATTAAACTAATGTAATAGATATTACATTTTTCTACCATACTTTAAATTAAGCTTCCTCAGGGGTCCTCATCTAGGGGATATGTGGATGGCGACCACAAGTGCCCAAGCTGAGCAAAACATTTCTTCCATTTACTTGTGTTTTGCACTCTTTTAACTTTACTATCTAACCTCTCTTGGTTAACTCTTGTTTTTCCGACCCCAACGCTATTAGGGCATCCGAGGGCTAGGGAGTCTTTCCTTTCTTCCATTTCTTCTTTCCTTTATTTTCTTTTCTTCTCCAGAAAAGCCTGACTAAAGGCTGTAAGATGGCAGCCACATCACTGGTATTGCCTTCCTTTGGCCAGCAACCAATTGAAGGGACTATTATTACGCTTTCAAGTCTTATACGAGAATTTCCCGGAAGGAAGATCACTGGGCCGTCCAATGAAACACTGGAGGGAAAATTTTCTATAGGATCGTAACAGGCCTTGGCCTAATACTTGGAAGGAAGAAGAAGACTTTAAATGAAGCAACGAAAGTAGTATGAGGGCATTGTATCCTTTTATTTTATTTGTTGTGGTAGTACAACATTAATCCATTTTGCGGATGACCTATTTATCAAACTCATTTGACTAAACAACTCTAGGCACGTAACTGTAAAGCGACGTTCATTACTGATTTAGATACAAGTGTCACGACGAGGAAAAATAAAACATTTATTAGCACTGAATTTTCCACGGCGGTATTAGAAACAGCTTTCGCTCTTCCAACAAGGACAATTTAATGCTAAGTCCCGCATCATTACCACTCCTTAACTCAAGAAAAAATGAGTGTCGGCTATATTATTTCTATGTCTGACTATAGTACCGTAATATAGTTAAGATTACAAGCGCGTAAGGTTATAAGTTAAATGAAATGCGAGATGAACCCAGGAATGCATTCCTTAGCGAATAGAGAATGTTGTGCAAGAGTGTTTCAAAACAATTAGAAAGGAGCTAATATTTTTCTTAACAAGAAAAACAATCCTATGAACATATATTTCAAAATATTACATTTTTCAAATGTTGCATTCATTTAATAATAATAATAATAATAATAATAATAATAATAATAATAATAATAATAATAATAATAATAATAATAATAATAATAATAATAATAATAATTTTTTATTAGGAATTTCTCTATAATACAGCAGTTTTCCTACAACCCATTGAAAATTCTCTGCATCACTTTTTGTTAATCCTCGCCATACTCTTAGGCACTCCTTGAACCCACTTATTTTCGTGTCCCACATACTTCTGTTCACCGCTGTGGTCTCGAGGTAGCGTACTGCCTTGTCACGCAGCGGGCCCGGGTTCGGGACAGGCTCCTGGGTGAGGTTTTTTTCGGAGTTTTTCCTCACCTGTAAGACAAATGTCAGAAAGCTTAGGGCCGAACGGTCCCCGAAAATCATCCGGCCATCATCATCATCATCCTTCACCGGTGCGGAAAGCAACGGGAAGCTGCTACACCTATAATTCCCTAGTAAACCTGCAAAGCATAGCATTCAAATGCTATGATTGTAGTGAAAGACCTGCCCTCGGGCAGAATTACTATGGATGGATACTTCTGTTGCCCTGCGGTTCAAAATTTAATATCTTAGGTATCCTGTCATCTGACATCCTCTTTACGTGGCATAATAATAATAATAATAATAATAATAATAATAATAATAATAATAATAATAATAATAATAATAATAATAATAATAATAATAATTGTATTTGTAAATGTAATAAATACCCGTGGATGCAAGAAATACGAACTGGAATGAGAACAAGAGGACTGGAGGACATGGAGTGAATGGATAGAAACGAGTGGAGGAGGAAATAAAACACTAGGCACAGAAATATGTTGTGTAAACATTAAAACTCTGCATATAAATTAATAAAAATTATTATTATTATTATTACTTTTATTATTATTATAAATATTATTATTATTATTATTATTATTATTATTATTATTATATTCAATGCCACCAGATTGTCTTACAACATTTCTGACATTCTTTCCTGGTATTGACACAAGTGTAACCTACTTCTAAGGTTGGGACGCCTGGAAGGCGGAGTTTTGTTACCTGGGTGTCATTAAAAGTGATAAATGATAGCAAATAACCAGGAAGCAGGCCTGCCTTATAATTATACTTAACCTAAATTCTAGACCATGGGCGACCACATAAATAATTCCCTTTAAAAAACCTCTGGTCTCTGACCGGGAATCGGACCCGAGACCTCATGAACTGTAATTAGAAGTTTCTGACGCACAATCGAATATTTTTTTTTATTTACATTCCAAGTTGAACAATTGGCGACAAAAAACACAGCTAATATATATTTATATCATACGTAATGCCCACGAGCTAATCTCACAATTTCATCTAGAGGAATTGGAAATCCAAGAGTGAGCAGTTGCTTAGGACTCAATTTACACGAATAAATTACAAGTTGCGATTTTTACCACACAAATCATTATTTAAACACATATATTTACTTCCTTACCTCCTAAATCGGCTCTATCGACACCTTTAGGTCCATGGACGCGCAGAAACAAACTCCTCAAGACATCCCCTACCCTGAGCTAACATTTTATGCCTATCATCTCCCTGTAGACATCTACTTCCCTCAAATCATGAGTTAGTGTTCTTCTCCCACCTCATTCTTGGTCTACAAACTGGGGGAGCGTTTTCCCTCATGCGCTTTCCCTACAAGAAGCTTTCATGCAAGTCTTTCATTCTCCATAACGCGCAACATGTCCTGCCCATTGCAGTCTACGAGACTTAACTGTTCTTATGATATCTAGCTTCCTATAAATTCCATGTAGTTCATTGTTATGTAGTCTTCTCCATTCACCTGCACCTGTCTGTTCATCTCTCTTTGGTCCAAACATTTTTCTAAGTACTTTATTTTCAAATACTTGTAATCTTCTTTCCTCCCTTACAGTAAGAGTCCATGTTTCGCACCCATATAATATAACTGGTAGTTATTCTAAAATATTTATATATTTAATGCAAATGGCGATGTTTGAAAACAAATGAGGAATGTTTGGTTATGTTTCATTTGTTCATCACTGCAACTTGATCATATTATTTATTGCCAAATAGGATCGCAATATTGTAAGAGTGCACCCCAGTGGAGAAAAAACGAAACACATCAAACTGTATATTATAACCAACATTATAGGTTATTAATTATTTTTTCGGAAACAATTCAGTAAAATCAGTATTTAAAACACAATTTCTGAACACACAATTATCAAATTTGTAGGTCGAAGGAATCTGTTCATTATTTTCTATATTCAAAGTATTTGTTAGAGAGTCAGTCACTGCACAATAATGCTCTGACGTGTTCAGGATATTAAAAAGGAGGAGCTTACTTTATTTTGGTAATGAAAATTCGATAATTATCGAGGTGAAACACGACTGTGATTGGCTGTAAAACAAAATTCATTGAAACGTGATTGGTCATTGACTCCCATTTGGGGCATGAGTTTAAATAGTCGCTTCAACATTGGCTAGGGTATGATAATTTAAGAAAACGCAACGTGAAGAAGGCAAGCGTTACGTAATGATGCAACGCTCATTATTAACTTATATAATGTACTTTAATACATGATTAAACACGCTGAAAGTAAGTAACCGCAGGTAGAGGTCAAATATATATTTTTTTAATGTGCGGAAGTCATATTGAGGAAGTTTGCGCGTGAGAATAAAAATAAAAAAGTGATGGAGACTTGCGCGCTAATAAATCTGTAACATTAATGAGTGATTACGTAAAGTAACATAAGACAGTAGAACTTTCTTTCACATTTCTCTCATAAGAAGTAACTTCCTATTACATCTGTTATCGTGTCATATTAAAATGCTATTCTTGTTCAAATAATTATCATCATCATCATCAACAACCAGGGATTAAGCCTGTTGGCTCGTTCCGGTTTCATGAAAGCTAGAATTGTTAAAATTGTTCAGACCATCTTCTGTGTGGGCGACCAACATTTCTCCTTCCGTGCGGTTTATAATTTAGCAATAATTTTGGAAATCTTTCTTCTGGCATTCTATCAATATCAAAATTAAAAATAAAGTAGGAATTAAAGTTCTTTCAAAAAATAAATAAAAGTGAACAGTGACTTCCAATCGAAAAGTTTGTGTTTACAAGGTACGTAATCTTTATAATAATTATTATAACCTTCCAGACTTTAAGGCCCAAACGGTCCCCGAAATCATATGGCCATCATCACCCTTATCATTATCATCATCATCCTTCACCGGTGTGGAAAGCAACGGGAAGCTACCACACCTACAATTCCCTAGTAAAGCTGCAAGCATAGGATGAAAATGCTATGATTGCAATGAAGGACCTGCCTTCGGGCAGAATTACTATGGTTGGATGGATAACCTTCCAGTCGTTCCTATATTTAATTAATCGGTCTGTAAGTTTAAAAATATTTAGTTCCTTTCTTATATCTTCATTTGTTATCTTATCCAGCAGAGTATATCCTGCTACATTTCTTAAAAAATTTAATCTCATCTGCTTCCAATCTGGGGTGTGCACCCCAGTCAAACCCATTATACGAGATCGTCAAAAAACAAGTCAGTTGGAGTATTCATCATCGTACACAACAACAAGTAACGGAAACTCAACCTGCAGAAGATGGAAGATAACTTCCGAAAGCGCTCCAGTTAATTTTATACACAATATTTTAAGAAGTGAGTGAACATGTTGACAATTTACTCGCGGAAACGTGTGTTATCACATTGACCAATATCACGCTAGCAGTCACTTTTTCCGATTCGATTGAGGGTCTTTCCACTTTTCAGCGGTTGCCCTTTTACCAGCCGGCTGCTGGCCCTTCACATCCACATGTGTCAATCACAGAGGTAGATGATCAACAGCCAGTGTAGGGGTGACATGTGGTTAGCATGTCGAGTCCCTCAGCCGTTATAGCTGGTTCCTCAACCTGGAGCCGCTACTTATTGTAGCTACCCAATTGCCTCACAATGCTGGGTGGGCACCGGTCCCATACTGGCCGAAATACCATGAGAAAATTTCTTCCCCCATGGAGACTCGAATCAGCGCAAGTCCCGTAGCGCTGCGCCAAGGCTTCCTACCTTAACGGCACGGCTACGGCGCGGGACCGTCACTTTTTCTCCGATCCAATATTCACAAGTGGCATTGAACAGTCTTATTTTTTAGTGAAATAAAAGGACTGAGATTAACTTTTAAAGAAAGTGCAGTAATTCTACTATTGTAGAGTGTTAGATACAGTTCATTGTATAAGTGCAGTAATTCTACTATTGTAGAGTGTTAGATACAGTTCATTGTATAAGTGCAGTAATTCTACTATTGTAGAGTGTTAGATACAGTTCATTGTATAAGTGCAGTAATTCTACTATTGTAGAGTGTTAGATACAGTTCATTGTATAAGTGCAGTAATTCTACTATTGTAGAGTGTTAGATACAGTTCATTGTATAAGTGCAGTAATTCTACTATTGTAGAGTGTTAGATACAGTTCATTGTATAAGTGCAGTAATTCTACTATTGTAGATGTTAGATACAGTTCATTGTTAAGTGCAGTAATTCTACTTATTGTAGAGTGTTAGATACAGTTCATTGTATAAGTGCAGTAATCTACTATTGTAGAGTGTTAGATACAGTTCATTGTATAAGTGCAGTAATTCTACTATTGTAGAGTGTTAGATACAGTTCATTGTAAAAGTGCAGTAATTCTACTATTGTAGAGTGTTAGATGACAGTTCATTTTCTAAGTGCAGTGATTCTTACTATTGTAGAGTGTTAGATACAGTTCATTGGATAAGTGCATAATTCTTCTATATGGTAGAGTGTTTAGTTACAGGTTCATTGTATAAGTGCAGTAATTTACTATTGTATTGTGTCTAGATACAGTTCATTGTATAGTGCGTTAATTCTACTAGTAGAGTGTTGATACGTCATGTATAAGTGCAGTAATTCTACTATTGTGAGTGTTAAACAGTTCATTGTATAGTGCAGTCATTCTACTATGTAGGTGTTAATACAGTTCATTGATAAGTGCAGTAATTCTACTATTGTAGAGGTTAGAATACATTCATGTATAAGTGCCGTAATCTCATTGTAGAGTGTTAGATACAGTTCATTGTATAATCATTAGTCTACTATTGTAGATTGTTAGATTAGTTCATGTGATAAGTGCAGTATTCTACTCTTGTAGAGTGTTGCTTCCATTTCATTGTATAAGTGCGTAATTCGACTATTGTAGAGTGTTAGATACAGTTCATGTATAAGTGCAGTGATTCCTACTATTGTGAGTGTTAGAACAGTGTGCATTGTATAAGTGCATAATTCTACTATTGTAAGTTTAGATACAGTTCATTGTATAAGTGCAGTATTCTACTATTGTAGGTGTTAGATACAGTTCATTGTATAGGCAGACTTCTACTATTGTAGAGTGTTAGATACAGTTCTGTATACTGCAGTAATTCTACTATGTAGAGTGTTAGATACAGTTCATTGATAGTGCATTATTCTACTATTGTAGATTGTTAGTACATCATTGTATAGTGCAGTAATTCTATTTGTATATTGTTAGATACAGTTCATGTATAAGTGCATTAGTTTCTACTATTTCGCGTGTAGATACAGTTCATTGTATAAGTGGCAGTTAATTCTACTATTGTTAGAGTGTTAGATACAGTTCATTGTATAAGTGCAGTAATTCTATATTGTAGAGTGTTAGATACAGTTCATTGTTATTGTATAAGTGCAGTAATTCTACTATTGTAGATGTGTTAGATTACAGTTCAGTGTATAAGTGCAGTAATTCTACTATTGTAGAGTGTTGATACAGTTCATTGTATAAGTGCAGTAATTCTACTATTGTAGAGTGTTAGATACAGTTCATTGTATAAGTGCAGTAATTCTACTATTGTAGAGTGTTAGATACAGTTCATTGTATAAGTGCAGTAATTCTATCTATTGTAGAGTGTTAGATACAGTTCATTGTATAAGTGCAGTAATTCTACTATTGTAGAGTGTTAGATACAGTTCATTGTATAAGTGCAGTAATTCTACTATTGTAGAGTGTTAGATACAGTTCATTGTATAAGTGCAGTAATTCTACTATTGTAGAGTGTTAGATACAGTTCATTGTATACAGGTGACAGTAATTCTACTATTGTAGAGTGTTAGATACAGTTCATTGTATAAGTGCAGTGAATTCTACTATTGTAGAGTGTTACGATACAGTTCATTGTATAAGTGCAGTCAGTAATTCTACTATTTGTAGAGTGTTAGATACAGTTCATTGTATAAGTGCAGTAGTTTCTACTATTGTAGAGTGTTAGATACAGTCATTGTATAAGTGCAAGTAATTCTACTATTGTAGAGTGTTAGATACAGTTCATTGTATAAGTGCAGTTAATTCTACTATTGTAGAGTGTTAGATACAGTTCATTGTATAAGTGGCAGTAATTCTAATTACTATTGTAGAGTGTTAGATACAGTTCATTGTATAAGTGCAGTAATTCTACTATTGTAGAGTGTTAGATACAGTTCATTGTATAAGTGCAGTAATTCTAATATTGTGAGTGTTAGATACAGTTCATTGTATAAGTGCAGTAATTCTACTATTGTAGAGTGTTAGATACAGTTCATTGTATAAGTGAGTAATTCTACTATTGTAGAGTGTTAGATACAGTTCATTGTATTAAGTGCAGTAATTCTACTATTGTAGAGTGTTAGATACAGTTCATTGTATAAGTGCAGTAATTCTACTATTGTAGAGTGTTAGATACAGTTTCATTGTATAAGTTGCAGTAATTCTACTATTGTAGAGTGTTAGATACAGTTCATTGTATAAGTGCAGTAATTCTACTATTGTAGAGTGTTAGATACAGTTCATTGTATAAGTGCAGTAATTCTACTATTGTAGAGTGTTAGATACAGTTCATTGTATAAGTGCAGTAATTCTACTATTGTAGAGTGTTAGATACAGTTCATTGTATAAGTGCAGTAATTCTACTATTGTAGAGTGTTAGATACAGTTCATTGTATAAGTGCAGTAATTCTACTATTGTAGAGTGTTAGATACAGTTCATTGTATAAGTGCAGTAATTCTACTATTGTAGAGTGTTAGATACAGTTCATTGTATAAGTGCAGTAATTCTACTATTGTAGAGTGTTAGATACAGTTCATTGTATAAGTGTCAGTAATTCTACTATTGTAGAGTGTTAGATACAGTTCATTGTATAAGTGCAGTAATTCTACTATTGTAGATTGTAGATACAGTTCATTGTATAAGTGCAGTAATTCTACTATTGTAGAGTGTTAGATACAGTTCATTGTATAAGTGCAGTAATTCTACTATTGTAGAGTGTTAGATACAGTTCATTGTATAAGTGCAGTAATTCTACTATTGTAGAGTGTTAGATACAGTTCATTGTATAATGTACAGCATTTGCAACTATGGGGCATTTTAGAAAATGACATATATCATTGTGTATTAGCAAGGTTAGTGACTTGAATGGAAAGTGTCAGGTGGTTGAGGAAAGTTTAAAGAGCCTCCTCTAGACGTTATTGTTCTCCTGTACAGCTCATTTTATAAACACAGATGACGCTACAGCTTGATGAAGCCACACGCTCATACACCTGGCTCTTTTATTTGCCTGTGCTTCACTATTGTTTCCAAACAATAACGCCACAATGATGCACATATAAAGAATCACTAATTAATATAACTTTTCCCTCTTTAGAATCTCTCATACACAGTAAAATCTCCTAATTCGCGGGGGATATGTTCCGCAAATATGGCGCGAATACTTACTTACTGGCACTATCGAACCCGTAGGTTCATGGCCGCGCGGACATAAGCTCTCCATACATCCCTATCCTAAGCTAATGATTTCCAATCATTCCCTGTATAATCTACTTCCCTCAAATCATAGTTAATGTTATTCTCCCACCTCATTCTTGGTCTACCAACTGGGCGTTTTCCCTCTGGCTTTCCTACAAGAAGCTTCCATGCACGTCTTTCATTCCCCATACGTGCGACATGTTCTGCCCATCGCAGTCTACGAGACTTAACTGTTCTTATTATATCTGGCTTCTTATAAAGACCATGTAGTTCATTGTTATGTAGTCTTCTCCATTCACCTGTCTGTTCATCTCTCTTTGGTCCAAAAATTTTCCTAAGAACTTTATTCTCAAATACTCTTAATCTCCTTTCCTCCCTTAAAGTAAGAGTCCATGTTTCGCGCCCATATAATATAACTGGTCTCTAGTGCCCCGCTATTGTATAAAGTCATAACATTCCATGTTCCTAGGAACATGTCCCTGTGTTTGAGCCTTTGACATGGGTTCCCTGAAGTAGTCCCCGCCCGGAGAACCGAATGGGGGACTATTTGACATCCGGAAAATTTTACCCCAGATGAACCCATGTCCGCATTTCTTGACAGTTGTATTTTTTACGGTGAAAGGTCGTCACTCTTTCGCCCAAGGTACTTTTTTCGTCTGGCTTATCACCTTCGACCAGTCCGGCATGGGTAACCCTATCGGCAGCAATGCTACCGCCGGCATAGCTCTCAGGATCATTTAAGCACGCAAGCCACTCCACCACGACAAGGTAAAGATACCATGGAGTGCAATATGCCGCGAATATGAAATGGTAATTTGCATGGGTATATAGGGGATACGATCCGCGGTTCCAAAATAAAATAAAAATTATGACAAGTAATGCCACGAGTGATTTCCAAATTATCGATAAATTCACGACTCACGAAGTGAGGAGTGAATTTATCATAAGTAATGCCACGAGTGATTTCCAAATTATCGATAAATTCACGACTCACGAAGTGAGGAGTGAATTTATCTAGAGAATTTGGAAATCAAGAGTGGCATTTGTTAGGACTATTTAACGAATAAAATAAAGCTGTTTACTCACAAATCATTATTTAACTACAGTTATTTAAAAATATTTTTATATTTAAAGTAAACGGTGATGTTTGAAAACTAATGAGAAACGATAGGTAGCCTACGCTTCTACTGCTTCTTTTGTTTATCACTGCAACCAGATCATACTATTTATTGCCAAAGGAACGCAATATTGTAAGAATGCTCTCTAGTGGAGAAAAAATGAAACACATCAATCTGTATATTAATTCATTTTTGATGTCGTATACATTTAAGAAAGTGCAAACAGTGGTTCTTTTTTTGGTGGTATAATCAATTGCTACAAATGTTGACATGTAAGCACTATTATATACAATCTGGTAGCCGTATTTGTTATAGGCTCAGTCACTGCAAAATAACGGTCAGACCTGTTCAGAATATTAAAAAGGAGGAGCTTTGCTTAATATATGATAATCCTAACGTTGATAATTATTTCGTGAAACACGTCTCTGATTGGTTGTAATACAGAAATCATTGAAACGTGATTGGTCATTGACTCCCATTTGGGGCATGAGTTAAATAGTCTAAGGAATTTGGAAATCAAGAGTGGCATTTGTTAGGACTATTTAACGAATAAAATTAAGCTGTTTACTCACAAATCATTATTTAAATATAGTTATTTTAAAATATTTATGTATTTAATGTAAACGGTGATGTTTGAAAACAAATGAGAAACGATTGGTACGCTTCATTTGCTTCTTTTGTTTGTCACTGCAACCAGATCATATTATTTATTGCCAAAGGAACGCAATATTGTAAGAATGCACTTTAGTGGAGGAAAAATGAAACGCATCAAACTGTATATTAATTCATTTCTGATGTCCTATGATGTAAATATAATTATATTTTTCTGGAATGTTATTACATGGGGAAAAATGCATTTAAGAAAGTGCAAACAATGGTTTCTTTTTTTGGTGGTATAATCAATTGCTACAAATGTTTTTATATTAACTCCAGCATGCGCTATGTGTTGACATTCATGCACTATATAAACAACCTGGTAGTCGTATTTCTTGGAGAGTCAGTCACTGCAAAATAATGCTATGACCTATTCAGAATGTTAAAAAAGGAGGTGCTTTCTTTATTATGATAAACTTTATTTGGTAAATTCTAGGCGAAACACGACTGTGATTGGTTGTAAATAAAAAATCATTGAAATGTGATTGGTCATTGACTCCCATTTGGGGCATGAGTTAAATAGTCAAAATAAAATCTTCCACCGAGCAGTGATTTTGGAAATAAACAGAATGAAAATCCTACAAATTAAGTTTAAGAAGAGAAGAAAATAAAATCAATTAATGAGAGATTTTGAACAATTTATATGAATTATTTCTGTCAGGTTTAGGCAAGGGCTTAAATAACTAAGTCATTTTTTCTTTCAATTCAGATTGATATTTAGCTGTGAATTCAGCGATAGAATTCCTTAGCTCAGGATAGGGATATATGGAGAGCTTATGTCCGCGCGGCCATGAAGCTAGGAGTTGTATAGTGCCAGTGAGTTAGAGTTAGTAGTAGTAGTAGTAGCAGCAGCAGCAGCAGCAGTAGTAGTAGTAGTAGTAGTAGTAGTAGTAGTAGTAGTAGTAGTAGTAAGCCCTTGCATCTCTCGGTGAGACTTCGGTTTTCTCCCCTTAAAGGGGAGATATTCTACCATACTAATTTAGTTACACTTGTTTTCGTATAGTTGTCATTGAGTGGCCCAAGATCAGCATTCCGCCTCATAGTGACATCTAGGAAACCAAGGTAGTGCTAGGATGGGGACGTTCGGTAAATGTTGCACAGAGACATTTTTTATTAAGGCTTGTGGTTCTTTCACGAGTCTGAAATCTTCAGACTCGGGGCCCACGGCTTAAAGTCCCTCCCGGAGGACTTGTTTAGATTTTTCCATCATTAAAAAATACATCGATCACGGCCGGGTTTGAATCGGCGGCCCTCGGGACTAGAGGCAAGGAACATATCCATTAGACCACCGGGGCAGACACATTTATTAGTAAACTGACTAATAGTCATTTGAAAATAAATAATTAATTATGTTTTTGATTCGTATAAGAGTTACATGACAGTTCCTGTTCAGCCCGCAAATGGAAAAACCGAGCAGCATTCCTTCATGGTTTCAAACCACGTGCTTCAAATTACTTGCATCGAATTAAATAACTATTGCAAGATCGCATCGAGTCCAGCAGAATGTGGTTCTGCAATCTCAGGTAAATTATTGTACTCTCAACTATTAATAAACCCAACTTCCTGGAATAAAGCGATCCAAAAGAAAATAACACACTCAATGAATGAGATGCATTAACGATTCTTCTTCTTCTTCTTCTTCCGAATGCAGTATTGGGTGATGATGCCCGTTCTGCGACTACAAAAACTGATCTTTCCATCGGTTGAAGGTCTTCCGAGGTCTCTTTTGCCTTTAGGGTTGAGGTGGTAAATCATCTTTGGTAAACGGGAATTTGACATTCTCTGGACGTGTTGGAACCATTTAATCTGACTATTTAACTCATGCCCCAAATGGGAGTCAATGACCAATCACGTTTCAATTATTTCTGTTTTACAACCAATCAGAGTCGTGTTTCACCAAATATTTATCAGTGTTATAATTACCATATTAAAGAAAGCTCCTCCTTACAATATTGCGTTCCTTTGGCAATAAATAGTATGATCTGGTTCCAGTGATAAACAAAAGAAGCAGTAGAAGCGTACCTATCGTTTCTCATTTGTTTTCAAACATCGCCGTTTACATTAAATATATAAATATTTTAAAATAACTATAGTTAAATAATGATTTGTGAGTAAACAGCTTAATTTTATTCGTTAAATAGTCCTAACAAATGCCACTCTTGATTTCCAAATTCTCTAGATAAATTCACTCCTCACTTCGTGAGTCGTGAATTTATCGATAATTTGAAAATCACGCGTGGCATTACTTATGATAATTTTGTATATGTTCAACCATTTTCCTACTATTCCACTGCATCCTTATCTCATCACTTTTCATTCTATCCCTTAATGTTACTCCAGTTAGTGATTGGAGGAATCTCATTTGTGAACTATTAATGCGGGATTTATCTTTTGCTCGAAGTGTCCAGCATTCACTTCCGTATAGTAGAGCAGGTTTGGCTATGGCATTAACGATTTACTTTAATAATTATCTGATTTTTAGCAAAGACTTGGCATACACTTTATAGGGTTATACTTTATCATAAGTAATGCCACCAGTGATTTCCAAATATTCACGACTCACGAAGTGAGTGAATCTAGAATGGATAGTATAACTTTGTCAAATGCCTTTTCAAGATCTATAAATGCTAAAAAAAGATGGTAGATTATATTCTGTATGTTTCTCAATTATATTATCTCTATCTTCGGGTTTTTACAGCTGCTGCCGTCTTCCCGTGCCAAACCTCCAAAGCCTACGGTCTTGGGCATCTTCGATGCTTAGCCCTCTAGCTTGCATTACTGTCTTCATGTTTTCCTTCCATGTTAACCTTGGTCTTCCTCTTTTCTTCTTTCTGTTAGGATGCCATTCATATAGTTGCTTCGGCCATCGCTCATCTTCCATTCTTAAAACATGTCCTAACCACTTTAATTCCTTTTCCTCAATTCTTTCAATTATGCTTTCTTCTGCTTCCATTTTGTTTCTAATTTTCTTATTTGTGACACGTTCTAATTTAGACTTTCTGGCACTTCTTCGTAAATAATCCATTTCTAGAGCTATTAGTCTATTCTTGTAGTACTTATTGATTGTCCATACCTCACTTCCGTACATTGCAACAGATTCCACCAATGTTTTACCAATATATTTTTTTGTGTCTTTCCAAATATGCTTATCCCACCATATGGAATTTAATGATGATATTATTTTGCTACTCAATTCAATTCTGTGTTTTATGTTCTCTTTGCCTATACCTTCGATGTTATCCATAATCATTCCCAAATATTTAGTTTGTTTCACTTGCTTTATTTGGATTCCATCTTCCAATACTAAGTTTTCTCTTTCATTGCTATTTATTGCCAGATATTCTGTTTTTTGTAAATTTACTGTGAGACCCCATGATTCATATGTGCTTTTCAACCTTTTTTATCATGAATTCCATATCAAAATTGTCTTGCGCTAAAACCAGTTGATCATCGGCAAATTGTAATGTCAGCAAAAATCTATTGCCTATTGGGATCCCCATACCTTTGCAGCTTTCAATTATATTATTGATAGTGAAAATGCAATCAGAACAGGATCTGAACAGGATAAAATATTATTAGGTAAAATGGATACAATTCATATGGTAGTCATATTTCCATACAATTAATTATAGACTCTTTGCTTTTTGCAGATGATTTGGTATTAATAGCTCCGACAGAAACAGATTTTCATATTCTATACACAATTTTAATATAATTGCTAAAAGGTACAACATGAAAATCAATATAAAGAAAACTAAAGTGATGGCCTTTTGTGGGAAATACCCTATACCTAGCAAAATTGTTTTGGGTGATGAAATTCTAGAACGAGTAAATGCATTTAATTATTTGGGTTATAATTTAACATTTCAAGATGAAGCTGATATATCAAAGAAAATCACAAATAATTAACAGTGTAATGAAACCATCTTTAGTACAGAAGAACACAAGATTACGGCTTTATACGGTTCTCGCAAGACCAGTATTAAGATATGGTAGTGAAGCATGGACAATACGAAGAAGAGATGAAAGCCAAATAACAGTAAGTGAGATGCGATTTATGCGCCGAACAGCAGACTACACAGAGTGGGACCATAAAAGAAATGAGGAAATTATGGAAGAGTAGGATGTAGAACCCATTCTTCACCATATACAAAACTACCAGAACAGCTGGTTAGCCCATGTTCAACGAATGCCGTCTTATAGAATTCCAAAAGCCATACTTCGCTATTGCCCCCAAGCCACAAGATCGCTGGGACTTCCACAACCTCTTTGAGGCCGTAACAGGCCACATGGCCTAATACTTACATGGATGATGATCATGACTATTTAACTCATGCCCCAAATGGGAGTCAATGACCAATCACGTTTCAATGATTTCTGTTTTACAACCAATCAGAGTCGTGTTTCACGAAATATTTATCAGTGTTATATTTACAATATTAAAGAAAGCTCCTCCTTTTTAATATTCTGAACAGGTCTGACCATTATTTTGCAGTGACAGAGCCTGTAAGAAATACGGCTACCAGATTGTATATATAGTGCATGAATGTCAACACATGCCGCATGCGGGAGTTAATATAAAAACATTTGTAGCAATTGATTATACCAACAAAAAAAGAAACCACTGTTTGCACTTTCTTAAATGTATTTTTTCCCAGGTAACAATCCAGAAAAATATAATTGTCATATTTACATCATACGACATCAGAAATGAATTAATATACAGTTTGATGTGTTTCATTTTTTCTCCACTAGAGAGCATTCTTACAATATTGCGTTCCTTTGGCAATAAATAGTATGATCTGGTTGCAGTGATAAACAAAAGAAGCAGATGAAGCGTACCTATCGTTTCTCATTTGTTTTCAAACATAAATATATAAATATTTGAAATAACTATAGTTAAATAATGATTTGAGAGTAAACAGCTTAATTTTATTCGGTAAATAGTCTTAACAAATGCCACTCTTGATTTCCAAATTCTCTAGATAAATTCACTCCTCACTTCGTGAGTAATTTGGAAATCACTCGTGGCATTACTTATGATAATTTTTTTTCAATATTTACTCATTCCATTTAATTTCTTTTGTGTCAATCCGGATTTTTTTTGCGTTGTAAAAACAACGACATTAGCTTTGTAGCAATGTTAACTTGTCGCGTGCTACTGTGTGCTAAACAACAAAAAGTAAACATTCCAATATTCCGATGAGAGAAGTGTGGTTTCATGGGAACCTGTTTACGCATGTCACATGATCCTTCCATTACACGATTTTGCTTTCTAGTTTCAATTTCAAAGAAGGATTATCTTTCGCTTCAGTTCTCATGGAATTCAGGTTTTTATTTAATCTGTTTTTTAGTGCTATAACTTCCTTATAATAATGTTTTCTCAAATAATCTGGTTAAAATTTCTGAATAACTTTACATTAATCCTTAAATATCCACCGCTGTGGTCTCGAGATAGCGTGTTGCCTTGTCACGCAGCGGGCCCGGTCGGGGCAGTTTTTCTTGGTGAAGTTTTTATCGGGGTTTTTCCTCACCTGTAAGACAAATGTCAGGAAAACTTTAAGGCCCAAACGGTCCCCGAAATCATATGGCCATTATCATCATCATCATCATCATCATCATCCTTCACCGGTGTGGAAAGCAACGGGAAGCTACCACACCTACAATTCCCTAGTAAAGCTACAAGCATAGCATGAAAATGCTATGATTGCAGTGAAGGACCTGCCTTCGGGCAGAATTACTATGGATGGAATCCTTAAATTGGCGAAATAAATAATTTGTCGTCATACTTATTTAAATAGTCGGCCTCTGGTCCCGAGGGTCGCGGGTTCAAACCCGGCCGGGGTCGATGGATTTTTTAGGACGGAAAAATCCAAGGAACAAGTCCTCGGGAGGGACTTTAAGCCGTGAGTCCCGAGTATGAAGATTTTCAGGCTCGTAAAAAATCCTTAAGTTTGAATGAAAAGGCCTCTAAGCAAAATTTACCGAATTTTCCCGTCCTAGTACTACCTTGGTTTCCTAGATGTCAGTATGAAGCGGAACGCTGACCACGGACCACTCAAAAAATGATATCTATACGAAAACAGTGTAACTAAATTAGTATGGTTCAAATAGTTCCCTATAGGGGAGAGCGCCTAAATCTCTGTAAAGGGAAAACATAGGCTTACAATACAAAAAAAAATACTTAATTAAATATTTCGGATCTTAATGAAAACAAATAATGTAAAACTATAAGTTATCTATATTTTTAATAATCATGTTTGAATACCGTTGAGTTTAAAATTACTTTAATTATAAATGTATTTTTATACCATATAAAACAGTCGTCCTCAGTTATAACACTGGTCAACAGTGGTTTTGTTGCCCTTGATATAAGATTAATTTCGAATATATTTATGTTCACAATTCATGAAACTATCAATGATTTTGGAAGATTTGCTCTGGTTTTTTAAATCTTTATTTTCATTTTACACTAAAAAATCGGAAAATATGAAAATATATTTGTATTGTATTGTAAGCCTATATTTTCCCTTTACAGAGATTTAGGCGCTCTCCCCCTATAGGGAAGAGTTTGAACCATAATAATTTAGTTACACTTGTTTCCGTATATATTTATAATGTCAATTGTTTTTTTGAAAAATTAGTATGCACTGACGTAAATAGAAAGAAAAATATCGAAAACCCGTGTTATACTTCAGTGAAACGCCTTTTATAAGATTTTCTTCTATAATTTTTTAGGGGACAATCTCTTTTTAAAGACCAGCAGTAATCTGCCATCATGTGACAGTCCCATCTACCCTGATACCTTTCCTTCATTACTTTTAGATCCTAGTGAAAACGCACTCCCTATTCGTCGCTATAATTTCCTAAATTACCCGGAAAATCTATCCAAGTGACTGTGGAGAAAGTGCAACTTTATTCTCATATTTGCTCCCAGAATCTTGAAGCTTTCAACATGTTTTGCACAATTTCTTTATAATTTTGTGCTTTATAGTTACCTGGAGAATTTTCTACCACCAATACAAAACCCTTCCAAGCTACACTTTCCGCAACAGTCATAACTTTGATAAAATTTGTATCTTTCATCAATTGCCGAATTTGAGGACCGTCAAATATTCCGCATTTTAACTTTTACATACTGAGCTTAGGAAATGTATTTGAAACATTCTCCTTCCTTGTCCAACGCTTTGACGAATTGTTTTATCATATCCAGATGCACGTCGTGAGTACTTTAATTTTGTCAAATAACTGAGATCACGGCCGATGTGCGGAGTGAGGGGTGTGAGAATGGGGACACGTGATGTTTCCATCCATAGTAATTCTGGCCGAAGGCAGATCCTTCACTGCAATCATAGCATTTTCATGCTATGCTTGCAGCTTTACTAGGGAATTGTAGGTGTGGTAGCTTCCCGTTGTTTTCCACACCGGTGAAGGATGATGATGATGGTAATGATGTTGATAATGATAATGATGATGATGATAGCCATATGATTTCGGGGACCGTTTGGGCCTAAAAGTTTTCCTGACATTTGTCTTACAGGTAAGGAAAAACGCCGATAAAAACCTCACCCAGAAAAACTGCCGCGACCGGGGATCGAACCCGGGCCCGCTGCGTGACAGGGCAACACGCTACCTCGAGACCACAGCGGTGGACACGTGATGTTTATATACATGAAAAAAGTGCAGAAATCAAATCATGACTGGAAACATAAATTTTAGTAGTAACAAGACTTTACTGTTTAAGATATAAGATACGCAAAAATCGTAAAAACTAGAGCACATTCAGCACTTTCATGAATATATTCATAAACTGTGCACTTGAAAACATAGAAATTCGCTGAGATATCCAGGGCAACAACAACAAAAAATTGTAGAACTGTGTAATAACTTCTGTTATAAAGGTTTTTCACACTATTAATAGCCTATTTAAAGCTTTTCGAAGACATGATTCATCCTCAGGAATTCTTATGGTACTGTTTTATTATTGTACATTATTATGTAATTTGACACAAATAAGTTATTTATACTCGTTTGTTTTTCTATTGTTTTATAAACAATTATTACCCGATGTGCGCTGCATCGCCAAATTAAATTAAATATTGTGCAAGAGATGGATGCAGGACCCATTCACACAAAACTACCAGAACAACTGGGAAGCCCATCTTCAACGAATGCCATCTCATAGAATTCCAAAAGCCATGCTTGGTTACTGCCCCCAAGCTGGGAGGTCCAAAAAAGCACTGGATGGAAAATCCCTCTTTGAGACCGTAACAGGCCACATGGCCTAATACTTGCATGGATGAAGTGTATATGAAGGTTAAAAAGTTCCCATAGTATAGATTATAGGATTAGAAAATTTATTAGCCTCCAGTTCGTTTTATAATCCTTGTAAAGTTTTATTCTTGCTTGTATTATTTACTTTAATATATATATATTCGTATGTCTATATAATAATAATAATAATAATAATAATAATAATAATAATAATAATAATAATAATAATAATTTATTTTAGCTGGCAGAGTTAAGGCCATAAGGCCTTCTCTTCCACTCAACCAGCGAATAGTAAAATTATACAAAAATTACGTACAATTTTAAGATATTATTAAAATACAGACTAAACAAAATACAATGATGATGTAATCTAATACTAGCTAATACTAACAAAACATAGAATATAATAAAATTAAAATGATATAAAATAAAGTAAGTAGCTTCCTAGATGATTATTAATGGAATGATCTATAGGCCTATAGTTGTTATGCAGTTAATGTTTTCATTGTGTCGAACTTAAGATATCAGTTAATTTGGATTTAAATAATGATAGCGATTGACAGTCCCTGACATGACTGGGAAGTGAGTTCCATATGTGTGTGTGTGTGTATGTGTGTGTGTAGGCTTATATACTATCCATCCATCCATAGTAATTCTGCCTGAAGGCAGGTCTTTCATTGCAATCATAGCATTTTCATGCTATGCTTGCAGCTTTACTAGGAAATTGTAAATGTGGTAGTCTCCCGTTGCTTTCCACACCAGTGAAGGATGGTGATGGTGATGATGATGATGATAATGATAAGGATGATGATGATGGTCATACGATTTCGGGGACTGTTTGGGCCTTAAAGTTTTTCTGACATTTGTCTTACAGGTGAGGAAAAACCCCGATAAAAACCTCACCCAGAAAAACTGCCCCGACCGGGGATTGAACTCGGGCCCGCTGTGTGACAAGGTAGCACGCTACCTCGAGACCACAGCGGTGGACTTATATACTATAAGGTTTTTTTAAAAACTACTTATATAAATCGTAGACGCGTGTCATTAAAAAAATCCTCCCTAGTAGAAATAAATGTAAAAAGAAATTTAAACACAGCATGAAAATGACACTTAAATTCATTAATTTAACGCTTTTGACTAGCGTTATTAGTGAATATGCGATATATCAAACTGTTGTAATACAAGAATGACAGTTATGTATAAAATATGTGTTTACACACGTATTTCTGTGTACAAGGTCAGCAGGTACCATGCAGATAGAATATAGCTCAGTGAAGGACTGCACATCACACAAAATGTTATATTTCTCTTCCAATAAGTTACAATTCAATTTGTGAGATTGAACTGACAGAAATAATGGGAAATATTACGAATGAAAGGACACCCGCTGTGCCTTGTTCAAACAATAAAGAAATTATATCAAGATACATACATAATTATAGATACCGGATTCATCAAAAGAACAGATACAATCAAAACAAATACTGGATTACGACAAGGATGTAGTATCTTACTTACTTACTCACTGGCACTATCGAACCCGAAGGTTCATGGCCGCGCGGACATAAGCTCTCCATACATCCCTATCCTGAGCTAATGCTTTCCAATCATTTCCTGTATAATCTACTTCCCTCAAATCATAGTTAATGTTGTTCTCCCACCTCATTCTTGGTCTACCAACTGGGCGTTTTCCCTCTGGCTTTCCTACAAGAAGTTTCCATGCACGTCTTTCATTCCCCATACGTGCAACATGTCCTGCCCATCGCAGTCTACGAGACTTAACTCTTCTTATTATATCTGGCTTCCTATAAAGACCATGTAGTTCATTGTTATGTAGTCTTCTCCATTCACCTGTCTGTTCATCTCTCTTTGGTCCAAAAATTTTCCTAAGAACTTTATTCTCAAATACTCGTAATCTCCTTTCCTCCCTTAAAGTAAGAGTCCATGTTTCGCACCCATATAATATAACTGGTAGAATAATAGTTTTATATATTTTCAGCTTAACGTTTTTTGAAAGGAGTTGGGACATCAAAAGTCTCTGCAATGCATAATAGCATGCATTTCCAGAATTGAGCCTATGTTTAATTTCTTTTTGCATCTCATTCCTATTTGTGATTATTGTTCCTAGGTATTTGAATTCAGCCACTTCCTCAAAATTTCCCTCATTTGTCCTTAGCTGTCCATTTCCATTATATACTGAATTTCTACGTGTGACCATATATTTCTACGTGTGACCATAGTGTGTGCGTGTTGGCCTTTAGTATCTCCTCGCTATCGGTCAGTAGTACTACATCATCAGCATAAACTAACAGCTTATTAATACCATTCAGTTGTAAGCCTTCCTCATTCTCTAAAGATTTAATGGCATGCTCTAGTACAAAATTAAATAGTAGAGGAGATAGTGCATCTCCTTGCTTCAACCCATTCTGGATTTCAAAAGTGTCTGAAAACTGTTTGCCTACACGCACCCTACTCTTTGAGCCATTTAGACACATTCGTATAAGTCTAACTAACTTTTTAGGATTCCGAACTCCAGAAGTATACTATAATAACTTCTCCCTCTTAATTGAATCATATGCTTTTTTGAAGTCTACATATAGTTGATGTACAGTACCATTATATTCCCATTTCTTCTCTAAAATCTGTCTTATACTGAAAATCTGATCTGTTGTAGACCTGTTTCTTCTAAATGCACATTGATGATCTCCTAGAATGTCATCAATATAGGGACTAAGTCTGCTTACTAATGTAGTATCACCCACTTTATTTAATATATATATAGACGATATTTTAAATAAATGGAAAGTTTTAGTGAATCCAGGAATAAGAATGGATAATAAAGTGTGCATAAATAATCTACTATTTGCTGACGATGTAATCATAATACAGAAAAATGAAGACGACTTACAGAAATCAATGCATGCATTAAATGAAATATGTAAATTATATGATCTAAATATTTCTGTAAGGAAAACGAAGACCATGGCTTTTAGAGGAAGAGATCCAGTGAGATCCAAAATTATTTTAGAAAATTAAAGTATAGAACAGGTGTCTAGTTTCAAATATTTGGGCTGTGATGTTAGCTACAATGTGGAAAGAGATATTGACTCCAAAATAAATAAATTTCAGACGGTGTGTGGAACAATTCAGAGAACATTAAAAAATAAAATTAGAAAAGAAACCAAGATAAAAATGTATAATGTTATGGCGGTTCCCACAATATTGTATGAATGTGAAACTTGGGCTCCAGTGAAAAGACAGAAGGATAGAATACAGACGGCGGAGATGAGGTTCCTAAGACAAGTAAAAGGATGTACAAGACTTGATAGAATAAGAAATGAGGATATAAGAGAAGAATTGAAAGTACAGCCTTTATTGGATAAGATCATGAATTACAGACAGAAATGGATTGATCATATGGATGGAATGAGTAAGGAGAGATATCCATTGTTAGCAAGAAATTATCAAGCACGAGGAAGACGTGGTGTTGGAAGACCTAGAAGACGTTGGGCTGATGCATTATGAAGTCGGAACGGGCAATTGCCTAATCCCTGGAGTGATGATGATGATGATGAGATTGAAATGTAATAACAGACTGAATCTAAAATATTATTTGTTTTATATTAACTGTCTCATTCATTTTATGCAATGATAATATGCAAATGAAGAAAATAAGTGTATAGGTCTACATAATTTACGTTAAAATTACACAGGTCAACATGATTTTTGTCTCATGAGTACCAATAGTTGTACTTAATGCAGTTGTTTTATCGTGTTTTCAAATATGTATTCGGAATTTCTCCATCACCCACAGTTTTTTTTAATTTCAATTTGAATTAATGGATTTAAATAATTATTTTTTTAATAAACGTTTTTGCGTCTATTTGTCCATTGTAAAATAAAACCAAATGAGCTAACTCAGGAGATTTCAAACCATTGAAAAGAGATATCAAGGCAAGTGGAATCCTAAATGGCATTTATTGGTAAATATGGAATTAGATCAAAATTTGTACTGGATAACAAAATAATAGAACAAATATCACATTTCCAATATTTAGGATGTGATATAACTGAAAATAAAGATAGAGAAAATAAAGTAAATAAATTTCATGCTATTTGTGGAACCATAAAAAGAACCTTAGGTCGGAAAACAAGGAAAGATACGAAACTTAAATTATATAAAACAATGGATGTTCCTTTGTTGTTGTATGGAAGTGAAAATTGGATAATGAAATCAAGGGATAAAAGCAGGATACAGACTGCGGAAATGCTATTTCTACGTAATGTGAAAGGATGCACAAGAGCGGATAGAATAAGGAATGAAACTATACGAGAAGAATTAAATATATATAAAATTGAAGATAAAATCAGCGAAAATAATAAGAAATGGACAGAACACTTAATGAGAATGAACAACGAAAGAATACAAAAAAATAACCTTCCTGTATAATCCCAGAGGAACAAGAGATGTTGGCCGACCACGTAGAAGATGGACTCAACTTTTAACTTCGGCGGAACAGGCTGCATAGCCTAAACCCTGTAGTAGAAGGAGGATGGAATCCTAATATGCTGGCCGATTATTGTTGGACCATCAAGAGGGATGCTCCACAGGCGAAATAGGCTATAGCAGAAAATCGCCATTTCTTACTTTCTAGGTGAGTCGGAATGTTCGAATATTGTGTAGTTACGAATGTAGAAAATATTGAAATGTTTGAAATTATAAATTCCCGTCTCTCGGAAACCTTGCGTGATGGAGTAAAACCGATATCATATTTAAATTCAGGAGAAAAAATACTATCAGAATCACATATTTTTCTTTCTGAGACAAAAAAAAAAGTTTCTTTATTGTTGCTCGGTATTATAGATATTGTAACATTTTTGTAAAATATATTAATTGTTAATAAATTAAGGATGTGACATTTCATTTAATTATGATAATGATATAAATAATAAAATAGCAAAATTCCAGGGAATATGTGGTACGATAAAACGATCACTAAATAACAAAACAACAAGAGAGACCGAATTGAAATTTTATAAAATGTTGGCAGTACCGGTACTGCTCTATGGATCAGAAGCCTGGATACATAAAAAACAAGATCTAAGTAGGATAACGGCGGCAGAAATGAAATTTTTGAGATCTGTTAAAGGGTGCACTAAGGAAGACAGAATCAAGAACACAGAAATAAGACAGGAGCTTGAAATAT
This sequence comes from Diploptera punctata, assembly GCA_030220185.1. Lineage (NCBI taxonomy): Eukaryota > Metazoa > Arthropoda > Insecta > Blattodea > Blaberidae > Diploptera > Diploptera punctata. The sequence goes on from JASPKZ010007863.1 coordinate 76,394, forward strand.
TTGCAATAACTGATAAAATAGATACATATAGACAAAAATGGAAGCAACACATAGACAGAATGAATGAAGATAGATATCCAAAACAAATAACAAAATACAAACCTAAAGGCACCCGAGATGTGGGCAGACCTAGAAAGAGATGGGCTGAAGTCGGAACGGGTCAACAGACCTAATTCATGAATGCAGATGATGATGATGATATTAATAAATTAAAATAATATACGTTTTAATTTATAATTGTTTACAATGAACTTGTATTTTACAGAATTTACAATTTGAAAAAACTAAAGGGATAAATAAATAAATGTGTATTTATAACACTGGGGAACAAAAAAATATTTTTTTCTTGGTGCCTGAATTTTTTCACCTGATTCTGGGTATTTCGGCACTGCTGATTCCAAAAATGTCATCCATTTTGTTGCAGCAGCTCTAGTTTGCAAGATATTGATGATACTGCTTCTTATGTACCACCATTGTAAATCGATTGTTTGGCATAATACTAATTGATTTAATCCAAGTTATATTCATGTTGTTGTTGCCGTTTGCATATGTAATTTTACTAATTTGACAATTGTTTATCCTTTTTCTAGACTGACAGGCTTCAACACGAAGAAAATGTGTGAATAATCCTGATGTGTTTTGTTTCATCTGTGGGGAGTACACATTCACTCAACAAAAGAAAAACCTATAACTGACTTTGTAAGAAGAGCTTATTTGGCCTATTTCAAAGTACAACTGGGAGATCAAGATAAGCCTGGGCACCTCACATTGTATGTAAAACGTGCACAGAGCATCTACGACAATGGACAAATGGGAAACGGAAATGCTTGAAATTTGGGGAACCAATGATCTGGCGAGAACAATTATTAACCATAGTGATGACTGCTATTTTTTGTTCAGTCAATGTAAAGGGCATCAATAGCAAAACCGGAATAGATGGGGATATCCAAATCTACGCTCCGCAAGACGCCCTGTTCCACATTCAGAGGAGATACCTGTTCCAATTTTTACCAGTCTTCCAGAGTCACCAGAAGAGAGGATGATTCAACTGAAAGCTATTCTGAGGGAAATGACAGCGATTTCCCAGGACCTTCATCAGTTTCATCCGGTTTTAGTCAAGCGGAACTGAACGACCTCATAAGGGATCTAAGTCTTCCAAAGAAGTCATCTGAGTTGTTAGCTTCCAGGCTGGCAGAGAAACAATGTCTGTTACCGGGAACAAAGGTCACAGTCTATCGCAAAAGAGAAACAGACTTCCTGCCATTCTTCACAGTGAAAAATCAATTTGTTTTTTGTATGAATGTTGAAGGACTGTTAATGAAGCTGGGTTGTAAGAAAATACACACCAAGTGAATGGCGGTTATTTATAGATAGCTCCAAACGCAGCCTAAATGTGTTCTTTTGCATAATGGGAACATATACAGGTCAATCCCATTGGGTCACTCAGTTTCTATGCGTGAAAATCAACATACAATAGCTACAGTGCTAGAGAAGATCTCTTACCGTGATCACCAATGGGTAATGTGTGTCGATCTCAAGATGGTGAATTTTCTTCTAGGACAACAAGGTGGGTACACCAAATACCCATGCTTTATATGTTTATGGGACTCTAGAGCCAAAGATCAACATTGGGTGAGAAGGCATTGGCCTCTTAGAGAAAGCATGACCGTTGGAGAAAAAAACATCGTTGCAGAACCTTTGGTTGACAGAAACAACATCATCTTGCCACCACTGCATATTAAACTTGGTTTAATGAACATTTCATCAAGGTCGTTGAATAGAGATGGAACATGTTTTGGCTACAATATGTACCAAATTTCCTGCACTGAGTAAGGAAAAAATAAAAGCAGGTATATTGGATGGACCACAAATCCGCCAACTTATTAATGAACCCTCAATTTCAAGCCGGTCAATGAATGCTACTGAAGCATCCGCATGGTCTTCGTTCTGTATGGGAGTAGAAGAATTTCCTTGGAAACATAATAAGTCCTCATCCTATCCTAATTAGTGATGAACTAGTGGAGAATATGCTCACTCTGCTTTTTGTGCACTAGGTTGTAACATGAGCATCAAATTACACTACCTACAACAGTCATTTGGATCGATTTCCAGACAATCTTGGAGATGTAAGTGAGGAACAGGGTGAGCGTTTTTCACCAGGAATTAAGTACAATGGAAGAAAGGTATCGTGGACGGTGGGATATACATATGATGGCGGACTACTGTTGGAGCATCCACCGAGAATGTCCAAGATCATTGCATCGGAGGAAATCACAGAAACGGGGATTCTGCGACCTGATTGAGGAAAATTAATGATTCTAACGAGACTAATGTGTAAATAAATTATGGTAGTTATATAGATACAGTTGTTTCAATGAAAAAGAAAGTATTTGTTCTTTTGTATTAATTGTATGCGAGTAATATAGTTGTATATGTGGACCAGTATTTTGAACTGCGTGATATAATTTGAATAAACTCTATCTCAAAAACTCTAGAGCTGATAGGACGAAACTGAAATCATCTTTGGAATCAGTGACCCAAATATACCCATAAATAGGTGAAAACATTAAGGCACCAAAATCACTGTTCCCCAGTGTAATTATTCCCTTAGGGGTGTGCATAATTTTATAAAGTTTATAGTGGGTCCATATACTTACATTGTAGCCTACTTATAAAGTGTTATTTTTAAGGGAGTGTATTTGAATTGGGATATATCTAAATTGTAATCTTAATTAATTTCATTGAGGGATGCTGATTATAGGATGGGTCAATTTATAAATATTACCTTACGAATGATGGCCATATGATTTCGGGGACCGTTTGGGCCTTAAAGTTTTCCTGACATTTGTCTTACAGGTGAGGAAAAACCCCGATAAAAACCTCACCCAGAAAAACTGCCCCGACCGGGAATCTAATCCGGTCCCACTGCGTGACAAGGCAGCACGCTACCTCGAGACCACAGCGGTATGGCCATCATCATCATCCTTATCATTATCATCATCACCCTTCACCGGTGTGGAAAGCAACGGGAAGCTACCACACCTACAATTCCCCAGTAAAGCTGCAAAGCATAGCATGAAAATGCTATGGTTGCAGTGAAGGACCTGCCTTCGGGCAGAAGTACTATGGATGGACCTTACGAATGTATATGTATTTCGCTCATGGGCTGCAATAGTGGCTATTTAGCATTTTCCAATACTGTTATTTTAAATGGTGTAGTAGGCTGCACACTAGTCTGGAGAACTACAGGTCCACGGTTCGATTCCTGGTTCAGACATTTTTTTTTTCTTTTCACAATAGCATTATATAATATTGCAATAGTGGTACAATTAAAAAAATTGTATTTTTGAGTTGGTGAACTTTTCATCATCTTAAAATATTCTTCTTCCCTTCAGCAACATTGGCTCATCGATTAGTTAAATATTTCACCGCCATATAGCAGGCGTATGAGATATACCTTTCAATGTTAAGGAAAACTTCAATTTCATTTACCTCAAAACTTGCTTTTTTTGAATTGTGACACTATTGCAGCCCATGAACACACTCTCTCTCTCTCTCTCTCTATATATATATATATATATATATATATATATATTCCACCGCTGTGGTCTCGAGGTAGCGTGCTGCCTTGTCAAGCAGCGGGCCCGGGTTCGATCCCCGGTCGGGGCAGTTTTTCTGGGTGAGGTTTTTATCGGGGTTTTTCCTCACCTGTAAGACAAATGTCAGGAAAACTTTAAGGCCCAAACGGTCCCCGAAATCATATGGCCATCATCATCATGATCATCCTTATCATCATCATCATCATCCTTCACCGGTGTGGAAAGCAACGGGAAGCTACCACACCTACACAATTCCCTAGTAAAGCTGCAAGCATAGCATGGAAATACTATGATTGCAGTGAAGGACCTGCCTTCGGGCAGAATTACTATGGATGGATATATATATATATATATATATATATATATAGAAGAGAGAGAGAGAGAGAGAGAGAGAGAGAGAGAGAGAGAGAGAAAGAGCGAGAGAGGGAGAGATTTTTTAAACAAATCAAGCTAAGTTAGGTATATCTTTTGAATTTCACAATAGATAATATTTCAATGTACGAGTAAAAGTTTTACATGCAAGAAAGGAAAATTATGTAGAAAGTTCGATTGATTTAGAATATTTATTTTTATTTGTGAATTAGTTTTTATGTAACATGAAATGCACATTCAACCTAAATGATCAGTGACTACTTAATTGAGATCATTTACAGACAACCGCAAAGAGAATACAACAGCACAGATCCTCACTGAATCACGTCCAAGTAGAATACAACATTTAAAGAAAAATATGTACTACTAAAAATAAGAAATTATAATAAAGATTTCCAGCTGTGAATTTATTAGGCGCCCCCTTATGTCTTCATATACCTAATTACAAAGTTTTTAATTTCTAATTAGCCTTGTTTTCAACATTTGCTATTAGAAAAATATCAGTAATCATCTAAGAATGGCAATTTCTCGAAAACTTTTAGTCCTATATTGAAATATTATCTATTGTGAAATTCAATAGATACGGTATAACTTAGCTTGATTTGTTTAAAAATAATTTATTCTTTATTTTTGTTTTTGTCCACCGCTGTGGTCTCGGGGTAGCCTGCTGCCTTGTCACGCAGCGGGCCCGGTCGGGACAGTTTTTCTGGGTGAGGTTTTTATCGGGGTTTTTCCTCACCTGTAAGACAAATGTCAGGAAAACTTTAAAGCCCAAACGGTCCCGAAATCATATGGCCATCGCAATCATCGTCATTCATATTCATCTTAGGTTAAACTTAGGGTTAGGGACTCTCCTGGCGCATCATCATCATCACCCATCATATCATCGGGGCAACGTAACCTCGCCTTTCAGGCGCCCCAACCTCAGAAGTGGGTTACAAGTACACCATGCCAGGAGGAGAGAAACCAGGAATGTCGAAAGACAACCCTTGGGCATTTAGAAAAAAAAATTGTTTTTAGATGGGGGCACGCCATGGTGTAGTTGTTTAAGGCAAAGCAATACAAGCCTGGAGATCGGATGTTCAACTCAGTCTCAACTGGGAATGAGGCAACCCGGCTGATATCTTGTGCCAATTGTCCAGAAAAACGGGAACCTCCTACTAACCCAAGAGCCTGCTAAGGCCTATAATGGGATCACTTTACCTCTTTTTTTATTCTTTTCAGATAAGTTATCAAACATTCTCGTACATCATACACCAAAATGCAATTTCAAAAAGCAAAATTAAGCTAAGTTAAGATAAAGGGTTCATATTCAATTTTTACTTATTTTGGTCATATTAGTTTTTTTAATGTGCATAAAATTATAATGCTCTTTTAATCCAATGTTTATCGATATTGGCTTGCAGTAAAGCTCCATTGGAAAAATTAACCCATTTTCTTCAAAGACGTGTGATGTATGTTTATGATTCGGCCCACTTTAAACTCTACAAGCATTTCATAGGATGATGGGCCTCGGAGAGAGTCTCAATACGAAATACATAAGAAAAATATATACCCTTTCGCGATTCGAACCCATGTCTGTCTAATTTGTAGTCAGGAGCCTTGCCGCTTGAACTATCTGCCCCAGTTCTATGTGTAACAGTTACTAATAGCCGTGAAAAGCATATAATCAAACTAACTCAAAGCATTTTTAATATTTCGTTGTTATTTTCAGAAAATCTAAAATCAAAATCTAAATTAAACAAAAGGGGACCTTTAAAAAATACTTTTCTTTATAAAACGTTATAAACTATTATGAATAAATACATAATGTTGTGTTAATTTTGTAATTTACATGTAAGTGAATACTTTGATATATTTTTTTGTATTAGGAATATTCCACTATACAGTGTTTCTCCTTCAAAACAAAGTGATTTGTCGCCAGAGGTTCCTGTCTAAAGCATCTTCTCTTCCCTCAAATCTATAGCTTCCACTCCTCACTCCGTCTATCCAACGTTCTCTAGGTCTGCCTCTTTTACTTCTTCCATTAGCTTTCCAATTATATATATATATATATATATATATATATATATATATACGATATGAAAAGAAAAAATAATGATTGAGTCGGGATTTGAACTCGAGTATCTAAAGTCTGTACCTTTAGCGCTCTAACCAACTGAGCTACCCAAGAATTCCAACACAAACATACAATTTTCTTATACATGTAGTATTCTCAATTCACACAAGAGGTAGCGGAAATTTCTTCCAACTGCCATCTAGCGGCTAACGTAACAGTTAAGCAAATTATTAAAGAGAATATTTACTTTATAGCAGTAACGCTTGTATATATAGATATTTTAAATATATTTTTGCCTTCATTGCCAAATGTCAAAAATATATTTATAATATCTATATATACAAGCGTTACTGTTATAAAGTAAATATTCTCTTTAATAATTTGCTTAGCTGTTATGTTAGCCGCTAGATGGCAGTTGGAAGAAATTTCCGCTACCTCTTGTGTGAATTGAGAATACTACATGTATAAGAAAATTGTATGTTTGTGTTGGAGTTCTTGGGTAGCTCAGTTGGTTAGAGCGCTAAAGGTACAGACTTTAGAAACTCGAGTTCAAATCCCGACACAAGCCTTCTTTTTTCTTTTCATATCATATTTGCCTTCATTGCCAAATGTCAAAAATATATTTATAATATATATAATTCCAATGGGGATTACAGATACATTATAATAACAGAATATATTTCATTAGATACAATAGATGAGCTAAAATGTAATTCAAGAAGAATACGTAATGTTAAAAATTTTAAATATTTCGAATCTATTTTAGATAAAAGTGAGAATTCAACTACAGAAATTGAAAGAACAATAATTGATGGAAGAAGAATCATTGGTATGTTGAACTCTGTGCTTTGGAATAGAAATACAGAGTGTCCCATTCAAACCTCCCACATTTTAATTAATCATAACTAACAAAGTATGCGTAATTATGAAATGAGGCCGGTATTAAACGAAACAGAAACTCAAAGAATTTTCATTGCCACACATTAAAACACCTCTATATCTGCAACGTTTCTTCAATGTTTTCTTTTGAAACGCATGAACGAGCCCCCCCCCCCAGATTCTTTTTTAATGTTTCCAGTCGCTATAAACTTCTCAAGCCATGCCTTAATGGTCTTCCCATCAGGTGCATTTCCACCATATTCTCTCCGATATTTTATTTGCACTGTAATTATTGACTTCATCTCTGCACACCAGAAAACAGTTTGTGCTCGCCATTTTGTTTTACGTCATTATTGTTCAACAAGAGACACATGAATCAATTGCAACAATGAAAACAAAATTCTTAGAGTTTCTATTTCCTTTAATACCAACCTCATTTCATAATTCCGCATACTTTGAGAGTTATAATTAATTAAAATGTGGGAGATTTGATTGGGACACGGTGTATTATATACAGAACTTTGATATTTAACAATAAAATGTAGATTAAATAATGTGAATTAAGATTTTTAAATATATAAATAACTACAATTTCATTCTATATTATTATGTTGAAGAATAAAATTTAAATTCTGACGTATTGACACTCAAAGAGAAACGCTACTCACTTATTGACTAAACAAGTGAAACGTAAGATGTGAATCTTGAACAAAATAAATAAACTCGAGGAGAGAAATCTTTTGTACTATTACTTTTCTAAATTAACCTGCTATTAAATATCAATAAAGTTATATTTAAATAAAGTCAACAAAACGGTATTTACTATAAAAAGAAGATGGCAAGATTTATTATATAAAGTACTTAGTGTATTTTTTAAAACCTGTTATAATATGATATAAAGATTTTTTTATTCAAGTAAAATTTTATCACCTTTCCTACTAATCTTATTCTTAGACTAGTTTCGGGATCTTCTACAATTCCATCCTCTTGTTATGTCTTGAAGAGCCGCCTCTTAAAGACGACATAAGAACTGTCGTGAAAATACTGAGGATGGAACCGAAGGAGGTCCCGAAACTAGTCTAAGAATAAGAAGAAGAATATGAGGTGAGGTGATACAATTTTACTTACATAACACCTCATAGTGTTAATTCCTAAAAAGTTAAGATTTTAAGCCTTAATTCAAAGTGAAATAACTACTATTATTATTTTATTTTCTGGATTGCATTGCATTTTAACTATAAATGTTTCCTATTTTCTTCACCTAAATATATACAGTGTATATATAATATCACTGTTCGACAAGGTTTCCTTCACAAGAAATCTAATTTTTCATACTGAATCCAGATATGTAGCCAGAATGTTTCCATCAGGCACAGTTTTTTTGTGACAGCTACTTTTTTAAAATTGATTTTAGCATTCTCTTTGACCTGTCATAGGAACCTTTACCTTTTATGTGCGATTTTATTCAAGCTGTATTTAAGGGCTGTCTCTGATGAGCACGGTGAGCGTTTTCATCAGCAAATTTCCACAATAGAAAAGAGGTACCAAGGCAAGTGGAGTTCTAATATGCTGGCTGACTACTGTTGGACCAAGAAGAGAGATGTTACAGATGCAAAATATGCCCGAAAATCACTATCTACCACTTTCTAGGTAAGTCAGAATGAGTTAGAGTTAGATGGATTTTATTAAAAATTATAAAAAATGTAAATGGATATCACAGAAAACTCTTGCCTGATAGGAAAAAACTGAAATGATATTTAAATTCAGGATGAAAAATACTTCTAAAATCTCATATTTTTATTCTTGTGAAAGAAAAAAGTTCATTTTTGTCGACCAGTGTAATTATTATTATTATTATTATTATTATTATTATTATCATCATCATCAAAATTGTATTGTTTTACAAATAAGGATTCATAATTCTGCATCTTCAAAATCATTTAAAAAAAATGTTCTTTAAAATAAAAACCTAATTTTTCACTTTTGAAATAAGAAAGGTAACTGAACTTACCGGAAAGTTAAATATCATCTAATTTATTTACATTTTGCTAGAACAGAGAATAAAAATCAAGAAGCAGACTGTAACAACACGTGTCTCATGTAAAATTTAATTATACGCCAATCCTACAAGCGTATTACCACTGGACATAAAATTCCTATCTCTAAAATTCGCGACCATAAAGATTTACGAGAAACACAAGCTGTTAAAACATTTCTTATGACGTAAATCTAGTAAAATTATAAATATGTTGTACATACTGTAAATAAATTAATTGTTTGGTTTGAGATAATGCGCACACATGCGTCAATATACACAAACCATAAAGGAAACAAATGAGTCGATTAATAGCATTAGGTAAATTAGAGACATAAAAACTAAACTCACTGTATCCAACATTTTGTTTTAAATTAAAAATCATCAGGGTAAAAGAGTCATTTCAGAAAATTGAGGTTCCCAAGATTAAAAAAAAAACATGCCATATAAAGCTAATTTATTTATTTTTCAATGTGCCAAAATTTATAAAAGTATATAAAATATTAAATTTTTTAACCATGTTCTCGGTATATTATTATTATTCTTTCATATTTTTCACTCTTTTTTACCAATCCAATTACTTAAACAAATTATAGATTATTTATTATTATTATTATTATTATTATTATTATTATTATTATTTCAATATTTCTTGTACTTTCCTTGCCAACTGTACATTGTGCAACCAATGTCTATTACGTATTAATAATCAAGTAAATAAAGCTAATTTAATTATTTTTCAATATGTCAAAATTTATAAAAAGATATAAAATATTTTATTTTATAACCATGTTATTGATAAATTATTATTATTATTATTATTTTATTATTTATTTCTTTCTTTCTTCAAAGACCCAAAGAGCAAGATTGCTCATATGAAGGGGCAATATACAAAAAAATAATGGCCATGAAACAATTAACAATAAATTATTCTTTTATATTTTGCACTCTTTTTTACCAAGCCATTACTTAATAAAATTATAGATTATTATTTATTATTATTATTATTATTATTTCAATATTTCTTGTACTTTCCTTGTTAACTGTTATATTGTGCAGCCGTTGTCTATTACGTATTAATAGTCAAGTAAATAAAGCGAATTAATTTTTTTTTCAATGTGTCAAAATTTATAAAAAGATATTAAATATTTCATTTGATAACCATGTTATAGATATATTTTTATTATTCTCTTATATTTTGCACTCTTTTTTTTACCAAGCCAATTACTTAATCAAATTATAGATTATTATTTACTATTATTATTAGTCCACCGCTGTGGTCTCGAGGTAGCGTGCTGCCTTGTCACGCAGCGGGCCCGGGTTCGATCCCCGGTCGGGGCAGTTTTTCTGGGTGAGGTTTTTATCGGGGTTTTTCCTCACCTGTAAGACAAATGTCAGGAAAACTTTAAGGCCCAAACCGTCCCCGAAAACATATGGCCATCGCAATCATCATCATTCATATTCATCTCATTATCATCATGGAAAGCAACGGGAAGCTACCACACCTATAATTCCCTAGTAAAGCTGCATAGCATGAAAATGTTATGATTGCAGTGAAGGACCTGCCTTCGGGCAGAATTACTATGGATTATTATTATTACTATTATTGGGGGCACGCCGTAGCGTAGTGGTTAAGGCACTGAGCTACAAGCCGGAGGGTCGAGGGTTCAAGTCCCGTTGGGGTTAGGATTTTTAAACTGACCCAAACCCTCTGGCGGCACTATGGCCCTGGGGTTGACTCAGCCTCTAACGGAAATGAGTACCAGACGCTTGTTCTGGGGGTAAAGGCGGCCGTCACGCAGGGCTGACAACCCGGCTGACATAAAGTGCCGATTGTCTAGAAAAAGTGGGAGCCCTAACCTCCTACTACCCCAAGGGCCTCCGGGTCTGTTGTGGGATCACTAAAAAAAAAAAAATATTACTATTATTATTATTATTATTTCAATATTTCTCGTACTTTCCTTGTCAACTGTGTACTGTGAGACCTGTATCTATTGTTATTAATCAAGTTGTTAATAATTCATAATTGTTATTATATGTATAATTTAACCCTGGTGAAGACCTTACTGTCTTAATTCCATCAGGTAAAACAATAAACCATTATTATTATTATTATTATTATTAAAGTACTACACAAAATTACTAGTATTGGTAACATTAGAATTATATATTTTTTAAATTTAATATCGTCTCTAAGTTAAATATGTGTCCTCCCCTTAATTACTATCAAGTAATGAAAGGTGTCTTGATCCTACCTTGAGTTTTGATTGTGAGCACGTGGAACTATCCGGTAGTAGTCCAGTAGTTGATCCCATGGGTGTAACCCGGAGGCCCCTACTGTCACTTGTATTATCCGTGGTCGATGACAAATTGTAAGAGCTGCCACTGCTGCTGCCGGGGCTACTTGCCCTACTCAGGGGTGAAGCACCACGCTGCTGCCCGGTGTCGCGGGCTTCGGGGTGCATACCTGAAGACGAAGTCGACGAACAAGTATCCAGCTTAGCGTAAGTGGTACCTTTGCCGGCGATAACCTCACTGACTACTGCTGAGGAACTGTACGCCAGCTGTGCCGATTCTCCGCTAGGATCGCTCATTCTCTCACCACGCTTCGCTTCTGTCGACGAATCCAATCTCTTGTTTTCATTACGCTTGGAAAGTTCTGCGTTCTTATCTGAGTAGACACCTTTGCTAAGCTTTCCTGACGTAACACCTTTCCCGCCATAATTTAAAACGACGTCATTTTTAAAAGATGATCCTGTTGTAATTTTCGTTGAAAATCTTTCTGGATTGTTTGTTTCTATTCTAGACATGCTTTCTGCAGGGCCGATGTAAATTTTTGTTGTTGGAGAAGGTAGCTCCTTTCTTGTTGGTGGAGGACCTTCGTCGGAGAGGGACCTGAAGACCCCGGAAACCATGACATCTGCAGGAGCATTCCATGAGTCATTGTAGTCTGCTAGTGGCCTGAACACGCCTGTCTGCACTGCCTCTCCCCCCTTGCTGTAACGGCCGCCCTGCGAAAACAATACAAAGAGTTAATGCCCTCCATATGTTATGCAAAACAAAGATATTTCATGCTGGTATTGTCGCTTATTAAACTATACTTGATATCATAGCTTATTGTTTTAAACACATCATTTTCATGTTATTGAGACAATGTCACGATGTATTAGCCATCGTTTTTACATCAAACAATGGCTTAGAATTTGCAATTAATGAATCAACTATAATACTAGTAGTGTACAAACTATACACCAAACTAATATATTTAAAAATAAAATTTATCACAAAACAAATAAAATTATAGTCCGTTTTGACTAAAACACTATCAAAAACTGAAAAAGAAAGAGTCGGAACTATTGCGCCCATCTCTATGGATGTGCAAGGAGTATTTAAAAGAATATGTTCAAGTTTACACATAATTTTTTTTTTAGAATTACTGTTTTTTTCCTTCTTGTTTTAACTTTTTTTTTTGTTTCGTTTAACCTTTTCGTTTTACCTTTTTTGTTAACTTTTATTTTATTCTCACATATAAACACAAGGACAGGACACACACGCAGACCCATGGTGGAGATTTTAAAATGACCTACCCCACCGGGAATCGAACCCGGGTTGCCGGAGTGGAAGATAGGGACTCCACCGACCACGCCACGGCGACGGACTAATGTGATTTCATAATATTGTGTAATGTTTACTAATAATATATACTTACTTACTTACTCACTGGCACTATCGAACCCGTAGGTTCATGGCCGCGCGGACATAAGCTCTCCATACATCCCTATCCTGAGCTAATCCTTTCCAATCATTCCCTGTATAATCTACTTCTCTCAAATCATAGTTAATGTTATTCTCCCACCTCATTCTTGGTCTACCAACTGGGCGTTTTCCCTCTGGCTTTCCTACAAGAAGCTTCCATACAAGTCTTTCATTCCCCATACGTGCAACATGTCCTGCCCATCGCAGTCTACGAGACTTAACTGTTCTTATTATATCTGGCTTCCTATAAAGACCATGTAGTTCATTGTTATGTAGTCTTCTCCATTCACCTGTCTGTTCATCTCTCCTTGGTCCAAAAATTTTCCTAAGTACTTTATTCTCAAATACCTGTAATCACCTTTCCTCCCTTAAAGTAAGAGTCCATGTTTCGCACCCATATAATATAACTGGTAGAATAATAGTTTTATATATTTTCAGTTTAACGTTTTTTGAAAGGAGTTGAGACATCAAGAGTCTCTGCAATGCATAATAGCATGCATTTCCAGAATTGAGCCTATGTTTAATTTCTTTGTGCATCTCATTCCTATTTGTGATTATTGTTCCTAGGTATTTGAATTCAGCCACTTCCTCAAAATTTCTTCCTGACTACCTTCTCCTGGCCACCTAACTTTACTAATAATATATATATTTTTAATTTCTTTCTTTGTCGTTATATTTCGTTTACACTGTTTTTCCTTTTTTGTTTAACTTTGTTAACATTTTTATCTTATTCACACATACAAACACAAGACAGGACACACCCAGACCCAAGGTGGATATTTAAAATCCCCTACCCCGCCGGAAATCGAACCCGGGTCGCCGGAGTGGAACGTAGGGACTCTACGACTACGCCACGGCGACGGACTGTCTTGAAACTATCTCCTAAATGTATATATTTTGTTTCTCCTCTCCCCTTAACTAAAACTTTGTAATGTATATATGTATTAGCTTATTTCTGTAACTGAACTGCATCCGAGCACAAGCACTTGCTCATTCGAGTGTCAATACTGTGTACAAAATGTCTATCTATCTTCGGGTTTTTACAGCTGCTGCCGTCTTCCCGTGCCAAACCTCCAAAGCCTACGGTCTTGGGCATCTTCGATGCTTAGCCCTCTAGCTTGCATTACTGTCTTCATGTTTTCCTTCCATGTTAACCTTGGTCTCCCTCTTTTCTTCTTTCTATTCGGATGCCATTCGTATAGTTGCTTTGGCCATCGCTCATCTTCCATTCTTAAGACATGTCCTAACCACTTTAATTCCTTCTCCTCAATTCTTTCAATTATGCTTTCTTCTGCTTCCATTATGTTTCTAATTTCCTTATTTGTGACATGTTGTAATTTAGACTTTCTGGCACTTCTCCGTAAATAATCTATTTCTAGAGCTATTAGTCTATTCTTGTAGTACTTATTGCTTGTCCATACCTCACTTCCATACATTGCAACAGATTCCACCAATGTTTTACCAATATATTTTTTTTGTGTCTTTCCAAATATGCTTATCCCACCATATGGAATTTAACGATGATATTATTTTGCTACTCAATTCAATTCTATGTTTTATGTTCTCTTTGCCTATACCTACAAAATGTAATTGTGATAAAATTATGTTTTTTCTTATTCATAAGTATATTAGTTAGATCTTTAATATATATTTTTCCTCATCCGTATAATCACAAAGTTAACAGAAAAAAAGTAATTGCTCTTAATACATTTTTAGCCTTGCTACTTGGTAATTAGGAATACGTATTCGCCAAATAAAATGCTGTATATAATAAGACCATGAAGATAGATGTAGGGTTGCAAATGGATCAAATAAATAATTTATTTGGTGGTTAAGAGGAACTACCATTATGGAAATATCTTTATATTTATCTCAATCTTCCGCACAATTTAAGTACATTTATCCATGTATTACGGGACATTATTTCCTCCAAACATTAGACCTACTTACAGCAATTATATAATCGCCAATTACTTTTATATCCTTTCAAGTCTTCCTAAATTACATGAGTGATCTTTCGTTGACTATTTAACTCATGCCCCAAATAGTAGTCAATGACCAATCACGTTTTCTATGAATTTTGTTTTACAACCAATCACAGTCGTGTTTCACCTCGATAATTATCGACTTTGATTACCAAAATAAAGAAAGCCCCTCCTTTTTAATATTCTCAACAGATCAGAGCATTATTTTGCAGTGATTGACTCTCTAACAAATACATTGAATATAGCAAATAATGAACAGATTCCTTCGAACTACACACATCTGATAGTTGTGTGTTCAATAATTGCGTTCTTAAATAATGATTTTACGGGGTTGTTTCCGAAAAAAAAAAAGAATTAATAACCTATAACATTGGTTATAATATACACTTTGATGTGTTTAATTTTTTCTCCACTAGGGTGCATTCTTACAATATTGCGATCCTATTTGGCAATAAACAGTATGATCAAGTTGCAGTGATGAACAAATGAAACATAAACATTTCTAATTTGTTTTCAAAGATCACCGTTTACTTTATATATAAATATTTTAAAATAACTATATTTAAATAATGATTGTGAGTGAACAGCTTAATTTTTATTCGTTTAATAGTAACAAATGCCATTCTTGATCTCCAAATTCTCTAGATAAATTGGAAATCACTCGTGGCATTACTTATGATATACATAAAAATATAATATTCATGATGTGTTCCGTTGAGGTTTATTCAAAATTAATATAAAATTACAGCCTGATAAACGAAAACGAACCCAATACATGCAACCCCCTCTACCAGATCTTCAGTGAAACACCAGTTTTGAAACCTGCCGATGATGGGACAAGTCCCGAAAGCGCTACAGTTAAATGATTATTTAAGTTGAGGAGACGGACCTTTCAGGTGAATATTCTATAATTTTATATTAATTTTTACATAAAATAGCCCTGATATCATATACGCTATAAGTAAAATTATTTAAAGACGCTGTGACATCTAAGGTCGAATCATGTTTAGCATATTTTCGTTGTAGACCTAAGTAGGTTATATTTGTTATTTTTTTATATCTGTATATCTGCAGAAATTCACTAATTTTAAATTTAATGATATTATTAAATGTTAATAATTTAATCATATCCGCCTTGTTTGATATGAATGTGTGAGTGAATGGTGTGTCTTTACATTCGTGCTGTCTCGGAGGTGGCCCCGTATTCAGCTGATCCCTCATTCGGCGAGACTCTCTATGTCCTTCTGAGATTAAAAGTAATATATATATATATATATATATATATATATATATATATATATGTGTGTGATCCAAAGTTTAAACATAGTTTCCTGACAGATAGGGTCATTGTAAGGCCCGGATGGGACGGGGTACGTACAAGTAGTTAAAAGGGAGAGGTTAAAGTAAGAAAAAGACAGAAAAAAAGGAAACATTAAATGTGATTACTAGAGACCGGATTATATGTAACATAACAAGCTCGAAATATGCAAGACAAAATGCTTAAAATATGCATGAAAAAGGTCAATATATGCAATACCAAATAATAAAAATATAATAATTATTACTTTATTAGATATTTTATTTCTAAATTAACATAATAATTACTGTATTCACGTAGACTTTCACGGCCGGAGTTGCTATGATGATCTTGAAGAAGATTTTCGGGCTGTAGGCCGTGGTCGTGAGGCTTGTAGTTCCCCGACGTTTCGCCAGAGACTGCGTCTGGCATCCTCAAGGGCCAGTCTCAAGACAACCCTTGAGGATGCCAGACGCAGTCTCTGGCGAAACGTCGGGGAACTACAAGCCTCACGACCACGGCCTACAGCCCGAAAATCTTCTTCAAGATCATAATAATTAGTATTTGTATTATCTATTTATTAATATTATCATTTATCACTGATAAAAGATAAATTATCAGTCAGTATCAGGCAAAAGTATTGTTCACAAATTGAAATATTCTACGTTTTGCTACTATTCTAAACAGAAACGATCCGGTACTGTTCCAAATGTTCAGCAGTAAGGTTGTGTCTTCGATCGCTCAAAATATGTTTATAAACAGAAAAGGACCGCTCTACGTCAACTGAAGCAACTGAGCAGTATTTGAATTTGGGTGCTAAATAGGCACTTATTATTTCTGGCAAAAGCTCGCCCGTCCTATTTATAAAACTGTTAATTTTGACACAAAGGTTCAAAATGTTTTCAAACTTTTCCTTAAGTTTGCTCGATAATACTTCGGCAATAAGGAGTTCAATTGTCGGATTTTTATCCATTAACTGAATAGAAGTATTCGAGGTAGCGTGCTGCCTTGTCACGCAGCGGGCTTGGGTTCGATTCCCGGTCGGGACAGGCTCCTGGGTGAGGTTTTTTTCGGGTTCTTTCCTCACCTGTAAGACAAATGTCAGGAAGCTTAGGGCCCAACGGTCCCCGAAAATCATCCGGCCATCATCATCATCATCCTTCACCGGTGTGGAAAGCAACGGGAAGCTACCACACCTATAATTCCCTAGTTAAGCTGCAAAGCATAGTATGAAAATGCTATGAATGCAGTGAAAGACCTGCCCTCGGGCAGAATTACTATGGATAATAATAATAATAATAATAATAATAATAATAATAATAATAATAATAATAGCTTTATTTTACCTGGCAGAGTTAAGGCCTTAAGGCCTTGTCTACCACTCAACCAGGTTTAAAAAAAATACAAAAGAAAAGTCTTAAATCTAAATTACAATATATATATAAACGATTACAAGTTATGAATACAATACAATTAATATTTATAATATATTTTGATTTACTCTAAATTTAACGAATTAAATATATAATATGTACAAGATATATAAAAAAAGAGGAAAAGATTAATGACATAGTATAAAATTAAATAAATAGAGAAAAATTAATTATTAGACAACAGGTAACTGTATAATGGATGGAACTGAATAGATTCAATCAACGCCAAACCTTGAGTTTCAAGCTTTTTAATAGTTGCAGTTTTATGGGAAAAACGAGTGTTAATCACAGATATGTCTATTACTGGAACCGTTAAATGCTTTTTTTCATTGACGAACTGTCAAAGCTTCTGCACTATCGAAATCATATACTACACTTTTGATGACCTCGAAAAGTCCATTGTAAAACAACACAGATTTTTAAAATGTTGTAAATATAGCGGGAAAATATGCTTTATCACTAGTTTTTAGTTAAAATATGCAATAACAGGTGAAAAAGGTCTAAATATGCAAATGCATATAATCCGATCCATTAATCCGAGTATATTTCTTTACTAATTTCAATCAGACATATTTTTACTAATATTAGCTATTCTATGCCAGGGTACCACTTTTGAATATTTGATCGCAGAACAAGTGACTGCTAGCGTCATGTTGGCCAACGTAATAACACACGTTCCCGCTAGGGCCAATTGCCAACATATTTAATCACATATAAGAGGATTATATCCCAGGAGTCCACTTACCCTAGTGAGCAAGTTAGGGTGAGAAAATGGGCGAGTTAGTCTACACCGGATTAGTTTGTTAACGTATTTTTTGTGATAAGTTGGCTACACTGTTTGAGCAATGACTAATACATATTTACATTGTAAATATGGCGAATTTAGGCACTTTGAACTTAATTTCAAGGCATTTCACATGTTTTTAAAAAAATCAACATACATATATATATTTCTCTCAGGTATTTATTCACATAATGCAAAAATAAATTATAATTTCCGTTTTTTATTTGAATTATGTAAGTGGTATGTTTCGGATTATTACTTATGGATCCGAAACATGGCAGTGACAACACAACAATCTGCCAGAATACAAGCTGCTGAAATGAAATTCCTCATACCAATAGTAGGATATCAAAGAACAGACAAAAAACACAACACAGAAATAAGACAGCAACTAAAAGTAGAGGAATTAAATACAGCAATAGTGAAATACAGTTTGTTCTAAACACTTAGCAAGGATGACTGAGAATGGAATACCAAAAGCAGCATACAGCTATGCGCCACGAGGAAGTTTGGGAAAACCAAAGAGGAGAAGGAAACAGCAAACAATTTGAAGCCGGAACAGGCTAGTAAATAAGCCTAAACCGCGACGAAGAAAAAAATAAGAAGTAAGTGGTATGGTGGGATAGAACCCCTAATATTAAATTTCACAATTAAGTAACGGTATTAATAAGCTGTTAGTTTATGCTGATGATGTAGTACTATTGGCCGATAGCGAGGAGATACTAAAGGCCAACACGCACACACTATTGAGTAACACTAAGAAATTAGGACTGGAAGTAAATATCAGTAAAACTAAATATGTGGTCACAGGTAGAAATTCAGTATATAATGGAAATGGACAGCTAATGACAAATGAGGGAAATTTTGAGGAAGTGGCTGAATTCAAATACCTAGGAACAATAATCACAAATAGGAATGAGACGCACAAAGAAATTAAACATAGGCTCAATTCTGGAAATGCATGCTATTATGCATTGCAGAGACTTTTGATGCCCCAACTCCTTTCAAAAAACGTTAAGCTGAAAATATATAAAACTATTATTCTACCAGTTATATTATATGGGTGCGAAACATGGACTCTTACTTTAAGGGAGGAAAGGAGATTACGAGTATTTGAGAATAAAGTTCTTAGGAAAATTTTTGGACCAAAGAGAGATGAACAGACAGGTGAATGGAGAAGACTACATAACAATGAACTACATGGTCTTTATAGGAAGCCTGATATAATAAGAACAGTTAAGTCTCGTAGACTGCGATGGGCAGGACATGTTGCACGTATGGGGAATGAAAGACGTGTATGGAAGCTTCTTGTAGGAAAGCCAGAGGGAAAACGCCCAGTTGGTAGACCAAGAATGATGTGGGAGAAACATTAACTATGATTTGAGAGAAGTAGATTATACAGGGAATGATTGGAAAGGATTAGCTCAGGATAGGGATGTATGGAGAGCTTATGTCCGCGCGGCCATGAACCTACGGGTTCGATAGTGCCAGTGAGTAAGTAAGTATTAAGTTATAGATGTAAGTTGAACTTTTTTTCCAATTCTGTGTGAAAGTCATTTTGATGCTGATCTGACAAAATAAATAAATAAAATTATAAAATGATATGAAATTAAAAAGTTCAATTTAATGAAGTTAGAACTTTTTAGAAAGCTTTCTCTCGGAAACTAATTTTAATGCTGAACTTTGTTCCAAATACTACATTAACTATATCAAAAAGAATTAATAATGAAACAAGAGTTCATTAAAAAAAAGAAAAATAATCAATTTACATTTAACGTGTGAAATGAGATCATTACTATAACTCTCAACTTATTTTTTTTAATTTAACATTTCTAATTTATTTACTGGGTTGTATATTTTAATATAATTCATTAAATGTACAAGAGTGCTCATTATTCACTTGTGATAGAAACGGAAACGATTCATGGCTTCAACAAAAGAAATGGAGAAAGTGAATGGTTTCTTTCTTTCTTTCCCTTAGTTAAACCTCTATCTCTGTAGGTACTTCTACAGGGACTCTACTTGCCAGGAAAGGATTTTAGATTCTGAATCGCAAATAAAAAAAAATCTCTTGCTGGAATATGGAATTCTCTTCCACCCTATGCAAGAGACTGCCAAACTTTACCATCTTTCAAAATCAAAATGTGGCATTTAAAATTAATAAAATTTTACAAAATATAATAGACAATAAAACCAAAATAAAAAAATAAAAATTATCAGGTGTATATAAATTGAAGTGTGGAACATGTGACAATGTCTATATAGGACAAACTGGTAGACCTTTTATCTCTCGGATAAAGGAACACATTAGAGCATATAACAGAAATTTAGAATATTCAAAATATGCTAATAACCTATTCCAATTTAATCATTGTTTCGATCCAAATTTTGAAATTTTACATGTTTGTGATAAGGGTAAAAAATTAGATCTTTTGGAGGCTGTAGAAATTAATAAATTGAAAAGTAGTAACGAACTGTTAAATTCTCAACTTGATTCGAATGAATCCCATTTGTTAAATTAAAAAAAAAAATATGTATTGTTGCTTAGATCAGTTGGAACACAATTCATAATTTAACATGTCTGAAGAAGATACAGTGTACCGAAACAGCTGTCACTGAATTATATAATAAATATGAAAATCAAATAAAACTACGTTTTATTTTTATTTAATTAATGAAACATTTTTTATCAACTAACTGACAGAAACATCTCACTAATAGTATTTTTTAAACAATCAATAAATTATCCTTTTATTTAATAAAATAGCAATATTCCTCCTTAATGTCTTATATAGGCCAAAATATAAGCGATAAATTAATTCATTACAGTTTGTAATTTCCTTTGTATTTTTTTTAAATGTATAGTACATTCGAACTGTTCTTCCTGTGTGTATACATTATTTTATGACAAGCATCATGGGTTAGTGGTCAGAGTTTTTTTATTACAGTTCTTGACGTTCCGGGTTCGATTCCCAGTCAGATCATGGGAATTTTCCCTGAAAGGACCCCATGGTCTGGAATTTAGGTTGAGGACTCTCCTGGTGCTTTATAATCATTATCATCCATTATATCAAACTCTGAAGGACAGAATCTCGAATACAACACTTCAAGCGATATCCTCAACAACTGATCCCGCACAACAAGCCATCAGGAAAAAATGGAAGTGGGGAGGCCACGTCGCAAGAATACAGGACGACAGGTTGACAATAAAAACAACCATGTGGGACCCGTACACAGGCAAGAGACAGCGCGGAAGACCAAGACAACGATGGGCTGACATCTTCAAAGAACGAGCAGGGGCGCAATGGTCCAGAGTCGCCAGATGCAGGAAAAGCTGGAGAAAGATGGAGAGCCAACTGTGTATTAACTAATCACAGAACAGACAGTGTATACAAACCAAGTGCTACATCCAAGTCAACTTCTCACCACGGAGTAGCTCACCGGGTGACACTCTCAAATAGAGCTTAACCCCTGTACAGGGAGGCTTTTGCCCTAAAGGGACATATCAGGCTTTATTTATTTATTTATTATTTATATCATCGGGGTAACGTAACTCCGCCTACCAGGTGCCCCGACTTAAGAAGTGTATTATAATTCCGCCAATACTAGAGGAGGAAGCCAGAAAGTCATAAATGATAACCTGATGGTATTGGACTATTTATTTATTTATTTATATATATATATATATATATATATATATATATATATATATATATATATAGACTTATGTATGTATTGTATGTATGTATGTATGTATGTATGTATGTATGTATGTATGTATGTATGTATGTATGTATGTATGTATGTATGTATGTATGTATGTATGTATGTATGTATGTATGTATGTATGTATGTATGTATGTATGTATGTATGTATGTATGTATGTATGTATGTATGTATGTATGTATGTATGTATGTATGTATGTATGTATGTATGTATGTATGTATGTATGTATGTATGTATGTATGTATGTATGTATGTATGTATGTATGTATGTATGTATGTATGTATGTATGTATGTATGTATGTATGTATGTATGCATGCATGCATGCATGCATGCATGCATGCATGCATGTATGTATGTATGTATGTATGTATGTATGTATGTATGTATGTATGGGGGAACGTGGGCAGAATGGGGTATCTAATGTTTGATCCAATGTATTTTACATTATAAATAAGTAAAATTTTGTTCTCTGATATGGATATGTTCATTGGTATTTAATAAACAGAAAACCATAATCATATTACAAATTAATAAAAAAATCGGGGATATACATCCAATAAAACTAGAGCAAAACATTTGCCCCGTTGTGCCCCATGGATGGGGCACAATGGGGTACTAATTTTTTATTTGTATTTTGCATTACTAATTAATAATATTTATCAGTAAAACTTATAAACTATAGCACAATGATTCATTTTTCACAAAATACACAAACATGAGTGGCATCATCATCATCACTACCGACTTCAGCACAAGAGTTGTGAGCCCACTGAAGACAAGAAGGACATCTAATCCAGCCTTTCTGAAGAGTCATGACAGTAGTAGAGAATCATCTTCCTCAACGTCATTTTTGGCAGAGCCAGAATGATTTTTCGAACTAGGTAGGTTTAACCTGACTGCCTTAACTTTGGATGGTCCTGGTTACGAGTCACTTTCTGGTAAAGCAAATCATCTTTTTACAGGCATCTTTTCTAATTTATCCTTTTCAGAATGTTGCAGTGCACTTCTCTATGTTGATGATGTCAAAATTGCACTTTCGCCTCGATTTTTTTAAACTCGCTTGTTCTTTTGAGACCCTTTTGGAATGGGTGTGATATTTTCTTGGCTGGCACTTTGAAAATGACTGTGGTTTGGCGACCCTAGATTTTCAGGGAAGGAAGATGTTTCTGACGTCAGATGTTCCTGAGGTTTGGAAGTGTTGCCTTGCTATTATTATCAGAAGCAATCTGAATGTCTGTTGTTGAAGAAGGCAAGAAATCTGCATAATCAAAAACATTCACATTAACTGGCCATATCCCAGTTTTTTCGAAAATCATTGACGGCTGTAGCCATTGTTGAGGCACGTACGTAAGCACTACCCGTTCCGCCAGTTGGAAGGCAAGTCCTCGAAATTCATTTACACTGAGGCCGAAGAGTTGGGCTTCCATTTTTTTAGGTATTCAAGTTCGGTTTCCTGCTCTTCACTAAAAACGCAGGAGAAATTTTCCATCGATTTCCTTACTGTGTAATCCACATTTTCTCTCTTTTTCACGTGTCGTCCAGAGTTGTTTGAAGCACTTGGAATTGACTAGCTGCCGTTTTGTACACCATTGATCCATTAACGGCTTCTAGCAGAGACACAAGGGACAATTCTTCTCTCTGTGTCTTATTTTTATAATTCCTCACCATTTTGAAACTACACAGAGGAAAAGAGTCAGTCAGTAATATGAAGACCGCATGGGGCAAGACGGGTAGTACCCTGTCTTGCCCTACCCCATTCTGCCCCACGAACTCAATTATAATTTATGGCGTTATGACCGGATTATTTTGAAACAAAACCTAATGCAGTGAACATGTTTACAAAGAAAATGGAATAATCTTTAACACAGTAATTGTTAGATATTATTCAAATGAAGCTTAGATGTAATTGCATGCACTGAAGAGAAGGTGTAATATTGCAAAAATCTCTTCACAACTGACCACACAAGCAAAAAAGTAACAAAGACTTCACCGATGGCGAGAAACTGATCTGTACAAGCAGCTGAGACATTACAGAGATACTTTTGAGAAATTCCGATATATCGTGCCACATACTGAGAGAAAAATACACGTACCTCATTCTGCCCCACTACCCCGTTCTGCCCCCTGTTCCCCTATGTATGTATATTCGTTCTTTTATTAGTTTTAATTTTAAATGTCTTCAACTTTACTGTGTTATTAGACCTTATTTTTATTATTATTCACTTTGGCCAGATAATCATTTAGTATCTAATATTATTGGAATTTTTGTATTTGAATGTATCATACATTTGTCCTGGTGAGTGTAGAAGAAGGCCACTTGGGCTTAACTCCACCAGGCTAAATAAATAAAGAAATAAAACCATCTTTTTGACCACAAAATGACGTAGACAGCCTCCCGGATTTATGATCACCTCAATGTCAGGCCCATCTCCAAGACCATTCATACATTCATGCTAAATAAGGACCATTTTTCACATATAATGCAAAGGGACCACCGCTATGGTCTCGAGGTAGCGTGCTGCCTTGTCACGCAGCGGGCCCGGGGTTCGATCCCCGGTCGGGGCAGTTTTTCTGGGTGAGGTTTTTATCGGGGTTTTTCCTCACCTGTAAGACAAATGTCAGGAAAACTTTAAGGCCCAAACGGTCCCCAAAATCATATGGCCATTATCATCCTTAACATTATCATCATCATCCTTCACTGGAGTGGAAAGCAACGGGAAGCTACCACACCTACAATTCCCTAGTAAAGCTGCAAGCATAGCATGAAAATCCTATGGTTGCAGTGAAACACTTGCCCTCGGGCAGAACTACTATGGATGGATGGATTGTAGGTAATCTGAAATATGTTGACCACACAACAACGAATAGTCGTCGTAAGTTGGAGACTCAATGGACAGCCCTTCGCTGAGGTACAAGAACTGTTTCGCCGACGGCACCGAACAGAACCCCAACGCGAACAACCATAAGAGGTTTGGTGAACAAGTTCAAGAGAACTTGTGACGAGAAACGGTATGAACGGCCATTGCCATCGCAGGAATCTGTGCAGACCATACGACAGTGGATCGAGCAAAGTCCAAAAGCGTCGGTATGTCTTCACAGTCGGGACACGACATATCAAAATCCACTGTGTGGCAAATCTTGCACTTCGTGCTGAAGAAAAAGGCTTACCACATCCAGGTGCTCCATCATCTTGAACCTGAAGACTATGCGGCACGCATGACCATGTGCCACGACTTAATTGAGGCAGTAAACAATAAAGATTTGTTGGCACATGTCCTATTCAGTGATGAGGCTACCTTTCATACCTGTGGCCTCGTCAATCGCCACAACAGCAGGATATCAGTTGATGAACAACCAAACATCGCCATGGAATTGCAACGTTACACTCCAAAGGTGAACGTATGGTTGTACCTCACCCAAGAGCGCATTTACGGTCCATTTTTTTTTTTTTTTTTTTTTTTTTTTTTTTGCTGAAGCAACAGTCAATTCAAAATCGTACCTGGACATGTTTGAGCTATTTCTGGAGCCCAAATGTTTTGCCAACAACAATCTGGATTCGGTGGTGTTCCAACAAGACGGCGCCCCACCATACTTTGCGCATATAGTGCGTGATTACCTCAACCAGACGTTCCCAGAACGCTGGATTGGACGAGGCTCACCACGGATCTGGGCAGCACGCTCGCCTGATCTAACGCCCTTGGACTTCTTTGCATGCGGTTACATCAAGAGTCAGGTTTACAAGGTCAATATTAGGGATTTGCAACACCTGCGTGAACGCATTTCAGCATCGGCATACAATTACCCCTGCAATGTTGTGGCGTGTGTATAGAAATTAGTTACAGTCCTGATACCGCTACTTTTTTCAGCCCTACTAATTTCTAATAATCAACAATATTATGGATAATAATAATAATAATAATAATAATAATAATAATAATAATAATAATAATTATTATTATTATTATTATTATTATTATTATTATTATTATTATTATTATCATCATCATCATCATAGTACATTCACGAATTTAGGCCATTTGTTGACCTGTTTCGGCCTCAAGAGAAACACCATCCAGAAGTCTTTTGAGTGGACGTCCTGGTCTTCTTCTTCCTGCAGGTTGATATCTTAACATTTGTTTGGGTATTCTGTGATCTTCCATTCGATGAACATGTTGCATCCATCTTGACTTATAGTCAGAAATTTTGTTTTCTAAAGATTCCATGTGTAATTCTTCTAAGATGTCTCATTTTTTTTTGATCTAGTAGTGTGTATCCTGCAGTCCTCCGACTAAAAGGTAGCAGCCCTACCACTGGACTACTTAGCGTCAGGCCAGTAACCTGTCCTAAGGAACTTCAAAACTACTTTCAAGTCTCAACACGAAAAAAGCCAGAATTATTATTATTATTATTATTATTATTGTTATTATTATTATTGTTATATGACAACAATGAATAGTAGGGGTGTCAATATCGATTCTCCCGTACCCATTTAGATCAGTAAAACTCAATTTCAATTTTCAATTATTTTCCAGAAGGAATAAATATATTTTTTGGTCGATGT
Source organism: Diploptera punctata (assembly GCA_030220185.1). Classification (NCBI taxonomy): domain Eukaryota; kingdom Metazoa; phylum Arthropoda; class Insecta; order Blattodea; family Blaberidae; genus Diploptera; species Diploptera punctata. Next base: position 102,884 of record JASPKZ010007863.1, read on the forward strand.
GACTAATTTCTTACACTTAACAATATTGTTGTCACTGGAAGTAAGTCAACGTTCCTACATCTAACATCGCACTGCTGATATGGACTCAAAAGCACACGTTCGGTAAGTAAAATAAAACATTTCTTGAATGTTTTGTACACTAACTCGTACCTTTCTTTAAACTTTTCCGGAATTAATGCAGAACATCCCACTCTCCAGGCTTCTTCAATTTCTCTATCATCTACCATGACTCCTTCCATAATAAAATTATCAAACAGATTCTAATCACGGTACTACATATAAAAATGTCTCCACAGCCAACAATCCTAGCTTATAATAAAACAAATGAAACGATCACCAAATGTTTCTTTCTCATAGAAGTCATTTACATCCAACCAATATTTTAATTACTTTATTACTATATTTAATAAAAATTGGTCACATCGACCAAAAAATAGTATGCAACACACATAAGGTAAGCACGTAACAGATCTCGAAAACTGAAAAAAACTCGGCGCAAGAGCCTGTTTTTCAAACTTTTTCTCGATCAGTAAAAATTGCTTACCTCACTTGTATCTCAATTTACTATAATAGTGTTCAGATTTATATGGATCGCACTGTATTTAAATTTATAAAATTTACAGAGAATGATATTGTAACAGTAATAAGAAATAACATGTGTGTGAATACCGAAGTGCAGTTTTTCATCATGCGAGGAAAGTTTATCAAAAAAATTATAATTTTGAAGGTTATTAGTTTAAAAAAATGACTTTATAAGGCTCTTAAAAGACAGTGGACAATACGAAGACGAGATGAAAGCCGAATAACATAAAATGAGATGCGATTTATGCACCTTACAGCAGGCTATACAAAACTACCAGAGCAACTGGAAAGCCCATCTTCAACGAATGTCATCTCGCAGAATTCCAAAAGCCATGCTTCGTTACTATCCTCAAGGCAAAAGATAGCTGGGACGTCCAAAAAAGCGCTGAATGGAAAATTCCTCTTTGAGACCCTAACAAATCACATGGCCTAATACTTGCATGGATGATGATGTTGATAAGATTAGTCTAATTTCAACTTAAATTTTAGTTAAAATTAAGTTAAGATTGCCTCTCTGTATAATTGAATGCAGTTTAGAAAAGAAAAACTTGGATATCAAAATCTGATCTCTGAATGAAACAAGTTACTGAAAGTGAAGTAGAAGGCATTGTTTCACGATTCCCAGGAATTGCATTCTTTTGATAATAAAACGTTTAATGTTGCAATTGCAATTCATGAACATTGCGGCATGACAAAGTGAAGGTCGCCCATTTGTTACGCTATTTAAATATTTCTACAAGAGAAAATGGCCTCAATAAGTCTCGAGTCAGAGTTCAATATCAATCTGATATATCTGGTTGTCTATAGGTAAGGTCAGATACCTTTAACGACATACTATAATCTGACATATCTGGTTGTCTATAGGTAAGGTCAGATACCTTTAACGACATACTATAATCTGACATATCTGGTATAGGTAAGGTCAGATACCTTTAACGACATACTATAATCTGACATATCTGGTTGTCTATAGGTAAGGTCAGATACCTTTAACGACATACTATATCTGACATATCTGGTTGTCTATAGGTAAGGTCAGATACCTTTAACGACATACTATAATCTGACATATCTGGTTGTCTATAGGTAAGGTCAGATACCTTTAACGACATACTATAATCTGACATATCTGGTTGTCTATAGGTAAGGTCAGATACCTTTAACGACCTACTATAATCTGACATATCTGGTTGTCTATAGGTAAGGTCAGATACCTTTAACGACATACTATAATCTGACATATCTGGTTGTCTATAGGTAAGGTCAGATACCTTAACGACATACTATAATCTGACATATCTGGTTGTCTATAGGTAAGGTCAGATACCTTTAACGACATACTATAATCTGACATATCTGGTTGTCTATAGGTAAGGTCAGATACCTTTAACGACATACTATAATCTGACATATCTGGTTGTCTATAGGTAAGGTCAGATACCTTTAACGACATACTATAATCTGACATATCTGGTTGTCTATAGGTAAGGTCAGATACCTTTAACGACATACTATAATCTGACATATCTGGTTGTCTATAGGTAAGGTCAGATACCTTTAACGACATACTATAATCTGACATATCTGGTTGTCTATAGGTAAGGTCAGATACCTTTAACGACATACTATAATCTGACATATCTGGTTGTCTATAGGTAAGGTCAGATACCTTTAACGACATACTATAATCTGACATATCTGGTTGTCTATAGGTAAGGTCAGATACCTTTAACGACATACTATAATCTGACATATCTGGTTGTCTATAGGTAAGGTCAGATACCTTTAACGACATACTATAATCTGACATATCTGGTTGTCTATAGGTAAGGTCAGATACCTTTAACGACATACTATAATCTGACATATCTGGTTGTCTATAGGTAAGGTCAGATACCTTTAACGACATACTATAATCTGACATATCTGGTTGTCTATAGGTAAGGTCAGATACCTTTAACGACATACTATAATCTGACATATCTGGTTGTCTATAGGTAAGGTCAGATACCTTTAACGACATACTATAATCTGACATATCTGGTTGTCTATAGGTAAGGTCAGATACCTTTAACGACATACTATAATCTGACATATCTGGTTGTCTATAGGTAAGGTCAGATACCTTTAACGACATACTATAATCTGACATATCTGGTTGTCTATAGGTAAGGTCAGATACCTTTAACGACATACTATAATCTGACATATCTGGTTGTCTATAGGTAAGGTCAGATACCTTTAACGACATACTATAATCTGACATATCTGGTTGTCTATAGGTAGGTCAGATACCTTTAACGACATACTATAATCTGACATATCTGGTTGTCTATAGGTAAGGTCAGATACCTTTAACGACATACTATAATCTGACATATCTGGTTGTCTATAGGTAAGGTCAGATACCTTTAACGACATACTATAATCTGAATATCTGGTTGTCTATAGGTAAGGTCAGATACCTTTAACGACATACTATAATCTGACATATCTGGTTGTCTATAGGTAAGGTCAGATACCTTTAACGACATACTATAATCTGACATATTTGGTTGTCTATAGGTAAGGTCAGATACCTTTAACGACATACTATAATCTGACATATCTGGTTGTCTATAGGTAAGGTCAGATACCTTTAACGACATACTATAATCTGACATATCTGGTTGTCTATAGGTAAGGTCAGATACCTTTAACGACATACTATAATCTGACATATCTGGTTGTCTATAGGTAAGGTCAGATACCTTTAACGACATACTATAATCTGACATATCTGGTTGTCTATAGGTAAGGTCAGATACCTTTAACGACATACTATAATCTGACATATCTGGTTGTCTATAGGTAAGGTCAGATACCTTTAACGACATACTATAATCTGACATATCTGGTTGTCTATAGGTAAGTCAGATACCTTTAACGACATACTATAATCTGACATATCTGGTTGTCTATAGGTAAGGTCAGAATACCTTTAACGACATACTATAATCTGACATATCTGGTTGTCTATAGGTAAGGTCAGATACCTTTTAACGACATACTATAATCTGACATATCTGGTTGTCTATAGGTAAGGTCAGATACCTTTAACGACATACTATAATCTGACATATCTGGTTGTCTATAGGTAAGGTCAGATACCTTTAACGACATACTATAATCTGACATATCTGGTTGTCTATAGGTAAGGTCAGATACCTTTAACGACATACTATTAATCTGACATATCTGGTTGTCTATAGGTAAGGTCAGATACCTTTACACGACATACTATAATCTGACATATCTGGTTGTCTATAGGTAAGGTCAGATACCTTTAACGACATACTATAATCTGACATATCTGGTTGTCTATAGGTAAGGTCAGATACCTTTAACAACATACTATAATCTGACATATCTGGTTGTCTATAGGTAAGGTCAGATACCTTTAACGACATACTATAATCTGACATATCTGGTTGTCTATAGGTAAGGTCAGATACCTTTAACGACTACTATAATCTGACATATCTGGTTGTCTATAGGTAAGGTCAGATACCTTTAACGACATACTATAATCTGACATATCTGGTTGTCTATAGGTAAGGTCAGATACCTTAACGACATACTATAATCTGACATATCTGGTTGTCTATAGGCAAGGTCAGATCCTTTAACGACATACTATAATCTGACATATCTGGTTGTCTATAGGTAAGGTCAGATACCTTTAACGACATACTATAATCTGACATATCTGGTTGTCTATAGGTAAGGTCAGATACCTTTAACGACATACTATAATCTGACATATCTGGTTGTCTATAGGTAAGGTCAGATACCTTTAACGACATACTATAATCTGACATATCTGGTTGTCTATAGGTAAGGTCAGATACCTTTAACGACATACTATAATCTGACATATCTGGTTGTCTATAGGTAGGTCAGATACCTTTAACGACATACTATAATCTGACATATCTGGTTGTCTATAGGTAAGTCAGATACCTTTAACGAATACTATAATCTGACATTACTGGTTGTCTATAGGTAAGGTCAGATACCTTTAACGACATACTATAATCTGACATATCTGGTTGTCTATAGGTAAGGTCAGATACCTTTAACGACATACTATAATCTGACATATCTGGTTGTCTATAGGTAAGGTCAGATACCTTTAACGACATACTATAATCTGACATATCTGGTTGTCTATAGGTAAGGTCAGATACCTTTAACGACATACTATAATTGACATATCTGGTTGTCTATAGGTAAGGTCAGATACCTTTAACGACATACTATAATCTGACATATCTGTTGTCTATAGGTAAGGTCAGATACCTTTAACGACATACTATAATCTGACATATCTGGTGTGCTATAGGTAAGGTCAGATACCTTTAAAGACATACTATAATCTGACATATCTGGTTGTCTATAGGTAAGTCAGATACCTTTAACGACATACTATAATCTGACATATCTGGTTGTCTATAGGTAAGGTCAGATACCTTTAACGACATACTATAATTCTGACATATCTGGTGTCTATAGGTAAGGTCAGATACCTTTAACGACATACTATAATCTGACATATCGGTTGTCTATAGGTAAGGTCAGATACCTTTAACGACATACTATAATCTGACATATCTGGTTGTCTATAGGTAAGGTCAGATACCTTTAACGACATACTATAATCTGACATATCTGGTTGTCTATAGGTAAGGTCAGATACCTTTAACGACATACTATAATTCTGACATATCTGGTTGTCTATAGAGTAAGGGTCAGAGATACCTTTAACGACATAATTATAATCTGACATATCTGGTTGTCTATAGGGTAAGGTCAGGATTTACCTTTAACGACATACTATAATCTGACATATCTGGTTGTCTATAGGTAAGGTCAGATACCTTTAACGACATTACTATAATGGGTAAATATTCGCTGAAATCCCTGGACATGTGGTTACCAGTATGTGTAAAGCCACTGCCGCGGTACAGGACATTAGATTGACCATTTTAGAGCCAGTTCGGTGATTTTAAAGTTCTTTATACCATTGAGAATCAAGAACGGACCGGCTGAGATGAAGATCTGAGATGAGAGTAGGGACTGTACCCACAAACAAATATGATGTAGATCTTTTTTTCTTACACACCGAACAGCAAGTCACATCACAAATATATATATATATATATGTATCATCGTCATCCAGGGTTTAAGCCTGTTGGCTCGTTCCGGTTTCATGAAAGCTAGAATTGTTTAAAATTGTTCAGACCATCTTCTGTGTGGGCGTCCAACATTTCTCCTTCCGTGCGGTTTATAATTTAGTAATCATTTTGGAAATCTTCCTTCTGGCATTCTATCAATATGTTCTTTCCAGTCGTGCCTATATTTAATTATTCGGTCCGTAAGTTTGAACATATTTAGTTCCTTTCTTATATCTTCATTTCTTTCTTATCCAGCAGAGTATATCTCGCTATATTTCTTAAAAATCGCATCTCAGCTGCTTCAAATCTTTGTTCTTGTCTTTTAGTGATCGTCCAACATTCTGATCCATACATCAATACAGGAACAGTCATTACTTTATAAAATTTAAATATAATATTTTAATTATTATGTTGGGAATAACATTTAAACAACTAAACGAAAACTGACCAGAAATAATACTAATATATATATATATAATATATAATCATCATCATCCGGCATCATGGCAGCTCCCGCCGTCTTCCGGAAACCGAACGCCATTCCTCTTTGTCCATCCATTGATATTCCTCCATTCCTCTGATATTCATAGCTGCTTGTACCCCTTCTATCCAAGTTTTCTTCGGTCTTACTCTCTTCCTCCTTTCCATTGGGATCCTTCCATAACAATTTTTGGCAATCTTTGCTCTGGCATTCTTTTGATATGACCATACCACTGCAATCTTTTCTTTTCTATAATGTCTATTATGTTCGGCTCCTCTTGTACACCCATAATTTTCCTTATTTCTTTATATATATATATATATATATATATATATATATATATATAACATAATAAATAAAATATTGTTTTTGAAAATGTTTTCCAATTATACGATTAAAAACTCTCATGAGATTACAGTTAAATTATTCAAAAGAACCAATACATTTTTACCAATACAGGTATGTGGGACCTCACTGGATATATTACGCTAGGACACATTGGAAAAGAGCATAGAATACATCACAAAGCAAAACATTTCGAGACCCAAATATATAGAGCCTATATATAGCGGACCAGTAGGTATGCAAAGAATGAGGTGGGAGAATAATATCAAACCTAGGCCAAACTTTACAACCTGTGACGCGACTTTTTAAATTCCTTAATAAGCTCCTGTCAAATTTTATTCTTAGGGTTTCATTTTTCATTTAAACTATTTACAACGATTACAACAGGCTCGAGTTCGAAATTTCACCATGTTCTGTTTATCATAAGTAATGCTACGAGTGATTTCCAAATTATCGATAAATCCACGACTCGCGAAGTGAGGAGTGAATTTATCTAGAGAATTTGGAAATCAAGAGTGGCATTTGTTAGGACTATTTAAACGAATAAAATTAAGCTGTTTACTCACAAATCATTATTTAACTATAGTTATTTTAAAAATATTTATATATTTAATGTAAACGGCGATATTTGAAAACAAATGAGAAACGATTGGTACGCTTGATCTGCTTCTTTTGTTTATCACTGCAATCAGATCATATTATTTATTGCCAAAGGATCGCAATATTGTAAGAATGCTCTCTAGTGGAGAGACGTATAAGCAAAATTATACGTATTCATTAATTTCTGATGTCCTATGATGTAAATAATGTCAATTATATTTTTTGTAACGTCATTTCCTGGAAAATAATTCGTTTAAGAAAATGCAAACAGTGATTTTTTTTTGTGGTGTGATCAATTGTTACAAATGTTTTTATATTATCTATTGCATGCGCTATCTGCTGACATCCATGCACTATATATACATTCTGGTAGCCGTATTTCTTCGAAGGTCAGTCACTCCAAAATAATGCAATGGCCTATTCAGAATGTTAAAAAGGAGGAGCTTTCTTTAATATGATAAAATTAAGTTGAAGAATTTGATGGGAAACAAAACTGTGATTGGTTGTAAATAAGAAGGTAATTGAAATGTGATTGGTCATTGACTCTCATTTGAGCATGAGTTAAATAGTCAATTAAATTATATATCTAAGAGTTGGTACGTGTTCTCCATCCTTCATGGTATATTATTATATTATATAACATTATATTATTACATAACAACGTATAAAATATTTTAATTTTACGTCTATTAATTGTGAATGAAAACTGAACAAAAAATTCGGCGAAGAAAACATTTTGGAATTGAATTTAAACTATTTGCCAAAATAAATTATTATGTCATTGTGTAACTTGATTACTGAGGGAATTTTATATCACATACGGTCTACATATGAAGAAGGTAGTAGACAATAAGTAAAAATAAGCCAAGTTAACCCCTACATGTCTTAGGAGGCCTTGAAATAATAGGAAGTTAAGGCTTTCATCTTTCTAGGCAATCGGCACGAGATACGAGCCGGGTTGTCAACCCTAAGTAATGGTCGCCTTTACCCTCTGAACATATGTCGCTTCCGTTACAGACTGACTCTACCACGGGACCATGGTTCCGCCAGATGGTTTAGGCCAGTTTAAAACCCTGATCCATCGAGACTTAAATTCGGGATCTTCGGCTTGTAGCGTATTGCTTCATTCTACTATGCTATCTTTTGCCCATAAAGAACAAGCAAGAGGGCCCTGTAATTCTTAATTCAACTAAACTTTTGAACTGCAAGTATTGCCTCAACTTTTAATTACGAAATGTAGTAGGCCCACTTTCATAGGTGGCCAAGAATGAGGTGGGAGAATACAATTTATTTATTTATTTTACCTGATGGAGTTAAGACATACAATAACAATGATTAATTATCTACATGTTGATTTATGATACATAATATATATATAGTCCACCGCTGTGGTCTCGAGGTAGCGTGCTGCCTTGTCACGCAGCGGGTCCGGGTTCGATTCCCGGTCGGGACAGACTCCTGTGTGAGGTTTTTTTTCGGAGTTTTTCCTCACCTGTAAGACAAATGTCAGGAATGTTAGGGTCCAATGTTCCCCGAAAATCATCCGGCCATCATCATCATCCTTATCATTATCGTCATCATCCTTCACCGGTGTGGAAAGCAACGGGAAGCTACCACACCTACAATTCCCTAGTAAAGCTGCAAAGTATAGCATGGAAATGCTATGATTGCAGTGAAAGACCTGCCCTAGGGCAGAATTACTATGGATGGATATATATATATATATATATATATATATATTGCTTACTTACTTACTTACTCACTGGCACTATCGAACCCGTAGGTTCATGGCCGCGCGGACATAAAGCTCTCCATACATCCCTATCCTGAGCTAATGCTTTCCAATCATTTCCTGTATAATCTACTTCCCTCAAATCACAGTTAATGTTGTTCTCCCACCTCATTCTTGGTCTACCAACTGGGCGTTTTCCTTCTGGCTTTCCTACAAGAAGCTTCCATGCACGTCTTTCATTCCCCATACGCGCAACATGTCCTGCCCATCGCAGTCTACGGGACTTAACTGTTCTTATTATATCTGGCTTCCTATAAAGACCATGTAGTTCATTGTTATGTAGTCTTCTCCATTCACCTGTCTGTTCATCTCTCTTTGGTCCAAAAATTTTCCTAAGAACTTTATTCTCAAATACTCGTAATCTCCTTTCCTCCCTTAAAGTAAGAGTCCATGTTTCGCACCCATATAATATAACTGGTAGAATAATAGTTTTATATATTTTCAGCTTAACGTTTTTTGAAAGGAGTTGGGACATCAAAAGTCTCTGCAATGCATAATAGCATGCATTTCCAGAATTGAGCCTACACAATATAAAGTTGAAAAGGGAAAGAAAGAAAAATAGTAATAATAATAGTAATAACAATAACTGAAATAATAACCTATAATTAGATTAAGTAAATGACTCGGTAAAGAAAATTTAAAATATAAAGGAATAATAAAAGTATACATAGAACATTGTTATATTATGTTTGTTAAGGAAATATAAAGTGACTGTTATTTTAAACTGTTTTTTTGACTGTTTTTTTAACCATGATTTGAAGGAAGTGGATTATACAGAGGGTGATAGGAAAACATTAACTCAGGATAGGGATGTACGAAAAGCTTATGTTTTCGCGGCAATGAACCTACGGTTTCGATAGTGCCGGTGAGTTATTTAGTTAGTTAGTAATTTTATAGGGATAGTAACTGATGATGCAACCTTAAATGTAGTATTGTCATTAAGAAAAATCCAAAGAAAATAAAAAATAACAGATAATCGACAAAAAGAATAGGTCGTAAAATACATTGGAATGTTTGTGGGAACTAAAAAAAACACGAAAACGAGAGACATAAGCTTTAGGTTTTGTGAATAAATACGTATTAATTAAATACACTTGTACTTCAAATTACAAAATTAACGAACCAATTGATTTATACAATTGTTAGTTTCGATTCCAGTGTTTACTCCAAGTTTCTCGAACTGTTATTGTTCTCTAAACATCTACATCACATACGGTTAATGGTTCATTCATGCACGTACAAAAAAAAAACATTGGAATACCTGTCTGTAATTTCTCGTTCTTGAATACAGCTTGCATGAATTTAACTACTATAGATACAATCAACTTTTATAATATTCATGATGTGTTCCGTTGAGGTATTATTCAAAATTAATATATAATTATGGAATATTCACCTGAAAAGTCCGTCTCCTCAACTTAATTAATCATTTAACTGTAGCGCTTTCGGGACTTGTCCCATCATCGGCAGGATTCAAAACCGGTGTTTCACTGAAGATCTGGTAGAGGGGGTTGCATGTATTGGGTTCATTTTCGTTTATCAGGCTGTCGTTGTGAGCTGCTTTCATGATTTCCATCTCTTCGTGTTCGTTTATTTTCGCTGGATTATTTTCTCTGTGCATTACTGTTAGGGTGTTTTCAATATTTAACATGCGATGTCCTTCATGGATAACGTGTTTTGCATAACTTGATTTCCCTTCTGCGTGAATGAAGTCTCGAAAATGTTCTTTGAATCTGATGTTAAAACTCCTGTTTGTCCTTCCTATATAAACTGACATGTAAGGACTGCAATAAATTTTTTCTTGTAGGAAAGCCAGAGGGAAAACGCCCAGTTGGTAGACCAAGAATGAGGTGGGAGAATATCATTAACTATGATTTGAGGGAAGTAGATTATACAGGGAATGATTGGAAAGCATTAGCTCAGGATAGGGATGTATGGAGAGCTTATGTCCGTGCGGCCATGAACCTACGGGTTCGATAGTGCCAGTGAGTAAGTAAGTAAGTATATATTTTCATCATTCATAACATAATTTAGAAGACTGATGTATTTGTAACAGAGAGTAGTACCTTCCCCTTTACTAGCTGCCTGTACCTGCTAGTGGAGTGAGTGAAGGGGGATTTCTACAACTGGTTTGAAATTGAGAATACAAATGCCTGGAAAGGAGTATCTAGACAACAAGCTCAACAGCAGTGTTAGAGAAGTAGTCTGGAGACTATGGAGTAACTACAATGAATGACACCGTCACCTTGAGAGTGAAAGTACCATGACGAGAAATATATTGAGATAATAATTCAGGGTCAGTAGATTTCAAAACACCATTTTACAAGTAAATATTTTCATGCGATAGTTATCAGCTCATATTATTGTCTGTAAGTGAAGACATTTACACTTCGATGCTTCGAAACTTATTTTCAAGATATATTGGAAGACAGAAATATACCAAATTTACTTCGGCAGAACATACAAAATATTTACAAAGACAACACCATAAAGATTAAATTAAATAACAGATTTTCTGAAGAAGGAATTATAAATCGTGGTGTGAGACAAGGCTGCCCCCTATCCCCAACACTCTTGCAATTTATATCAATGAAGTAATATGTTGCTGGAACAAAACATATAAATTTGGAATAAGAATATCAGAAAATAGAAAATTAAACCACCCTACTGTTTGCAGATGACCAAATAATAATAGCAAATTCCGAAGATAATCTACAGAAAGGTCTGTATGAACTTAACAAAATTACAGAAGAATATGGATTAAAGATATCTACAGAAAAAACAAAAATTATGGCATTTCAAGGTGTAGATCCTGTCAGAAGTAAAATTGTACTGGACAATAAAATTTTGGAGCAGGTGAATAATTTTACATATCTAGGATGCAATATCTCATATGAAGAAGAAAAGGATGTAAATGCAAAAATATCTAAATTTTTAAGAATTTAGGGTTAATAAATTCTATCTTCAAGCCACAGTTAGTCCAAAAGCATTCAAGACTGAAAGTGTATAAAAACACTGGCTCTTCCAACTCTTTTGTATGGTAGCGAAGTATGGACGTTGAAACAGAAGGATATACAGAGACTTAGATCTGCTGAAATGAGATATCTTCGGAGGACTGCAGGATACACACTACTAGATCACAAAAAAAATGAAGACATCTTAGAAGAATTACACATGGAATCTTTAGAAAAACAAAATTTCTGATTATAAGTCAAGATGGATACAACATGTTCATCGAATGGAAGATCACAGAATACCCAAACAAATGTTAAGATATCAACCTGCAGGAAGAAGAAGACCAGGACGTCCACTCAAAAGACTTCTGGATGGTGTTTCTCTTGAGGCCGAAACAGGTCAACAAATGGCCTAAATTCGTGAATGTACTATGATGATGATGATGACATATTTCATTTATGTATTTATCAGCTTTCTCAATGTTTCATAACATCTTCGTGCGCCAAACTAATCTACTGTCATTCTCCTCCACATCTGTCATTCCAATATTTTATAATGTACATTTAATATATATATATATATATATATATATATTATATATATGCATGACAAGAAAAATAAATGCTCGGAGGGACTTGAACCCGGACCTCTGGATTTATATCCCAGTGCGCTACCGATTACGCTACCGAGCAAGTCTAGTACAAATATCCTTTTTCTTATATATATATTCTCATTATTACTAGATGTAGTCGGAACTCGGTCTCCACTGCCACCTAGTAGCTCCCATCGCAAGTAATCAAATTAAAGAGAATATTTATAGAATTTTTAAAAGATAATATATATATATATATATATATAGTAGAAGCTCATCGTGCTGATGATGGAAGTTAACTCCCGAAAGGCCTCCAATTAATATTTTATATACATCGTTTTAACAAAGTTGAGAACGATGTCACCTGCCAACAGGTACATTTTAATTTTTAACTTTTATCTTATGAATATTCACCTCAACGGAATTTTATATGAATTTTATTAGTATTGCATAGCCTGATAGAAGAATGGAAAATGAAAGATGGCGAAAAAAATTATACCAATGGTCACCCCCTGGAAGAAATAAACGTGGCAGACCAAGATGGAAATGGAAAACCTACGTCTGAACTATAATGGAATAGGAGTTTGGAAGAGGGAGATTGGAATGATAGAGATAAATGGAAACTGAAGACGGCAAAACCTATAAGAGGGGGAAAGCCGAAGAAGAAGAAGAAGAATAGCCTGATAGGGCATTTGATGTCAGTACGGTGGGGGTTGTATGAGCGCGCGCGCGTGTGTATGTATATATGTGTGTGTGTGTTTTTTTATTCGTCCTGTAATATATATATATATATATATATATATATATATATGGTATGATATGATAAGAAAAATAAATGCCTGGACGGGATTCGAACCCGGATCTCTGAGTCTGTACCTCAGCGTGATATCCATTACACTACCAGGCGGATCCAATTCAAACACTTATTTTTCTTATATATGTATTATACTCTCCATTATTACTAGATGTCGCGAGAACACTGTCTTCACTGCCATCTAGTAGCTGACTATATCAAGTAAGCAAATTAAAGAGAATATTTATTTTACTTTATAGCAGTGACGCTTTATCGATGTTATAATTAAATCTTTAACATTGAGCAATGCAAGCTTAATATGGTATGATAAGAAAAATAAATAAATGTATATATATTTTTTTCAATGCCAAGACGTTGTTATTTTGACGTTCTGGTATTCTCTCCTCGCATGGAGTTATTGTAACCCACTTCTGAGGTTGGCGTCCTGGAATGCGGGGTTACCCTGCTCCGATGATATGTGATAGGTTGTGATGATAATGGTAATGATGCGCCAGGAAAGGCCTTAATCCTAAATTTAATGAATATATTAATGATGATATCCGAGGACCGTTTGGGCCTTAAAGTTTCCTAACATTTTTCTTACAGGTGAGGAAAAACCCCGAAAAAAACCATCACCCAGAAACTTGTCCCGACCGGGAATCGAATCCGGGCCCGCTGCTTGACAAGGCAGCACGCTACTTGATACTACAGCGGTGGGACTTTTAAAAAGTATTAATATACAAAATGAGAGACATTTTTTTATATCTATTCACATGGTCTTTTTAGGCATGAGTGTGTGATGTGTGTTAGACCTATTGTAAAAGTAGACTTACATTTTATAATTGATTTTATGCCTTCTTTATGTATGTGTGAAGGCGTGTAGCCATATATGTGTTTGTTTATATATTCTTAAGTTTATTTTCTATTTTATTCATGGGAAGAAAATGCACGTATGGACAAGCAGGCCATGCGCAATGTAAATTAAAACGTATTTCCTTTCTTTCGAAATGCCACTAAATTCCATTGCATCAAAATTAATGCTGTCAAACCATTAGGTTTCGCAAAACAACATATTTTTGCACAGGATATTAAATATGTCCTGTTACACCCTGCATATATAAGAAATCATTACGTTTTTAAACTCTGCAATTATATATCCATCCATCCATAGTAATTCTGCCCGAGGGCAGCTCTACCAATAAATACATTTATCCGAATCATTATTACTGCTACGGTCTTTCACTGGAATCAAGCATTTTCATGCTATGCTTTGCAGCTTTACTTGGGAATTGTAGGTGTGGTAGCTTCCCGTTGCTTTCCACACCGGTGAAAGTTGATGATGATAATGATAAGGATGATGATGATGGTCGGATGATTTTCGGGGACCGTTGGACCCTAAGCTTCCTGAAATTTGTCTGTAGGTGAGGAAAAACCCCGGAAAAAACTCACCCAGGAGCCTGTCCTGACCGGGAATCGAACCTGGGCCAGCTGCGTGATAAGGCAGCACGCCACCTCGAGACCACAGATGAGGACCAATTTCTCATTGCGAGATTTCTTCCATTATCGTCCCTTATGGAGCCAACTTTCTGTCAAAAATACTAAAATTATATCACAGATAACTGAAATCATCTGTCATTTTCAAAATTTAGAAGAATTGTTTTATATTATTTTACTAGCATTTATAATTCCTGTCGTTCAATTTGAGCTCGCGTGTGTATCTTATTCATTTGTAAAAATCGCCAAAAGGAAGGGCGATAAATTGTTCATTCAAATATTTAAATTCTCTGCAAAAACGAGTTTCAGTTATAACTGACATCTGAACGCGTGAGGCGCGGCCTTGCGTATCGTCTCCTTGAACCGCGACCCGGAAAGAAGCTCCCACGCCCACGTGAGAATAGACAGGTGTTCTCATCCGTACACCCGTCTTACCTGTTCCAATTCATCACAATTCGAAGAACAAATCTACTGAAAGCCTTATACTCGTATGAAATTACAGACATATTATGGTACATGGTGTTTCTGAAGAGTTCCGTATCACTGCTCCAAAGAAAATAAACTTTTTTCTTTCGCAAGGATTAAATAAATAGAATCTAACTACCTTTTCCATGCTGAGTTCAAATATATTTTCAGATTTTTTTCCTATCAGGTAGTTATTTTGACATTTATGGTCATCCAAGTTAAGTTCAGGATGAAATGAGATGAAACTCCAACATTGAAGGTCAGCAATCTAATATATAAAAATGAATGTTGTTTGTTGTTTGCTTGTTTGTTCGTACTTTATACGCTGCCATACCGTTGATCCGAATGTGATGCGGGCTTTTTGCAAAAATATTCAGATTATTCTCAGGATTAAACATAAGATATAAGAGAGTTGTGATACTCAACTCCTACACTCTTAAAAATCGCCCTTTGTAGTGAAAAACGTGAAAAAAATAGCTCTTTGGGCGATTAAATGGCTTACGCTGCCTAAACCATAACACATACACTACATTAATGTACACAGAATTGAATATCTCAAAAAGCTCTACAAAAAAGTCCGCGACAGCATATGTTTATCTCTTACAGATAACTCACAATAACCATTTTTGTCTTTCATTGACGCTAAGAAGATCGAGACAAGTACGTAGATTCCTGTGCAAGCATAGCAGCACATTCTTTTACGGACAACTGACAATAACGAATTTTGTCTTTTAGTTAATTTATGCCAAGAAGATCGAGATAAGTAGATTCCTGGGCAACACACGGGGTAATCAGCACGGGGAATCTTAAAATAATTACGATATACTATCTATAATTATTTTTCATATTACTTATTCAACTATCATAAGAAGTACATTAATTTTTGTCTTTCAGTCCATTTATGCCAAGAAGATCGGGATGAGTAGATTCCGGACAACGCCGGGTAAACAGCACGGGGTATATCTAAAAAAGTTACGATATAAATTTTTCCTTTTACTTATTTAACTAAACATAAAAACACATTAATTTTCGTATTTCAGCTCATTTATGCCAAGAAGATCGGGATAAGTAGATTCCCGGGCAAGGCTGGGTAATCAGCACGGAGTATCTAAAAAATATAATCTATAATTATTTTTCCTCTTACTAATTCAACTAAACATAAAAGCACATTAATTAACATTTATTTAGGCGTAGCAGCGCACGCCGGGTATTAGCTAGATACTTAATAAGAATAGAAAGGTGAAGACTTTCGTAATTTTTTTATTTCAATTTCAATTGATGGATTTAAATAATTATTTTTTAATAAACGTTTTTTTCGTCAATTTGTCCATTGTAAAATAAAACCAAATGAGCTAACTCAGAAGATTTCAGCTATGGAAAAGAGATATCAAGGCAAATGGAATCCTAATATGCTGGCCGATTATTGTTGGACCATCAAGGGGGATGCACCACAGACGAAATATAGCAGAAAATCGTCATTTCTTACTTTCTAGGCGAGTCCGAATGTTCGAATATTGTGTAGTTACGAATGTAGAAAATATTAAAGTGTTTGAAATTATAAATGCCTGTCTCTCGGAAACCTTGCGTGATGGAGGAAAAAACCGATATTATATTTGAATTCAGGAGAAAAAATACTATCAGAATCACATTTTTTTTTTCTGAGACAAAACATTTTTTTTCTTGCTCAGTGTAATAAAAAAAGTAAAAAAAAGTACTAAACGTAAGTCAAATGTGCTCTTTTTTTAACAACAATTATCTTACAATAAAATTGTGACTACCAGCAGTTTGAAAAAGATTCATAAGATTTTTAACTGCTGGTGATGGAATGTGTTTCGAAAGTATACGAAGTTGTTTAAGATAAATTTTACTTCCTTGAGAACAGCTAGTGAATTCAGGTACATATTTTATTAGTTTAACCTTTTATATAGCAGCGGTTCATAAAAAAATAATAGTATTGACACTTTGTCTTTTACATAAAAGTCCTAACTTGAAATTAACATTTGTAAATCGTAACAGGATGGATGCGAAACATGGACTCTTACACTAAGGGACGAGAAAAGAATACCAGTATTTAAGAATAAAGTTCATCATCATCATCATCATCCAGGGATTAAGCCTGTTGGCTCGTTCCGGTTTCATGAAAGCTGAATTGTTAAAATTGCCAGACCATCTTCTGTGTGGGCGTCCAACATTTCTCCTTCCGTGCGGTTTATAATTTAGCAATAATTTTGGAAGTCCTCCTTCTGGCATTCTGTCAATATGTTCTTTCCAGTCGTTCCTATATTTAATTATTCCTCTGTAAGTTTAAAAATATTTACTTCCTTTCTTATATCTTCACTTCTTTTCTTATCCAGTTCTTAAGAAAAAATTTGGACTAAAGAGAAATGAACAGACAGGCAAATGGAGAAGACTACATAACATGATCGTTATAGGAAACTAATAAGAACAGTTGCAGGACATGTGGAACGAATGAGGAATGAAATATGGACATGGAGACTTTTGTAGGAAAGCCAGAGGGAAAACGTCTAGTTATAGACCAAGAATGAGGCGAGAGAATAAAATTAGCAATGATTTGAGGGAAGTAGATTATACAGAAATGATTGGAAAACATTAGCTCAGGATAGGGATGTATGGAGAGCTTATGTCCACGCGGCCACGATCTTACGAGTTCGATAGTGCCAGTGAGTTAGTTAGTTAGTCACTTAAATCATAACAAGAGAGGATGAATACTCTTTTCTATTAAAATTTAAAAACATATCCGACAATACTTTTTTTCAGCATGAATTTCATAATCCGAAATGACATAAGTAATTTCTACAAAAACAGAGTTCTAACTGGGTTTTGAAAAACCATATATTGATAGTTTAAATATTGGACATATTCCATATGATAACCTTGTGACGATTTGTTCATATTTTACAAGGTACGTGTATCAAGCAACGACCTTGCATTTCTACGTATGCGTGCCTGTCCTCTTACTCACGGCAGATATGAGTCTGTGAAGATCCGCATCAATGATGACGAAATGCACGATTTTGATGTCATCAACCGTGACGTATACCTTTCTATTATTAGAATTGATTCACAAATTGATATCATCATTATAGCCGTCATACGATTCAGAAATAAGATAATTGTTTTATTGTCAACTGTTTTGATTTTATCATCTTCCAATTCGTTTATTAGCGAATTCTGAAAGGGTGAAAGCATTGAGTTTGTTAACATGAAATATAATAAAATAAAACAACAGTTAAAAAAAACTAAAACAACACGCTTTATTACAAAACCGAAACAAAAATGAAAAATAATTTTAATTTCGAACATGCTTGGGATAAAATTAATGTGGTCAACAAAAAAATCAACTCCAATACATCTAGAATAAAACAAGAGTTATGTACAACAAATAATTTTACCATCAAAAGCGTGTGGTGCTCTATATCAATTAATATATTTGATAATAAACAGATATTGGTAAAAGTAAAGTCTCTAAGAAGAAAATGTAAAAACCATCGAAAGAACTCCACGCTTTTGATGGTAAATTATTATTTTTTTTGTAGATAACTCTAGTTTTATTCTAGATGTGTTGGAGATGTTTTTTTTTTTGCTGCCCACTTTAATTTTATCCCAAGCATGTTGGAAAATTGAAATTATTTTTCATTTTTTAGTTCGATTTTCTAATAAAGCGTGTGCTTTTAGTTTTTTTAAACTATTTTTTTTTTACTTTTTTAGTTTTGGTTTCTAATAAAAGTGTAGTTTTTAGTTTTTTTAAACTATTTTTTTTTTAATTTTTAGTCTAATTGATTGTCATAAACCGGTTTTCCCATGAAAAATGTAATTGTTTACGATATTTTTAGTGTCTACGCGCGAATATAATTATATATATTTTTTAAATTATTATCAACATTCTTATAATATTTTTGAATATTTTAATATACATAAATAGTTACAGTTAATCGTAACCTTCTCATATTTTTTAGATAAATTACAATGCGGTAAGTTTACAAAATTGTCATTAATATTTTACAGAATAAGATAAACATGTAAATATCTTTAAACTCAATACTATTGTAGTACCTATGTGCTAAAAGTGATACTCTTCTAAAAAAAATCCTCCGGGCCGGATTTGAACCAGCGACCTATGGATTACTGAAATGATATACCACTACAGTCCACCACTCTACCAACGGAGCTACCAGAGGATATAATATTAATTTCTTACAACGATGGACTAAAATGTCGATAAGTCCGCAACCTATAATACCGGTCTTTATTCTTTTATGTCCTGATGATCCTGTACAGGATCTTAGAAAAAAATTTATGAAATTATTGTATTGTCATTGGTCCTTTACAAGTATACAAAGTTTCAAGTCGATCCAATGTTTTTAATTGGGTGAAAATCGTGTTGAAGGATTCCGTTACATAGATAGGTCAAGCTAACATAAAGCGTGTAAAAATACAGATCTTTATCGATTGAATTTTGGCATTAAGCAATAAACTAAATGTGACATGAGAAGAAAAAGAAATGATTGAATGGGGATTTGAACCAGAGATCTATAACTTTATACGTTAGTGAGCTAACAATTACTCCACTCTTGCTCCTAGTGCAAACATTGATTTTTCTTTCCTTATATACAGTTCTCATTCACAAGAGGCAGTGGGATATTTATTTTTCTTTTCGTGTTTTATATATATACGTTATCTCTCTAACTCTCTAGCGGCCGTAATTTTTGTTTTATCAGAACCTAGCTTGGCGTATAGCAAACAATTAAAAAGAAAGGAAGATCGAGTTCGTACATCAGCAAAATCGGACCATTATGTATAGGAATTATCCTGAGACGGAAATTTAAAAAATCGGTTGCAGTTTTCGATGTTTCACAACTAAACTTAATCAGGCACAAAAAAAATGCATCAATATCGATCCAGTCGTTTAGGAGGAGTTCAGTGACAAACACACGTACAGAAGAATTGCATACACCGTGTTCCAAAATGATGAACGGGGTTTTAAATAGTTGGTATAGCTTTACAAACGAAATTGGATGCGTGATTATCTCCTATATTGAAAGAAAAACTGTGAAAGTTTCATATCATGTGTGCAGTAATTTGTTTCTTGTCATTATTACGTCACAGCCTTAAATTTGTGAAAATGGCGACTCCTGAATAGAAGTCATTCCGTGTGTTGCAATTTGCGAGGTCTGGTACCATGCAGTGCAGCGAGCTTTCCGACGGCAATTTGGAATTAATTGGCAACAAGACGGCGCCTCCATTTCATTTTCTTATGATGTGCAACAGTGGTTCAGCGAGCTTTCCGACGGCAATTTGGAATCAATTTGTCAACAAGACGGCGCTCCACTTCATTTTCTTAATGATGTGCAATAGTGGTTGAACGATAATGTTCCCCGACGATGGATAAGACGCACTGGTCCGGATGACATGGTTTATTCCCGATGGCCTCCACCGTCTCCCGATCTCACACCTTGTAATTTCTTCCTCTGGGGGTATGTGAAGGACCACGTGTACGTACCACCTCTTCCCGTCGACCTTCTAGACTTGTGAAGAAGGTTGTTGCTGCTGCTGAATCCATTACTCCATATATGCTGATCAATGTTTGGGGAGAAATTCGAGTATCGGCTAGATGTGTGCCATGTAACGAAAGGTGCTCACATCGAACACTTATAAAGTATGTAATGAAAACTCAAAGAGTTTCTCTTTAATTCCACGTACGTTTTGTTCTAATACATATCATGCAAAGGTAAATTAAACAACTTTGAAATCCCGTCCATCGTTTTGGAAGATATATATTGCCTCATTGACCAAAATTTCATTTAGTATTTATTATTAGTGCTAATTGTGATTCCAATAATCTAATGTAACATATGTTTGTCCTGGTGAGTGGAAGAGAAGGCCACATGACTAACTCCACCAATAAATAAATAATTTTCTAGATTGTTGTGACAATGAGAACTGGAACCAAGATGTCTGTTATGCAATTTGTGCTTAAATGCAATCACTTAATAAGCTAATAAAATGATGGGGCTACTAAATCGGAAAGAACCAATAAAATAAAATGTTTCCCAATAATTATCATTGATTTCGTAACTATGTAACAAAATCGTATAAATTTATTATTATAAAAGGTTAAATTATGTTATTGAAAATTCAATTTTTTGCGTGATAATGCGTTTTGTCGTACTTACAGCAATGGCGACCATGATTGAATGTTAAACTTCCTACATTTCGAGGTTGCCAAACTAAATAACTATACTGTAATATTACATATTACAAACCACTTGTGGGAAGTAAAACCACTGCCCTCTATATATACTACGTATAATGTATATACAAAAAAATATCCTAAAGGTAGTGTTAATATACATTATAAAGTAAAGTAAGGAGGCCCTTGGGGGTAGTAGGAGGTTAAGGCTCCCACTTTTTCTAGACAATCGGCACTTGATGTCAGCCGGGGTTGTCAGCCATTCGTGACGGCCGCCTTTACCCCCAGAACAATGGTCTGGTACTCATTTCCGTTAGAGGCTGAGTCGACCCCAGGACCATAGTGCCGCCAGAAGGTTTTGGTCAGTTTACAAATCCTGAACCCACCGGGACTTGAACCCTCGACCTTCCGACTTGCAGCGCAGTGCCTTAACCACTACGCTACGGCATGCCCCAAATATACATAATACGATACAAATCACTGCATTTTAAATGAACTGAACTTTATTTGAAACAATATAAAACATAAATACGTACTTGCCGCCATTTCATCACTGATTGCTGTCACGTCCTCCTGTAGTTTCAACTAATATACATTGCCCAAACTGTTAATGTCAGTCAGTTGTTTAATGAAAGCAAATATTTCCAACAAACATTTTATTATTTTACTATTATTTATTATTTTGAAAACACCATCGCGCAAAAACATAATGCACAACGCATGTTTGTGAAGTGTTTTACAGAATCTCGGAAATTAAAACCTCGCTATCACTCAGTTTTTAAACATTATCCTCGCTTCTGTAAAAAGTACTTCCCAACCTCTCATCGTAATACACTATTTCATGTCACAATCGTATCTTCAGAGGTCACATTGTCATTGCTGTCTTCATGCAAATAAAAACTTGCTCTCTACGACTTCCTGAGAAACAGCGAAGTGGAAAATTGCATACAATTATTTTAATTATTTCTGTAGGTTCAATTTCCTTCCACTTTTATTATTTTTTCGTATGCGCGGTTATCGTTGAGACAGTTGACATTGACCTTTTGTGATGGAGAGATCTTTAGTATAAAAATATAGTTTTCCTAACACTCTAGCGTTGTTCCCTTAATGTTTCAGATAACAGAACGTTTAAATACATTCGTTTTAATAAAAAAATTTCTTCATTTATAAAAAGAAGACTAAAAAGAAATAAAATATTAGAAACTTCCTTTCATTTTCGCATAAAATGTTGTATAATGGAGCGCTGTCAATGGGCAGTATTCTCCTAACAAGTTATGTTATTTTAATGTTGTATAATGGAGCGCTGTCAAGGGGCAGTATTCTCACTAACAAGTTATGTATTTTAATGTTGTATAAGGAGCGCTGTCAAGGGGCAGTATTCTCCCTACAAGTTATGTATTTTAATGTTGTATAATGGAGCGCTGTCAATGGGCAGTATTCGCCTACAAGTTATGTATTTTAATGTTGTATAATGGGCGCTGTCAATGGGCCAGTATTCTCCTAACAATTATGTATTTTAATGTTGTATAATGGAGTGCTGTCAATGGGCAGTATTCTCCTACAAGTTATGTATTTTTAATGTTGATAATGGAGCGCTTGTCAATGGGCAGTATTCTCCTAACAAGTTATGTATTTTAATGTTGTATAATGGAGTGCTGTCAATGGGCAGTATTCTCCTAACAAGTTATGTATTTTAATGTTGTATAATGGAGCGCTGTCAATGGGCAGTATTCTCCTAACAAGTTATGTATTTTAACAAATTTACTTATTGTCTTTTCAAGATAGATTGTAAATTAGCAACAAAGTTATTTAAAAAAATATTATAATCTGGGTGAGTGGTAGACAATACACCTGAATCTTCCAGTAAAATAAAAATGATTATTATCGCTCATTCGGAGAGGTCCTCTATGTTCTTGTTTGGCCAAAAAAAGTATGTGTGTGATCCATAGTTTAAAATCCCTCTCCCGACAGGCCATGGTATTGTAAGGTCCGGGTGATATGAGGCACGTAAAAAGTACGAATAAGGTAAGAAGTTAAACTGATTTAATGGAATTATATTATTGCCGAGACTTGGGCATATGCAGAGAAGGACTTGAGCAGAATCCAAGCTACAGAAATGAAATTCTTACGTGGAATGGTACATAAAACAAGCAGAGATAGAATAAGGAATGACAAAATCAGGCAGACATTACGTATAGAACAATTAAAAACAGACATAGAAAAAAGTAGACTAAAATTGTTTGGACATTTAAAAAGAATGGAAAAGACACTACCACAAAGACTGTTAAATCTAAAGATACAGGGAAAACGACCAGAGGTAGACCACGATAAAGATGGATTAACCAAGTGAAGAAAAGTATACAAGAGAGAGGATACGATTGGGAAGAACTAAAAAGAAGCAAAGCATGGGAAGTTAGAGACGGTTGAAGGCATATTTGGAATCGACCTTCCGAAAGGAGGACACTAAAGAGGATTAATATTATTATTATATTATTATTATTATTATTATTATTATTATTATTATTATTATTATTATTATCACAATAGGAATGAGATGCACAAAGAATTAAACATAGGCTCAATTCTGGAAATGCATGCTATTATGCATTGCAGAGACTTTTGATGTCCCAACTCCTTTCAAGAAACGTTAAGCTGAAAATATATAAAACTTTATTCTACCAGTTATATTATATGGATGTGAAAACATGGACTCTTACTTTAAGGAGGAAAGGAGATTACGAGTATTTGAGAATAAAGTTCTTAGGAAAATTTTTGGACCAAAGAGAGATGAACAGACAGGTGAATGGAGAAGACTGCATAACAATGAACTACATGGTCTTTATAGGAAGCCAGATATAATAAGAACAGTCAAGTCTCGTAGACTGCGATGGGCAGCACATGTTGCACGTATGGGGAATGAAAGAAGTGCATGGAAGCTTCTTGTAGGAAAGCCAGAGGGAAAACGCCCAGTTGGTAGACCAAGAATGAGGTGGGAGAACAACATTAAGTATGATTTGAGGGAAGTAGATTATACAGGGAATGATTGGAAAGCATTAGCTCAGGATAGGGATGTATGGAGAGCTTATGTCCGCGCGGCCATGAACCTACGGGTTCGATAGTGCCAGTGAGTAAGTAAGTATTATTATTATTATTATATATTATTATTATATTATTATTATTATTATTATTATATTATTATTATTTTATTCATCATCATCAACAGCAGCATCCGAAAGTGTGAACCCAATGTCGGGTTAATTTAGAGGCCAAAACGAACTTTTAAGATAAGATACACTATTCACCCCAACAGTCTTACTGAACTTGAAATTATGATGGAAAATTGTCTGGAAACTATTAAAGATTACAAGAAGACCAAGAAGGTGGTGGAATTAAGAATCGGTACAAGCTGGAAGGCCTATGCCGTGAAGTTGGTGAGGACGATGATGATTACTATTAAAGGTCATGACATTTTCTTATTGGTGAGGGAAAAAAAAACATTTTACCCAAATATGTATTCCGATGGGAGGATGAGAAACATGGAATCTTACTCTAAGGGAGAAGAAAAGATTACGAATATTTGAGAATAAAGTTAAGGTAGGAAGCCTTGGCGCAGAGCTACGGGACTTGCGCTGGTTCGAGTCTCCATGGGGGAAGACATTTTCTCATGGTATTTCGGCCAGTATGGGACCGGTGCCCACCCAGCATCGTGAGGCAATTGGGTAGCTACAATTAAGTAGCGGCTCCAGATTGAGGAACCAGCTATAACGGCTGGGGGACTCGACATGCTAACCACATGTCACCCCTACACTGGCTGTTGATCATCTACCTCTGTGATTGACACATGTGGATGTGAAGGGCCAGCAGCCGGCTGGTAAAAGGGCAACCGCTGAAAAAAGTGGAAAGACCCTCAATCGGAGAAAAATTCTTGGACCAAAGAGAGATGGACAGGTGAATGGAGAAGACTACATAACAGTGAGTGACATCATATTTATAGGAAACCAGATTTATAAGAACAGTTAAGTCACGAAGACTGCGATTGGCAGGACATGTGGCACGGATGGGAAACTTATAGGAATATAGAAGCTTCTTGTAGAAAAAAAACAGAGGGAAAACGCCAAGTTAATAGATCAAGAATGAGATGGTAGAATAACATTAACTATAATTTGAGGGAAGTAGATTATACAGGGAATTATTGGAAAACATTAGTTCGGGATAGATATGTATAGAGAACTTATGTTCGCGCGGCCATGAACCTACGGGTTCGATAGTGTCAATGAGAGTTAGTTAATTACAGATCAAATCTTGGCTTGCTGTGTCTGAGGGGATGATGTGAGCCCTAGACCATAGCGGTGGATAATATATATATATATAATTATATATAAAGATATTATACGCTGGAGGGAAAATTTTCTATAGGATCGTAACAGGCCTTGGCCTAATACTTGGAAGGAAGAAGAAGAAGAAGAAGAAGATATTATTAACAGAGTAAATTGTGCAAGGAAGGCGATTAGATCCCTGAATGGTCTTTTATGGAATAGAAATTTGACCAGAAAAACAAAAAAAGAAATTATACAGACAATAATAGAAAGTATACTTACACATGGATCAGAAAGCTGGACAATAAATGAAAGGATGCAGAAAATAATCTTGGCGACAGAAATGGATGGATTACGGAGAAGTATGAGAATATCCAGGCTACAACATATTCGAAATACATATATCAGACAAGAAATGGATGCACAAGAAACTGTTATCGATAGGATAACAAAGAGAGCCCTACGGTGGTATGGACATGTACAACGGATGTCGGAAGACCAGTGGCCTAAACAGGTGTTGGATTGGATGGTACCAGGCAGAAGGAAGAGGGGGAGAAGTAGAAGAACATGGCATGAGGGAATATATGATGCCATGATGAAGAGGGGTATGGAAGATAGGCAATGGGAAGATAGGAATCTCTGGAAAGCAGGAATCAAAGGCAAACTGCTGTAAAGTGGAAAGCCTGTATTAAGTAAATATAATTATATAATTATTTTGGATGGTGTTTCTCTAGAGGCCGAAACAGATCAACAAATGACCTAAATTCGTGAACGATGATGATAATTATAAAAACCGATAGCTACAAAGTTTTTAAACTGTTTTTGGCCAACTTTGCGCTCAATTCAAATTTCTAGTTAGTTACACTTTTTAACTATAAATTTCGTGTACAGGAATGAATAACAGATAGAGGGACATTGTTTCGAGCGATAGCCGGTTAGCTTCTTCGGTCATGTTTCTCATGTTTTGGTTTGAGAATCTAGTGGCCCTAAACAGGAGATGATTTCCACTTTATCATCATCATCATTATCAACAATAAGGATTAAGCCCAATGGCCTGCTCCGATCTCATTATAGGTCGAATTGGTCCTTCCATCTCTTCAATGGTCTTCCCAACATTCTTCTCCCTGTTTGTTTATAATTATACATTCTTCTTGGTATGCGCTGTTCATTCATTCGTAATACGTGCATTTTGATAATATTTTATTCTTTCACAGAGATTAAATATATTAAGTTCTGTTCTTATATTTTCGTTTTTCTTTTTATCGGTCCTTTGGTATCCTGCTATTGCTCTCAACAACTTATTTCAGCAGCCTCTATTTGTTTACTATCTGCCTTTGTTAATGTCCATTTTATCTCTAAGACATTATTAAGTAAAGAGAAGGAAGCAGGTTCTTAAACATGAAGTACCACTTTCCATCAATCTTAAAATAAGCTATCTAACGATCGTGGTATTTACATGCCATATAACGAAGTGGTATTTGTAAGTACTACATTCTGTTACATAACCGAATAATTACTAGATCGGTGAAAGTTATTTCCAACAACGAATTGGTGAAGACATGTGGTTAGTTCTAGAAAGGAATTCCCTGGAGGCATTAACATATTTCCTCACTTCCGAACGCCAACTTCCTTTACAATAATTCTTTGGGACACCTTTTTTTTAGTCGGTGGGAAACAGTAAAGTCATTGCTTAACAGTGTTACGGTGTAGATGAATGGACGTTTTATCCGGTGAACTTCACAGTTCGCTGAGGAATTTCTTAATCTGTTATGGCCGGTTTTAATTAATAGTCTCTAGTATTTTTATATAATAATAATAATAATAATAATAATAATAATAATAATAATAATAATAATAATAATAATAATAGCTTTATTTTACCTGGCAGAGTTAAGGCCTTAAGGTTTTGTCTGCCACTCAACCAGGTTTTAAAAAATACAAAGAAACAATCTTATATCTAAATTACAATATACAGTGGAGGAAATTAGTATAAAGCCACTTGTTAAAAGAGTTAACACACGTTTATTTACTCTTTCTTTGGCATTTTTCTATATTAACTTAGGAGGTGATTGAGTATAAAACACACACAAATAATGTCAAAATTAATTATCCATTTCCGTCCAAAAAAGTACATGAAAACTGAAACCACTCTCACATATGGGTGGAAATTAGTATAAAGGCACTTTGTGTATTTCACAGATTAAACCAAAAAGACTGAGCGCAAAGTTTACAACAAAGTTCTAAAACTTAGTTGAACCTCCATTGTTGTTAATTACTTGGAAGATTCTCTTTGGCATTGACTTGATGAGAGTGTTTATTTCTTCCACTCAGATTGAAGCCCACTCTTCCTGAATAATATTTTTTTTGCTCAGTCACTGCCCCAAACTGCCGTCCTTTGCGATACACACGCCTTGCCAGGATCCCCCATAAGTTCTCAATCGGGTTTAAATCAGGACTTCTGACTAGCCACGTCAAAAGTGGTATTTCTTTCTTCCTGAACAACTCCTTTGATTTAGCAGACACGTGAATGGAAGCATTATCTGGCTGAAAAATTAGATCTTCGCCAAATTCCTCATACATTCGTATCAATTAGGACTCCAGAAGCTCCTCAGTGTAGGATCAGAATTCATCTTGGTGCGTATCCATGCTATTTTTGATCTTCCTTTAAAGCAGAATGCTGCCCAAATCATAACGCCTCCACCACCGAAGTTTCTACTCATTCTAACTTGCTCTTCAGTACGGAGGTCATTCCAGTAATACTGAAGGCCATCAGGCCCGTCCAGATTAAACTTCTTCTCATCACTGAACATTACTTTATTCCATTCTAAGGTCCAGGACATGTGTTCTTCAGCAAAAGTCATTCTAGCTTTCTTATGTGCATTGTTCAGAGGTAGTTTACTAAGACTTTTTTTTTCGAATTTTAGGTTCTTGTCTTCTGACAGAATTTGTCTTAGTCGTCTGGCTGTTAATGACAACTTCAAATCAGCCTGGATTTGAGAAGAAAACATACTCTTACCTTTTGCTTTACATAAAATGACATGTTTAGTGCGCTCAGACAATTTTCTTGTCCGTCCATATTTCCCGTTTTTTCACATTGTGAGCCCAGTTTGACAAAATTATCAATGACACATCTTGAAGCCCCAATTTCGTAGGTATTTGTCTATTGGAAAGGCTCATCTCTTTGAAGGCACTAACTCTTGATTTCTCTTCATTTGATAAAGGCTTTCCACGTGGCATTGTACGTTCTGCTGACTTGTAACTGATGAACGATGCTCACAGACACGTCGTCTCCATGTAATTGCAGTGTTTTGTTTACATTTATGTCTCTGTAAGAGCCAGAAGTTGACCTGCCTTATATCGATTTCCACCCCTAGGACAGCGTTTTCTTAGATTTTACGTATTATTTACATATATAATAAATAAAAAATGAGGAGACCTGTATGAAATTATGTCCAAGATAATTATATGTAATCTATGACACAATACGGTATTTGCATAAATATTTCAGGTTGTTTTACTACTAAAATTTAGTGACTTTATACCAATTTCCTCCACTGTACATATTATGTTACGGCAGTGAGGCCTGGACAATTCGCAGTGTATATGAACAAAGACTAACTGCGGCAGAAATGAAATTTATGAGACGTACTGCAGGTTACTCAAGAACAGACCATAAGAGGAATTATGAGATTCTCAAAGAATTACAAACAGAATTAATCATGGAATATGTACAAAAATATAGAAACAACTGGAAATCTAACGTAAGAAGAATGAGCAGAACAAGGACATCACACTAAGTCTTAAATTACCAGCCACCAGGCAAGAGATTCTTGGATAGACCCTTCAAACGTTGGATTGAGACCGTAACAGACCCCTAGGTCTATCATATGATATGAAGAAGAAGAAGAAGAAGAAGAAGAAGAAGATGTGGATCAACATGCAGATTCAAAACACCAATTTATATTAACATTAGGCATTTGGTACAAAATTCATTATCTCGAAATGTTTATCTTAATTTAATTTTCCATTCTATAGCTCTAATCTTATCTTACATATTATAAATAAATAAATAAATAAATAAATAAATAAATAAATAAATAAATAAATAAATAAATAAATAAATAAATAAATAATAGAATCACACAAACAAAATAAGCAATAAATGCTTTAAACTCTGTTTAGTGGAGCAAAAATATCACAAAAATTAGAAAATTACAAATATATCAAACAATAATTCAGAGAATTTTAACATTGGTGCTCAAGTCTGGCAAATTCCTACTAGAGAAATGAAAAAAAAAAAGTACAAAAATTGATGTTTTAAGAATATCAGCTAGAAAATCTAGAACGGATAGAATACGATATAAAGAAATAAGGGAACTTTTGGGTGTACAAGAGGAGCCGGACATCACAGACTTTATAGAAAAGAAAAGATTGCAGTGGTATGGCCATGTCAAAAGAATGCCAGAGGAAAGATTGCCAAAAATTGTTATGGAATGGACCCCAATCGAAAGGAGGAAGAGAGGAAGACCGACAGAAGAAACTTGGATAGAAGGGGTACAAGCAGCTATGAATATCAGAGGAATGGAGGAAGATCAATGGATGGACAGAGAGGAATGGCATTTGGTTTCCGGAAGACGGCGGCAGCTGCCATGATACCGGATGATGATGATGGAATAAATAAATAACATAACATGAGAAAATGTTAAGTTAAATTTCATAGATATGTTAAATTTCCTGGAAACGTAATATGGTACATGGATGGGAAATCAGGCGAGGAAAAAAACCCGAAAAAAATCTTCACCCAGGAAACTTGTGCCGACTGGGGATCGAACAGTCCGCTACCTCGAAACCATAGAGGTGGACTTACTTACTTAGTTACTTACTCACTGGCACCATCGAACCCGTAGGTTTCATGGCCGCGCGGACATAAGCTCTCCATACATCCATATCCTGAGCTAATGTTTTCCAATCATTCCCTGTAATCTACTTCCCTCAAATCATAGTTAATGTTTTTCTCCCACTTCATTCTTGGTCTACCAACTGGGCGTTTCCCCACTTATTTCCTACAAGAAGCTTCCATGCACCTCTTTCATTCCCCATACGTACCACATGTCCTGCCCATCGCAGTCTACGAGACTTAACTGCTCTCATTACATCTGGCTTCCTATAAAGACCACGTAGTTCATTGTTATGTAATCTTTTCCATTCACCTGTCTTTTTATCTCTCTTTGGTCCAAACATTTTCCTGAGAACTTTATTCTCAAATACTCGTAATCTCCTTTCCTTTCTTAAAGTAAGAGTCCATGTTTCGCAACCATATCACATAAATGGTAGAATAATAGTTTCCAAAGGAGAGAAATGAATGTCACCACATCTGTTGTTAAGAGGATTGAAAATCAAACGCTTAAATGGTATGGCCATGTACAAAGAATGGAAAATGAAAGATGGCCAAAATATATATACCAGTAGTCACCCCCTGGAAGAAATAAACGTGGCAGACCAAGATGGAAATGAAAAACCTACGTCAGAACTGTAATGAATGATAGGAATTTGGAAGAGGGAGAATGGAATGATAGAGATAAATGGAAACTGAAGACGGCAAACCTATAAGTGGGGGAAAGCCGAAGAAGTAGTAGAAGAAGAAGAAGAATAGTTTTATACATTTTCAGTTTGACGTTTTTTGAAAGGAGTTGGGACATCATAAGTGTCTGTAATGCGTAATAACACGCATTTCCAGAATTGAGCCTAGTGGTGGACACTGGTGACAATATACATACGAGGATTTGGATTCCACAGGATATTTGTGTCCGAAATGGTTGACCAGACTAACTCGTCTTGCTGGTCAAGTTACTTTTTGAGGAAACTAAGGTAATGGTAGTCCATTCCAGTTCTATAACTCGTTTAAATCCACCTTTTATTTTACTTTAAATATTTAATATTTTCGTCACTGGAAACTGTTACATTAATGTAATCTTTAATTATTCAAGTTTTCATGAAGCAGTGACAAGACGGCTAATTTGGGCAAGGTCAGGAATATATTTAAATTTTAAATACTGTTCTAGAAAACTGATTTTAAAATAACGGGTTACTTATTTCCGTCTTTGATCCGAGGCTTGATCCTTGGGACTGCGGGCAGTGTATAAAATACACATTAAAGTGGGTAGCTAGCCCGTTTTAATGGGTCAGGTTTATTATTAGGGGTTTCCCCTCCCTTGGCCGGTATAGCCTTTTCACGCAACTCCAGAGCTCAGCCTGTCCCGTTTTATTTCGGACAGTGCCTCTCATAAATGGGTTGTCTTGCAGGACTAACGAACCCCATTTGCCCGATGTGGATTATTCTTTGCTTCCCCTCTCCTCTTATAGACGCCGCAGCTTACGCTTCTTGTTCTCTATCGTCCTGGATCTTTAGGTACGCGGCTGTCTTCCGCCACGACATTGCGGAAAGCATTATTTGATAAGCATTACACAACACAAAAATTAGGGGCAAATGGTCATATTCCGAGACATGACTGTACTTTACTTACTCAATCACTGGCACTATCGAAACACGTACGGTTTTATGGCCGCGCGGACATTAAAGCTCTCCATACATCCCTCCTGAGTTAATGCTTTCCAATCATTTCCTGTATAATCTACTCCCTTCAAATCATGGTTAATGTTGCTCTCCCCCCTCATTCTCGGTCTATCAACCGGGCGTTTTCCCTCTGGCTTTCCTACAAGAAGCTTCGATGCACGTCTTTCATTTCCCATACGCGCAACATGTCCTTCCCATCGCAGTCTACGAGGCTTAACTGTTCTTATTATATCAGGCTTCCTATAAAGACCATGTAGTTCATTGTTATGTAATATTCTCCATTCACCTGTCTGTTCATGTCTCTTTGGTCAAAAAAATTTCCTAAGAATTTTGTTCTCAAAAACTCGTAATCTCATTTCCTCCCTTAAAGTAACAGTCGAGACATAACGAAATTTATTATAGATAGACGAACATATTGGAAATTGCATATAGAAAGAATGGAAGACAACCGACTTGCAAAAATAGCTAAAGTAGCTAGACCAATGGACGGGAGAAGAGCAAGAAGAAGATCTGTCAAGATATGGATAGACAGTGGATGCGCATCCAATATGTCTTCCTCCGAGGAGTGATTTTGGAAATAAACAAGATGAAAATCCTACAAATTACGAATAAGAAGAAGAAAGAAGAAGGATTATTTATTTTTAACAATACTTCTCAAATTCATTGTAATGACTATTTAACTCATGCCCCAAATGGGAGTCAATGACCAATCACGTTTCAATGATTTCTTTTTACAACCAATCAGAATCGTGTTTCACCAAATATTTATCAGTGTTATGATTACCATATTAAAGAAAGCTCCTCCTTACAATATTGCGTTCCTTTGGCAATAAATAGTATGATCTGGTTGCAGTGATAAACAAATGAAGCAGTAGAAGCGTACCTATCGTTTCTCATTTGTTTTCAAACATCGCCGTTTACATTAAATATATAAATATTTTAAAATAACTATAGTTAAATAATGATTTGTGAGTAAACAGCTTAATTTTATTCGTTAAATAGTCCTAACAAATGCCACTCTTGATTTCCAAATTCTCTAGATAAATTCACTCCTCACTTCGTGAGTCGTGAATTTATCGATAATTTGGAAATCACTCGTGGCATTACTTATGACAATTGGATGACGTTATGTATTAACCGGCTATGCTCCATTATGTTTGTTTCGAGAAAAATAAGTATACATTTTAAATCAATGTTCAGTATTTATTGTAGCGCCAAATTAACAATACTAGATATTATGAGTTATTTTTCGTGTTTGACAGTTATGCATCAACAATATAAGGGCTGGGACATGGCAATTAACCGAATGATACAAAATTTAGATTAGCATTTATGAAGATCTTGTTTCATACCCGTTTGTTGTAAAACACAGAATTTCTAATAGGGCTGATGGCGTTTACATTTTCTTTAATAATATAGCTATATTTACCCAAAGATTTGGCGCTAAAATTTTGCGAACACTACTTCATGAGCCAATGCAACAGATTGGCATCAAAATCTCATTAAAAAGTGGCGCTTAGCAGGTTGATGCATAACATCGTCAATTGAGTTTATGCAGTATTTTTTAATATTACTATAAGTACCTTTTTAAATCAGTCTTCCTAGATTAAAATGGATTTTAGTTTTTAAAAAAAACTTTGTTAATTAGCTAAAACCATGTATTGGTATTCATTTCAACTGTTATAATTATTTTATTCAACTACGGTCTTAAAAGCTAACGTAATTAGGAACGCAATTCTTCAAATTTTGAACTGACAAGGGAACTGTCAACCATTGCAAGCCAAAACCTACCTTGAAATGTCTCCCAGAGAAGCGTTGTGAAGTACCAAGACCGTGTCTAAAAATATCTGCCGTTTTTAACCATATATCACAGAAATCTAAGTCAGAATCCAGCAATCTTAACCCACTCTACATAGCAGATGGACTACCTGCGTGAGTAAGAGCTGGGTTGAGTGAGGCGGGAGAGTAGTTAGTGAGTGTTATCCAATCTACCAATTCCGGAGTTGTATTACTTCCCTGAAGTTTATATGAAATATTTAGAGCTGGATTTTACTGCCTTGCAGTTAAAAAAGCAGGTTTTTTTTGGACAGGGCCTTGGTACATCACAACGCTTCTCTGGAAGAAATTTCAAGGTAGGTTTCGATACGTAAAGGTTGACAGTTTACTTTTGAGGTCTTATTTTTCAGTCTTGAGGTTCTTTTATGTGGGATAAATCTAGGACACGGTACAAACGGCTTTAGTTTTCTTCCGAATCAATCCGTGCTCAGAATTGTTACGCCCTGAAAAATCATTGACTCCGACCGTGTTAGTAACAGCAAACCTTGCAACCAGAGGAGAGTATAGTAAACAATAGTCCAGTAGGACCAATGCATTTGAAAGATGCTGTATATCTCATTAGACTCTAAAGAAAGGTTGTTAATAAGTGCTACACTCTAATTCAACCCAGGAAGTTACTGTAGACCTTATGGACTACGCCAGTGTCCCCCTACGTACAGAGGATAGATGTTGCCAAACTCATAATAACGGTATTTGTTTGTTTAGGGAGGGGCAAGGTTAGCACTTTTTCCAAATCTATGTGCTATACATTTTAAAAAAAACACAGTTTTTCTTTACGGCATGCAAACTAGTTTTATAGTAAATATGAGAGTCGACAGTTTCAACACAGGATAGTACAGATCCGAACGAGCTCAGTGACAAGTGGTAACTGTTTTTTTTATTTAAGAGGAGGTGGCTTGGACGGCTATAACTTACAACTATGCACCTGCTGTGTTGTAATCTTCAGTTTTATATAAGGATTTCTCTCAAGAAAATACTGTTAAAATGGCAACTCAGTTCCCTATTCTAAACACACAGTAACTTCCTGGGTTGAATCTGAGTGCAGTTATGAAAAAGCGGCCCCCCTCCTACCAGGATACAGGTGCACTTCCAATGAAACAACACAACTGACAAATGAGTAGCAGTGTCTTACTTTGTCAGCCCATCCGACGAAGGGTCGAATAGGAGGGGCGGGGCATTCTTTCCACCCCTAATTAACATTTTAACAGGTCTGCTCTGAAGTTTAAAAAGAAGTTAACAGCGAAAAAATGTCGATATTAACCATGTTGTCAACTATAATATTACTGAGAACGTAGTTATGACATCGGTCTTCTTAAGTAAAAAAGTCGGGAATAAAAATCTTGATAATCATTATTATCTGTAGTAATCTCATTAGTTG
Organism: Diploptera punctata; assembly: GCA_030220185.1. NCBI lineage: Eukaryota > Metazoa > Arthropoda > Insecta > Blattodea > Blaberidae > Diploptera > Diploptera punctata. Next base: position 138,514 of record JASPKZ010007863.1, read on the forward strand.
TTTTCATTTTATCGGTAAATTATACGTGTGACCAAACAGCTCGTATAATAAAAAAAAAACTCGAGTGGGATTTGATTATAATAATTAAAAGAGTTTATGAAGATTAAACATACGTACTATACGTGCTATCAACATAACAACACATTAACATTAAGATATATGCTATCAGTCCATCCATCTTTTGGAAACTATGTAGATATAGCGTCGGTTTCAATGAAAATAATCAATTTAGCCGTGAGAAAATCAATTGTTATATTCTGCGAAAGCTGTTTTATTGTTCGAAATTAATATATTTAAACAATTATATAGATTAGTCTTGATAGCATTGTAAGCTACATATGAGTAAGGGGGGGGGCACGCCGTGACGTAGTGGTTAAGGCACAGTGCTACAAGCCGGAAGATCGAGGGTTCAAGTCCCGGTGGGGTCAGGATTTTTAAACTGACCCAAACCCTCTGGCGGCACTATGACCCTGGGGTCAACTCAGCCTCTAACGTAAATGAGTACCAGACGCTTGTTCTGGGAGTAAAGGCAGCCGTCACGCAGGGCTGACAACCCGGCTGACAAAGTGCTGATTGTCTAGAAAAAGTGGGAGCCTTAACCTCCTACTACCCCAAGGGCCTCCTGAGGCCTGTAGTGGGTACACTTTACTTTGCATATGGGTAAAAGTTTCCACCGACTGCCACTAAAAAAATTGTCTAAGTCCGAGGCAGATACTATGCGCATGCGCCAGCTGATGAAAGTGGATACAATTTTGAATCATACAATGCTCCGAACATATACAACAATGTTTGTATAATTTAATATAAATTATTTTCAGGGCTAACACCAGCCTCATGTACTAGTTGCCAGTGTTTCTGACTAGTATTCATGAGGTCCCGGGTTCGATTTCCGGTCAAACCATAGGAATTTTTTCACAAAGGGAATTATTCGTGTGGTTGCCCATGGCCTAGAATTTAGGATAAGTTTAGGTTAACAACTCTCCTGGCGCTTCATTGTCATTTATCATCCATCATATCATCGGGGCAACGTAACTCCGCCTTCTAGGCGCCCCAACTTCAAAAGTGGGTTAATTATGCCCATGCCAGAAGAGATCACCAGAAATGTCGAAATGACAACCTCGGGCATTGAAAAAAAAAAGGCTAAAAGAACCTAAAAGCTAACCTAACACAATTTAAGTACTCTAACCTGTAAAAGTACGAAATAGAATAGCATGAAATGCAACGCTCCAAAATAGGGTGTGTAAATAGTAAGTTTTGCAGTTCTGAAATTCTTAAGTATATGTTGACTGCATTCGAATAAAGAAATTAAAATGGCTGAAAAAACAATATGGCAATTACACCAAACGGTACGTACAGTTAAATATTTCATTAAAATATAATGGAAAATATTTAAAAATTATTTTAAATAGGTTTTAAGTGATAGTTAATATTAAATTAATTAATACACCCTAGAGCAGAATACTATAGAATATAATACAATTGGGAAGTGGTAATAGAAAATCGATAAAACTAAACATTATAAATTGGCGGTGATGTGTTGATAGGATTGGTTGAACTTGTTTATTTCCTTGCATTTTTTTTTGTCGAAAGAAGTATGCTGAGAAAGAATAGAATAGTCCTCCGATTTTTAAAAATATCTCTCTCTTAGGATAATAATTATCTTTGGTAGTAATATTACTTTGACTATTTAACTCATGCCCCAACTGGGAGTCAAATGACCAATCACGTTTCAATGATTTCTATTTTACAACCAATCAGAGTCGTGTTTCACGAAATATTTATCAGTGTTATAATTATCATATTAAAGAAAGCTCCTCCTTTTTAATATTCTGAACAGGTCTGACCATTATTTTGCAGTGACAGAGCCTGCAAGAAATACGGCTACCAGATTGTATATATAGTGCATGAATGTCAACACATGCCGCATGCGGGAGTTAATATAAAAACATTTGTAGCAATTTATTATACCACCAAAAAAAGAAACCACTGTTTGCACTTTCTTAAATGTATTTTTTCCCAGGTAACAATCCAGAAAAATATAATTGTCATATTTACATCATACGACATCAGAAATGAATTAATATACAGTTTGATGTGTTTCATTTTTTCTCCACTAGAGAACATTCTTACAATATTGCGTTCCTTTGGCAATAAATAGTATGATCTGGTTGCAGTGATAAACAAAAGAAGCAGATAAAGCGTACCTATCGTTTCTCTTTTGTTTTCAAACATCGCTGTTTACATTAAATATATAAATATTTTAAAATAACTATAGATAAATAATGATTTGTGAGTAAACAGCTTAATTCTATTCGTTAAATAGTCCTAACAAATGTCACTCTTGATTTCCAAATTATAATTTGGAAATCACTCGTGGAATTACTTACGAAAATCCTAGTCATCCTCAACGTTTGCTTCTTGATTCCTTACATCTCTAGGAATATTCAGTTAATTGCTCCGACTATTGAACCCATGCCCCAAATGGGAGTCATGACCAATCAGTTTTCAATGAATTTTGTTTTACAAGCAATCACAGCCGTGTTTCACCTCGATATGCATCGATGTCTGTTTATCATAAGTAATGCCACGAGTGATTTCCAATTTATCTCGAGAATTTGGAAATAAAGAGTGGCATTTGTTAGGACTATTTAACGAATAAAATTAAGCTGTTTACTCACAAATCATTATTTAAATATAGTTATTTTAAAATATTTATATATTTAATGTAAACTCCGATGTTTGAAAACAAATGAGAAACGTCGGTACGTTTCATTTGCTTCTTTTGTTCGTCACTGCAACCAGATATTACTTATTGCCAAAGGAACGCCATATTGGAAGAATGCACTCTAGTGGAGAAAAAATGAAACACATCAAACTCTATATTTACTCTATGATGTAAATATGACAATTATATTTTTCTGGAATGTTATTACCTGGGAAAAATACATTTAATAAAGGGCAAACAGTGGTTTCTTTTTTTGGTGATATAATCAATTGCTACAAATGTTTTTATATTAACTTCCACATGCGCTATGTGTTGACACTTATGTACTATGTATACAATCTGGTAGCCGTATTTTTTGGAGTCACTGCAAAATAATTATATGACCTATTCAGCATGATAAAAAGGAGGTGCTTTCTTTATTATGATAAACTTTAGTTGGCAAATTCTGGGCGAAACACGACTGTGATTGATTGTAATTAAAAAATCATTGAAACATGATTGGTCATTCACTCGCATTTGGGGCATGAGTTAAATAGTCATATTAAAGAAAGTTCCTCCTTTTTAATATTCTGAACAGGTCAGTCCATTATTTTGCAGTGGCTGATTTTCCAACAAATTCGTTGAATATAGCAAACAATGAATAGATTCTTTCGAACTACACATTTGATAATTGTGTGTTCAATAACTGTGTTTTTAAATAATGATTTTACTCACTTGTTTCCTAAAAAAATATTAATAACCTATAGAGGGAAAATTTTGTATAGGATCGTAACAGGCCTTGGCCTAATACTTGGAAGGAAGAAGAAGAAGAAGAATTTTGGTTATAATATACAGTTTAATGTGTTTCATTTTTTCTCCATTGGGGTGCATTCTTACAAAATTGCGATCCTATTTGGCAATAAGTAATATGATCTAGTTGCAGTGCATGAACAAATGAAACAATCGAACATTTCTCATTTGTTTTCAAACATCGCCGTTTACATTAAATGTATGTATAAATATTTTAAAATAACTATATTTAAATAATGTTTTTGTGTAAACAGCTTAATTTTATTCGTTAAATAGTCCTAACAAATACCACTCTTGATTTCCAAATCATCTACGAGTAATTGAATTCATTCGTCACTTACTCGTGAATTTATCGATAATTTGGAAATCACTCGTGGCATTATTTATGACTATTTAACTCATGCCACAAATGCTAGTCAATGACCAATCACGTTTCAATGAATGTTGTTTTACAACCAATGACAGTCGTGTTTCACCTCGCTCTTTATCGATTTCTCTTTATCAGCTCCTGCTTTTGTGATAAAGAAAGCTCCTCCTTTTTAATGTTCTGAACAGGTCAAAACTTTATTTTTCTCCAACAAATACATTGAATATAGCAAATTATGAAAAGATTCCTTGATTTTACTGAGCTGTTTACTAAAAAAAATAAATGAATAACCCGTAATGTAGATTATGATATATAGTTTGATGTGTTTCATTATTTCTCCACTAGGGTGCACTCTTACAATATTGCGATCTTATTTGGCAATAAATAATATGATCAAGCAGCAGTGAATGAACATAACCTCTCATTTCTGATTTGTTTTCAAACATCGCCGTTTACATTAAATATATAAATATTTTAAAATAACTATAGTTAAACAATGATTTGTGAGTAAAACAGCTTAATTTTATTCGTTAAATAGTCCTAACAAATGCCACTCTTGATTTCCAAATTCTCTAGATAATTAGGAAATCACTCATGGCATTATTTATGATAATCCTGGAATCTTTGCTACATTATCTTCGCATCTATTTTTTACGAATATCTTCATTGAAGTTTAGCTAAAATGACTACCTCTGCTCATCTTCCATTCTTGTTCATAGCAATTCCGAAACACATTAACGATTTCTTGGCATGCACATTAGGTTTTTTTTTTTAAGTTTGTTATATCACAGACTATTGATTAATACCAACATAATAATATAAATATAAAAAACCATATATGAAATTTCCCGAGTTTTTGTTGACTCTTGTCATTATGTAAGTATGAAATTATGTTTGAGAAGTACAAAGGCCATAGCTGTTATTATATAACAACGCAGGAAACGTAAAATTACTTTAGAGACTTTTCTTACAGGTAATCATTACCAGCCTTCAATATCATCTTTCTCTCTCATAAAACAAGTTTATATAATTTTTGAAATATAACAAAACCTGAATTAAAATTTCACTCTTCCTTAATTGGCTGCATTCTTCAAAATTCAACTTCCAAGCAAATTTTACAAATTAGTTTTGCATGTTTTCGCGCAATTTTATTAGCAACGCGATTTTTTAGACATGAAGAAGCGCTTTAATGTGAAATATCAGAAGATACAAGTGCTATTAGACCACAAATTCACGTGAATTGAATTTTGTTTTTGGTTCCGTGCATGAATGGAAATGAAGGACCAATCGCTAAAGTTATATTATGACTGTTAGAAGGAACAGTGGAATTTAATATTTGTTCCGGACAAGACAGTAACACTAAGAAATTGGAACTGGAAGTAAACATCAATAAAACTAAATTTATAGTCACACATACAATCAATAAGTACTACAAGAATAGACTAATAGCTCTAGAAATGGATTATTTACGCAGAAGTGCCAGAAAGTCAAAATTAGAACATGTCACAAATAAGGAAATTAGAAACATAATGGAAGCAGAAGAAAGCATAATTGAAAGAATTGAGGAGAAGGAATTAAAGTGGTTAGGACATGTTTTAAGAATGGAAGATGAGCGATGGCCGAAGCAACTATATGAATGGCATCCGAACAGAAAGAAGAAAAGAGGGAGACCAAGGTTAACATGGAAAGAAAACATGAAGACAGTAATGCAAGCTAGAGGACTAAGTATCGAAGATGCCCAAGATTGTAGGCTCTGGAGGCTTGGCACGGGAAGACGGCAGCAGCTGTAAAAACCCGAAGATAGATAGATAGATAGATAGTCACACATAAAAATACATTATATAATGAAATGGACAAAATAATGAGGAACATTTTGAAGAAGTGGGTGAATTCAAATACGTACCTAGGAACGATATTACAAATATATATGTAGAAATGATATGCACAAAGAAGTTAAATATAGGCACGCTATTATATATTATAGGGACTCTTGTCGTCCCAACTTATAAAAAAAAGTTAAACTGAAAATAGGCTATATAAAACTGTTATTCTCCCACTTGTATTATATGGACGCGAATCATGGACTCTTACTTTAAGGGAGGAGAACATATTACAAGTATGTGAGAAGAAAGTTTTCAGGAAATTTTTAGGACCAAAGAGAGATTAACAGACAGGTGAATAGAGAAGACTACATAACAGTGAGCTACATGATCTTTATAAGAAACCAGATGTAATAAGAACAGTCAAGTCTCGTAGACTGTGATAGGTAGAACATGTAACACGAATGGAGAATGAATGGAAGCTTCTTACAGGAGAACCAGAGGGAAAACGCTCAGACCGAATTTACTACACTGACTAACTCACTGGCACTATCGAAACCTTAGGTTCATGAGCGCGCGGATATAAGTTTCCTATAAAGACCATGTAGTTCACTGTTATGTAGTTTTCTCCATTCACTTGTTTGTTCATCTCTCTTTAGTCTAAAAATTTTCATAAGTAATGCCACGAGTGATTTCCAAATTATCGATAAATTCACGACTCACGAAGTGAGGAGTGAATTTATCTAGAGAATTTGTAAATCAAGAGTGGCATTTGTTAGGACTATTTAACGAATAAAATTAAGCTGTTTACTCACAAATTATTATTTAACTATAGTTTTTTAAAATATTTATATATTTAATGTAAACAGAGATGTTTGAAAACAAATGAGAAGCGATAGGTACGCTTCATCTGCTTCTGCAACCAGATCACACTATTTATTGCCAAAGGAACGCAATATTGTAAGAATGCTCTCTAGTGGAGAAAAAATGAAACACATCAAACTGTATATTAATTCATTCTGATGTCGTATGATGTAAATATGACAATTATATTTTTCTGGATTATTACCTGGGAAAAAATACATTTAAGAAAGTGCAAACAGTGGTTTCCTTTTTTGGTGGTATAATCAATTGCTACTTATGTTTTTATATTAACTCCCGCATGCGGCATGTGTTGACATTCATGCACTATATATAAAATCTGGTAGCTGTATTTCTTGTGGGCTCAGTCACTGCAAAATAATGCTCAGACCTGTTCTGAATATTAAAAAGGAGGAGTTTCCTTTAATATGGTAATTATAACACTGATAAATATTTCGTGAAACACGACTCTGATTGGTTGTAAAACAGAAATCATTGATACGTGATTGGCCATTGAGTCCCATTTGGGGCGTGAGTTAAATAGTCCTAATAATTTATTCTCAAATACTCGTAATCTACTTTCCTCCCTTAAAATAAGAGTCCATGTTTCACATCCATATAATATAACAGGGAGAATAACCGTTTTATATATTTTCAGTTTAACGTTTTTTCAGAGACATTGGGACAAGAGTCCCACCTAATTGGAGATTTAAAATCTCTTACCACCGGCAATCAATGCAGGTCATCAGAGTCAATCACTGCCACGCCAGGAAATTGAAATGTAAAGATGTAAAGTAAAGTGATCCCACAACAGACCCGGAGGCCCTTGGGGTAGTAGGAGGTTAAGGCTCCCACTTTTTCTAAACAATCGGCACTTTATGTCAGCCGGGTTGTTAGCCCTGCGTGACGGCCGCCTTTACCCCCAGAACAAGCGCCTGGTACTCATTTCCGTTAGAGGCTGAATCGACCCCAGGGCCATAGTACCGCCAGAGGGTTTGGGTCAGTTTAAAAATCATGACCCCAACGGGACTTCAACCCTCGACCCTCCGGCTTGTAGCTCAGTGCCTTAACCACTACGCTACGGCGTGCCCAAGATGGCGCGATACAATTTGAAATATACGCGTGAAATAAATAAATGTCATACTCTGCAACAGAAAATGTTTGCACATTTGTACAAATATACTTCTATCTATCTTCGGGTTTTTACAGCTGCTGCCGTCTTCCCGTGCCAAACCTCCAAAGCCTACGGTCTTGGGCATCTTCAATGCTTAGCCCTCTTGCTTGCATTAATATCTTCATGTTTTCCTTCCATGTTAACTTAGGTCTCCCTCTCTTCCTCCTTCTGGTCGGATGTCATTGATGTAGTTGATTTGGCGATCGCTCATCTTCCATTCTTAAAACATGTCCTAACCACTTTAATTCCTTCTCCTCAATTCTTTCGATTATGCTTTCTTCTGCTTCCATTACATTTCTAATTTCCTTATTTGTGACACGTTCTAATTTAACTTCCTGGCACTTGTAAATAATCCATTTCTAGAGCTATTAGTCTATTCTTGTAGTACTTATTGATTGTCCATACCTCACTTCCGTACATTGCAACAGATCCCACCAATGTTTTACCAATATATTTTTTATGTGTGTTTCCAAATATGCTTATCCCACCATATGGAATTTAACGATGATATTATTTTGCTACTCAATTCAATTCTATTTCTCATATTCTCTTTGCCTATACCTTCAATGTTATCCATAATTATTCCCAAATATTTAGTTTATTTCACTTGCTTTATTTGGATTCCTTCCTCCAATACTAAATTTTCTCTTTCATTGCTATTTATTGCCAGATATTCTGTTCTTTGTAAATTTACTGTGAGACCCCATGATTCATATGTGTTTTCCAACCTTTTTCTTATCATGAATTTCATATCAAATTTGTCTTGCGCTAAAACCAGTTGATCATCAGCAAATTGTAATGTCAGAAAAATCTGTTGCCTATTGGGATACCCATACCTTTGCAGCTTTGTTTCCATTTCGTTAATATAAATTCTACATAGATATTAAATAAAATTGGTGATAGACTGCACAAATATACTTAAAACGCGAAAAGATTTTAGAATTTTATAGCATTTTTGTAGTTTATAATAATTGAGGCATTAGCCTTCTCAACAGTGGATATAAAGTTTTTACAAAAATTCTAGCTTCTAAATTACAAAAACACTATGAAAACTTATTAGGAGAAGAACAAAATGGTTTTCGTAAGGGAAGATCCTGTGCCGATGGTTATTTCACCTTAAAACTTCTTATCGAAAGGCACAAAGAATTCAATAAAGAACTACATACAGCGTTTATAGATTTTATCAAAGCATTTGATCGAGTTGACAGACAAAAACTTTTAGATATCTTAACTGATGATGGAACACCAAATCAACTGATCCAAACAATTTTTAATCTGTATAAAAATAACATCATAGCAGTACAAATAGGAACAGAATTGCCAGATTGGAAACATATAAATTGCGGAGTCAGACAAGGATGCCCTCTATCATCACTTCTATTTAATGTATACATTAATGCTATCATCAGACACTGGAGATTGACAGTTCATGGTAATATTCCTCTCTCAAGACAGACAATTTTAGACGCACTCTTATATGCAGATGATCAGGCTCTTTTCGGAAACAATGATGAATTACAGTATTCCACTCATCTTAATATAATAGCCCAACGATTTAACATGGAAATATCAACAACAAAATCTAAAGTTATGGCCTTTCAAGGGAAATTCCCAGTAAGAAGTAAAATTTGTATTCAGAATTCAATATTAGAGCAAGTTAATTTCATTTAAATACTTAGGATATAATCTAACTTATAATGAGGAATGTGATATATCCTTTAAAATACAAAACTATAATAAAGCTTTAAGAATTATCAACCAAGTTTTTAAACCATCAAAAGTGCTGAGACACACAATAATGAAAATCTATAAAATTCTTGCTAGACCCATAATCTGTTATGGCAGTGAAGCTTGGATCATCAGAACTCAGGATGATCGTCATATTACAGCCACGGAGATGAAATTTCTGCGACGAACTGCAGGTTATAGCCTTCTAGACCACCAAAGAAATTCAACAATAGCCAGAGAGTTAAACATCGTACCTATGTCTGAATACCTCCAAGAATATAGAAACAATTGGCTAGCCCATATTCAGCGCATGGATCGTAACAGAATACCAAAACAAATTCTTCACTACATTCCTCGAGGCAGAAGATCTGTGGATCGACCTTTTCGGAGATGGCTACTGGGCCTAATACTTGAAAGGACGATGATGATGATGATAATAATTGAAATGCATTTATTCTATCAGGTTCTGAAACATAGAATTTAAAATAAAAACAAAGGAAAACATAAATGGAGAGCATCGTCCTAGAAGCAAAGATATTAGAATTGACTTCTAAGAATTGAGATCAGTAAACCTATTGAATTGCAGACTCATGCTGCCACAGTAACTAATGCTATGAATAATGTCTAACATGGACTGCAAAACCTGTCTCACAACAACTATACATTATATGAATTAAATGGCTAATCTTTCTTTCTTTCTTGTATGTTTTTATTACCTATTATTTATTTATGGATTCGCTAATACGTTTGTTGCATTCTTAAACACAATAAGTGGAAATCAAAAATAGAATCGCACGAACAAAACAAGCAATAAATACTTTAAACTCTGTTTGGTGGAGCAAAAATATTACAAAAAATAGAAAATTACAAACATATCAAACCATAATTCAGAGCATTTTAACATATGGTGCTGAAGTCTGGCAAATTCCTACCAGGGAAATGAAAATAATTTTAAGTACAGAAATGGATGTTTTAAGAAGATCAGCTGGAAAATCTAGAATTGATTTAATACGAACTAAAGAAATAAGGGACAATATGGGTTGTACAAGAGTGAGATCCTGACATCATAGACATTATAGAAAAGAAAAGATTGCAGTGGTATGGTCATGTTAAAAGAATGCCAGAGCAAAGATTACCAAAAATTATTATGGAATGGATCCCAATGGAGCGGAGGAAGAGAGGAAGACCGAAGAAAACTTGGATAGAAGGGGTACAAGCAGCTATGAACATCAGAGGAATGGAGGAAGATCAATTGATGGACAGAGAGGAATGGCGTTTGGTTTCCGGAAGACGGCGGCAGCTGCCATGATACCGGATGATGATGATGATGAAACACAATAATTTTATTTTTTGCGAGAAATCGTTTTCATGTAAATGGTGAAGTTTGTAAAAAAATGCATTTATAATTCTTATATGCCAAACACTAGGTTGGTAAGAACTGTAATCGGAGGGGGGCATGAAATATGGGTCGACCTTTAAAGAGATGTGACTAATTTCGAGTCGACACAGACCAACATGTCTAATCCTTGAAGACGACGATGATGATAATGATATGCCCAATTCTCAATAGCTACATTCCTATTTTGCCTACAGTCGGATTCAACCCAGGAAGTTACTGTGTGTTTAGAATAGGGAACTGGGTTGCCATTTTAACAGTATTTTCTTGAGAGAAATCCTTATATAAAACTGAAGTATGCAACACAGCAGGTACAGAGTTGTAGGTTGTAGCCGTCCAAGCCACCCCCTCTTATAGAAAAAAAAGCAGTTACCACTAGTCACTGAGCTCGTGCGGATCTGTACTATCCTGTGTGAAAGTGTCGACTTTCATATTTACTATAAAACTAGTTTGCATGCCGTAAAAAACTATGTTTTTTTTTAAATGTATAGTACTTAGAGTTGGAGAAAGTACTCCTAACCTTGCCCCTCCACCCCTCCATAAACAAACAAATACCATAATTATGAGTTTGGCAACATCTACCCTCTGTACGTAGGGGGACACGAGCATAGCCCTGGGTTGAATTAGAGTGTAGTTTTACAATTTTTATTTTTATTTATTTTTGATTCGTGAGTTGTCTCGGCGGAGAGGAGGCCCTCTATGCCCTTGTATGGTCAAAAAAAGTGTGTATGGTCCCTAATTTAAAATACCTCTCCCGACAAGTCGTGCTACTGTAAGACCCGGGTGGCGTGTGGCATGTAAAAAGTACCTATAAGGTGATAAAAAGAAGAAGGAATGATTATAAATTATTTAATTAAATTATGGTATGAATGGAAAAATAAATCGAACTACCGGTAGCTCAGAAGGTAGAAATTGATCCTCGTATTCGGAAGGCATCAAGTTACTGTCGACAACCAAAGACTTCATTGTTTTTTTTTTGGATTTCCTAGTCAAGACAAGTTAAATTTGAAGAGAAAAATATATGCCTGAATCGGGATTTGAACCCAATATCTCCGGTTCTATACACCTGTGCTTTAACGATTTAAGCTATAAGGCATCACGATTTAAACATAGATTTTACTCTTATACTAATAAAATTTCCCTGGGCCAGTTAGCAGTGAACTTTTGTTTCACTAACTCCATCTAGCGGTCTCTTAAATAAGAGCACTTTAAAATGGAAATCAACACATTATATTTCTAGCAAGTAAAGCTAATATTCGATATTTAGTATTAAATTTACACTTCTCACTCAATGACAAATTATCGAATCATGCTAATTAATTTCTGATGTTCTATGATGTAAATATGTCAATCATATTTTTCTGCAACGTTATTTCCTGACAAATAATTCGATTAAGCAAGTGGAAACAGTGGTTTCTTTTTATTATGGTATAATTAATTGCTACAAATGTTTTTTATTATCTCCCGCAAGCAATATCAGCTGACATTCTTGCACTATATATACAATCTGGTAGCCGTATTTCTGAGAGAGTCAGTCACTGAAAAATAATGCTATGACCTATTCAGAAAGTTGAGGAACTTTCTTTAATATGATGGACTTATTTGATAAATTCGAGGCGAAACACGAGTGTGATTGGTTGTAATTAAAAAATCATTGAACTGTGATTGGTCACTGAATCCTATTTGGGGCATGAGTTAAATATTCATAAGTAATGCCACGGGTGATTCCCAAATTTCGATAAATTCACGACTCACGAAGTGAGGAGTGAATTTATCTAGAGAATTTGGAAATCAAGAGAGACATTTGTTAGGACTCTTTAACGAATAAAATTAAGCTGTTTACTTACAAAACATTATTTAAATATAGTTATTTTAAAATATTTATATATTTAATGTAAACGGCGATGTTTGAAAACAAATGAGAAACGATTGGTACGCTTCATTTGCTTCTTTTGTTCATCACTGCAACCAGATCATAATATTATTTATTGCCAAAGGATCGCAATGTTGTAAGAATGCACCCAGGTGGTCAAATTTATAACCAACGTTATGGGTATTAATTAATTTGATATCCTATGATGTAAATATGTCAATTATATTTTTCTGCAACGTCATTTCCTGGAAAATAATTCGTTTAAGAAAATGCAAACGTGGTTTCTTTCTTTTTCTTTTGGTGGTATAATCAATTATTACAAATGTTTTTATATTCTATACCGCATGCGCTTTCTGCTGACATTCATGCACTATATATACAATCTGGTAGCCGTATTTCTTGAGGGGTCAGTCACTGCAAAATAATGCTATGACCTGTTCAGAATGTTAAAAAGGAGGTGCTTTCTTTATTATGATAAACTTTAGTTGGTAAATTCTAGGCGAAACACGACTGTGATTGATTGTAAATAAAAAAATCATTGGAATGTATTGGTCATTGACTCCCATTTGGGGCATGAGTTAAACAGTCAGTTTAATGTCATGACGTTATTGAACTTGCAGGTTACTTGTGATTGGGAATAAGATAAACACACCTTACAATTCGCTTTGATGATTTATAGAATGCTCAGAAATAAGATGATGATCATCCAGACAAGACAAACCGATGCAGCGTCAATAGCCGATTGGTTGGTTGTACGTCACTGTCAACTAAAATAAGCAAATTTATTTAAATCTACACGAACTTAACTTGCATATCAAGTGCGTTAACATAGAGTAGCGCCAGTACTCTGACCTCTCCTGTTGGTAGTCCCGAGATTGAATTTCCTTTCCGTCAGATTGGCACCGTTATTTTTATTTTTCTACAGATTCCACCGTTTCTTCATACATGTTTCATCAACTGTCATTCTCAATTTTTGTTTCACTGCTCTTCACTACAATAAGTTAAGTGCTATCACCATCCCTATCCCTTAAGAATGCTAGGTGGGACTGTCACCAATCAGTTAAGCTACCAAAAAAAAACTAAGGATTGGACTTTTTCAATCATTTTTATATGTCACCCTTTCTCACCCTATTTTCTAATGAAATTTCGGCCAGTATAGGACCGGTGCCCACCCAGCATCGTGAGGCATTTGGGAAGCTACAATAAGTATCGGCTCCAGAGAGAACCAGCTATAACGGCTGGGGGATCCGATATGCTGACCACATGTCACCTCTACACTGGCAGTATGAACGATTAATACATGTAGATGTGAAGCCAGCAGCCGGAATGGCACATATAAGTTACACATACATAAATGTAACATAACATATTATGTTATATTATTATTATTATTATTATTATTATTATTATTATTATTACATTATGTCCACCGCCGTGGTCTCAGGGTAGCGTCGCTGCCTCGTATGCAACGGGTCCGAGTTCGATCTTCGGTCGTAACAAGTTTCCTGAATTTTTTTTTTTTGAGAATCCCTCATTGAATGAATTAGTGCCCCACGCACAAATAAATATAATAATGCCTTAAACAAAGCATTTTTCCTCACCTGTAAGATAAATGTCTGGAAAATGTAAGGCCTAAACCGTACCCGAACACCATTTGGCCGTCATAATCATCATCATATTCGCCATGTTTAATATGAATATGTGTGTGTGTGTGTGTGTGTGAGAGAGAGAGAGAGAGAGAGAGAGAGAGAGAGAGAGAGAGAGAGAGAGAAAGTTGTATTTTGTAATATTGTACAGCCTCGGAGGAGGGCCTGACACTGAGATGAACACTCATTTGGCGAGGCCATCCATGTCCTTGTGTATTAGTCATTCAAAATATCTCTGCAGGCGGAAGAATTACGAAGCTCTGTTTGTTATTACACATGACGTCATATAAGGCAGTGTACACTGTCAGCGTCTCACGTCCCATTCCCCTCTGCCTCATAGATAGCAGTGTCACGTGGTCTATTCCTGCATAAACACGACTGCAGTGCCCTCCGTCAACAACTGCGCTTACTCCTTAAACGGGTAATAGTCAAAAAAGTATATGTGTCTGTGACTAGAAAATGAAACTCACTTCCCAGTCATGTCAGGGACTGTCAATCATTATCATTATTTAAATCCAAATTAACTGATATCTTAAGTTCGATACAATGAAAACATTAACTGCATAACAACTATATAGAGCATTTTGTAAATAATCATCTTAGAAGCTTTACTTACTTAATTTTGTTTAATATTATTTTAATTTTATAACATTCCATGTTTTGTTAGTATTAGATAGTATTAGATCACATCCTCATTGTTTTTTCATTAGTCATCATCATAGTACATTCACGAATTTAGGCCATTTGTTGACATGTTTCGGCCTCAATAGAAACACCATCCAGAAGTCTTTTGAGTGGACGTCCTCGTCTTCTTCTTCCTGCAGGTTGACATCTTAACATATGTTTGGGTATCCTGTGATCTTCCATTCGATGAACATGTTGAATCCATCTTGACTTACAATCAGAAAGGTTCTAAAGGTTCCATGTGTAATTCTTTTAAGATGTCTTCATTTTTTTTTGTGATCTAGTAGTGTGTATCTTGCAGTCCTCCGAAGGTATCTCATTTCAGCAAATCCAAGTCTCTGTATTCTCTTCTGTTTCAACGTCCATACTTCGCTTCCATACAAAAGAGTTGGAAGATTAGTCTATATTTTAATAATATTTATAAATTGTAATAAGTATGTAATTTTTGTATAATTTTACTATTCGCTGGTTGTGTGGAAAAGAAGGCATTTTGGCCTTACCTCTGCCAACTAAAACAAAGAATTATTATCATCATTCTTCTTCTTCTTCTTCTTCTTCACTTCACGGGCTAGGCAAAATACCTGTTCCGCCTAACAGTTGTTCTGTCCATCTTTTCACTGGCTTTCCTGCATTCCTTGAACCTCTTGGCTTGTAGTTAAATGCTGCTTTTGGTAATCTTGTTACGTTCATTCTTTCTACACGTCTAAACCAATTTTCTCTATATCCTTTGATTTTATCATTTAATAGATATATATTTAACTCTGTTCTTATATATTCATTCTTTAACCGATCCATTCTTGTGCAGCGGAATTATTATTATGTGAAACACAGTTTAAAATCCTTCTCCTGACAGGTCGTACCACTGTAAGGCCTGGCTTTCTAATGGCATGTAAAAAAAACTACATATGGTGAGAAATTAAACTGGGTTAAAGAACGTATTTAGGTCTACTATTATAGCTATTAATAACTTTTTAGATTACAGTTAAAATTTATCTTTTAGATATTCAGGATTCAGTAAAAGAGATGAGATATTAAGATAATGGAATATTTAAAATTATGCCAAATTTAAATTCTGGTGATAGCGATAGCGAAGAGATGCTAAAGGCCAACACGCACATACTATTGAATAACACTAAGAAATTGGAACTGGAAGTGAATATCAATAAAACTAAATATATGGTCACACATAGAAATACATTATATAATGGAAATGGATAGCTAATGACAAATGAGGGAAATTTTGAGGAAGTGGCTGAATTCAAATACCTAGGAACAATAATCACAAATAGGAATGAGATGCACAAAGAAATTAGACATAGGCTCAATTCTGGAAATGCCTGCTATTATGCATTACAGAGACTCTTGACGTCCCAACTCCTTTCAAAAATCATTAGACTGAAAATAGATAAAACTATTATTCAACCAATTATATTATATGGTTGCGAAACATGGACCCTTACTATAAGGGAGGAAAGGAGATTACGAGTATTTGGCGAAACATGGACTCTCACTAAGGAAAGGAGATTACGAGTATTTGAGAATAAAGTTCTTCAGAAAATGTTTTGACCAAAGAGAGATGAACAGACAGGTGAATGGAGGAGACTACCTAACAGTGAATTACATGGTCTTTATAGGAAGCCAGATATTATAAGTACAGTTTAGTCTCGTAGACTGTGATGGGCAGGGCATGTGGCATGAGCGGGAAATGAAAAACGTGCATGGTAGCTTCTTGTAGGAAAATCAGAGTTGGTAGACCAATAATGAGGTGAGAGAATAACATTAATTATGATTTGAGGGATTTATAGAAAAACATTAGCTCAGGATAAAGATTTATGGAGAGCTTATGTCCGCGTGGCCTGAACCTACGGGTTCGATAGTGCCAGTGCGTGAGTTAGTTAGTAATGTGTCTTGGATATTTAAGTTGGTCATATGTTAATTAAATTTTGAGACTAACAATTCTAAGCAGTCCACCGCTGTTGTCTCGAGGTAACATGCTGCCTTGTCACACAGCGGGTCCGGGTTCGATCCCCGGTCGGGTTAGTTTTTCTGGGTGAGGTTTTTATCGGAATTTTCCTCGCCTGTAAGACAAATGTCAGGAACACTTTAAGGTCCAAACGGTCCCCGAAATCATATGGCCATCATCATCATCTTCATCATCATCCTTATCATTATCATCATCATCCTTCACCGGTGTGGAAAGCAACGGGAAGCTGCCACAACTACAATTCCCTAGTAAAGCTGCAAGCGTAGCATGAAAATGCTGTGATTGCAGTGAAAGACCTGCCCTCGGGCAGAATTACTGTGGATGGATGGAATTCTAAGCAATTGAATTAAAAGTATTTTATGTTACAAGAGAGCATGTGCTTATGTGATGTAATAAAATTAACTACCAAATGTATATATTCAACGCTTCTATAATCATAGTTTCGAGGCGTATCTGTAACAAATGGGAACACTGCAATTCCAGTATAAAAGTTCATATATCTAATGTTTATTTTTAAGAAAGTGAAACTTCTGTAGTTTTGTATAATGAACAATGGTATGTCGTTGCGAAAAATGTTTGTGTGTTCTGTGCTATGACCTTCTTGTCGTGGAATGTCACGTCACCATTATCCCCAGTCACTAACGAGCATTTTTACTAGAATTATGCTACGCACACAAAGCAGGTTAACTAAATCAATTTAAAAACGATATTTCATAAACTTTTTCTTAGAAATAATAATAATAATAATAATAATAATAATAATAATAATAATAATAATAATAATAATAATAATAATAATAATAATAATAATAATAATAATCAAGACTTAGGGTCGAATGTTTGAACGCATTAGACAGTAAAAGGCGTTCTCTGCTGAGAAAGTTTTATCCAAATACATTTTGCTTACTCAGAAATCTATTCATGCGATAATAATTGTAAGCTACCTGACGAGGTATCTTAAGATCATAGCTCAAGATACAAACTTATCGTGAAAATTCCGAAGGGAACCGATGGTAACCGATGTAGTTTGAAACCTTTGCAGCTTTATCCAAGATGTCGGACCTTGAAGACTTCGATCGTGTTTTCGGTATACGCGGAGAAGAGGAATTTGATAGAGTCTACCAAAGAATTCAACTGGAAGAACAGGAGAATCGGCGTAATATTGCGCGACGCAGACGTCGTTGTATACGGTATTATTTGCGGGACGCAAGCGTAAATGCGTTCCTCTATAGCAGACGAAAATAACGGAAGTGGTTTTATCGCTGAGAATTCTGGGTAATTCGTTGCCAATATTACGAAAACGTCAACTTTCATGCATGGCCGGTAAGTCGGCCGTTAATTCGATCTCAGCAATTGCTCACGGTGAGTCAGCTCACCAGTGATTGAAAGTAATTTGAGTAGAGACTAATTTATTTGCATGCGGCCCTTAGACCTGCTGGTCAGTTCCAATCTCTTGTTAGAATTGGTCTATCCATCTTTTACTGGGTCTTCCAGCATTTCTTCATCCTAGTGGTTTCTAATGAAGAATCTGTTTCGGAATACTATTGTTATCCATTCTATTGATGTGGTCCATCCATTCATCTCTGTATTGTGTAATTCTATCTAATAGTTTGAATATATTCAGTTCTCTTCGTATATCTTCACTTCGCCTTTGATCCATTATTGTATAGCCAGACGCACTCCTCAGAAACTTAATTTCTGACGTTTCTATTCTTCGTTCCTGGTTTTTGGTTAAGACCCAATGTTCCGATCCATATAGTAGTGTTGGAACCGCCATTATATTATACTATTTAAAAGTGTTATAGGTTATTATTTTTTTCGTAAACAACTCAGTAAAATCAGTATTTAAAAACACAATTATTGAACACACAATTATCAAATGTGTAGGTCGAAGGAATCTGTTCATTATTTGCTATATTCAAGGTATTTGTTGGAGAGTCAGTCACTGCAAAATAATGCTCTGACCTGTTCAGAATATTAAAAAAAGAGGAGCTTTCCTTAATATGATAAACATAAATCGATAATTATCGAGGTAAAACACGACTGTTTTTGGTTGTAAAACAAAATTCATGGAAACGTGATTGATCATTTACTCCCGTTTGGGGCGTGGGTTAAATAGTCAAAGAAAGACAACATGTCCGAAGCATGGACCCATCTCGCTTTCCAAAATTAGCATTACAGTATCAACCTAAAGGATAAGTTTATGATGATGATGATGATGATTGTGAAATAAAAAGCAAGCCGACAGATATCAGTCAATGTTATCGCTATTCACCCAGTCATGGCTTATCCTCGTTCCTAGAACATGTCTTTCTTAATCGCGATATTTACAATGCATGGACTTATTTCTATTATCTATTACAATGTTTGATTAATAAAGATAATTTAGAAGAAGAGTTTATAACTCAATTCGATTAACGCAGTTTATCCTCTTGCCATATAGGTACTTTTACGTGTCACATGGCACCCGAGCCGTACAGTGACATTACCTGTCGGGACAGGAATTCTAAACTGTTGTTTTTACCATATTAGGGCATGGAGGACCTTTCGAATGAATGAACAGCTCAATATCATGACATCCTTCGAGAGAACACAACATTAAAGGAAACACATCTCTCTCTCTCTCTCTCTCTCTTCTCTCTCTCTCTCTCTCTCTCTCTCTCTCTCTCTCTCTCTCTCTCTCTCTCTCTCTCTCTCTCTCTCTCTCTCACACACACACACACACACACACACACACACACACACACACATACACACACACACGCACGCACACATATTCATACTAAACATGAAAAATATGATATTGAGATTATGATGGCCAGATAGTGTTCGGGGACCTTTTTGCGCTCTAAAGTTTCCTGACATTTCTGTTACAGATGAAGAAATATCCTGAAAAAAAACATCACTTAGAACATTTGTCCCGACCGGGGTCAAACCTGCGCCCGCTGCTAACGATTCAACGACGTTATTCTGAGACCACAGCGGTGGAAATAATAATAATAATAATAATAATAATAATAATAATAATAATAATAATAATATCCATCCATAGTAATTCTATCCGAAGGCAGGTCCTTCACTGCAATCATAGCAATTTCATGCTATGCTTGCAGCTTTACTAGGGAATTGTAGGTGTGGTAGCTTCCCGTTGCTTTCCACACCGGTGAAGGATGATGGTGATGATGTTAATGATAAGGATGATGATCACGGCCATATGATTTCGGGGACCGTTTGGGCCGTAAAGTTTTCCTGACATTTGTCTTACAGGCGAGAAAAAACCGCAATAAAAACCTCACTCAGAAAAAATGCCCCGACCGGGGATCGAACCCGGGCCCGCTACGTGACAAGGCAGCACGCTACCTCGAGACCAGAGCGGTGGATAATAATAATAATAATATAATGATGTTATAAAATATATATCCCCACCGTCGGTATCTCTACCTTAACGTGGTGGTGGGGCTTGTGAGTCCTAATGACTCCATGAGCTATACAGGCGTCACCATACCCCGGACCTGTAGTGAATGAACATGCAACAAGCTGCCAGCTTTCATTCGTAGAGGAAGGAGAAGAAGAAGAAGAAGAAGAAGAAGAAAAATAAAAGATATATTAGAAATGAAAATTGGAAATTGGCTGTATCCAGAATAGATCCAGGTGGAGAAAAATTGTTGAGGAGGCCAAAACTTCAATGAGATTGTAGTCGCCTACTAAAGAAGAAGAAGAAGAAGAATATAAGTGAAAACTAAGATAATATTATATGAGAAAACGACATAATAGTGAACTACACGGTATAGGAAGCCAGATATAATAAGAACAGTTAAGTCTGCTATCGGAAGGACATGTGGCACGAAGGGGAATGAAAGAGGTGCATAGAAGTTTCTTGTAGGAAAACCAGAGGGAAAATTCCTAGCTGGGAGACCAAGAATGAAGTGGGGGAATAACATTATCTCATGATAAGAATGTATGGAGAGCTTATGTCCGCGCGGTCATGGACCTATGTTTTCAATAGAGCCAATGAGTTAGTTACATATAATTCATTCATTCCTCAAAGTTTAAAGCCCATAAGAAAATGGGCATAATTATCTTTTATTCCATCAACACAGATATACAAAATATAAGTGAAAAACAAAATTCAAAATATCACATAGGCGTATATCTAATGAAGAATACTGGATAGGATAATATTATTTATTTTAAAAGTTTATGTTATTTTTGTACCTTGTGTATCAGGGTTAATTAAAATATATGTATATTTGATAAACATTTTCTCGAAGAATTTGAAGCTAGCGTATTAATAAATATTAGTTATTATATTAAATGCGCATAAGAAACTGGGAAGTGTTTGTAGACTTGCTGTATGGTCAATAATAAAAAATAGCATTTTATATTTGAGAATAAATAATAATTTTATTTATAATTTTATGACGAAAAGCTAAAATAATATAATAATAATAATAATAATAATAATAATAATAATAATAATAATAATAATAGCTTTATTTTACCTGGCAGAGTTAAGGCCTTAAGGCCTTGTCTACCACTCAACCAGGTTTAAAAAAAATACAAAAGAAAAGTCTTAAATCTAAATTACAATATATATATATATATAAACGATTACAAGTTATGAATACAATACAATTAATATTTATAATGTATTTTGATTTACTCTAAATTTAACGAATTAAATATATAATATGTACAAGATATATAAAAAAACGAGGAAAAGATTAATGACATAGTATAAAATTAAATAAATAGAGAAAAATTAATTATTAGACAACAGGTAACTGTATAAGCGTGACTTAAAGGTGCCAAGTGTGTGGCAAACCCTGATATCTTGAGGAAGGAGATTCCAGGAGCGGGCGGAGGCTACTATGAAGGAAGTAGAATAGGAGGAAGTGCTATGAAGAGGAATTGTTAGCAGACTGCTATCTTGTGACCTAGTGTCAATATTGTGGTAGGAGGATAACTTCTCAAATCTGGACGCCAGGTAAGTAGGAATGTAGGAATTCAGAAGCTTGAAAAGTAGCGAAAGAGAGTGCAATTTACGTCTGTCAGTAAGACGGAGCCAAGAGAGGTTATTAAAGTGTTCGGAAATATGGTCATAACGGCGGATATTGAAAATGAATCGAATGCAAGCATTATGAACACGCTGCAGTCTCTGCGACAAGGCATAGTTTAGATCATTATATATAATGTCACAATAATCGAAGAGTGGTAACACAAGATTCTGCACTAGGATTTGTTTTAACGAAACTGGGAGAAAATTCTTTAAACGTCTAAGATAATGTAAGATGGAGAAAGTCTTTTTACATATGTGTTTTACTTGTGTTTGCCAGGTTAAATTTGCGTCTAGTTGTAGTCCAAGATCTATTACTGCTGAAGAAGAATAAGGGATAATTATATTATTTATAGTAATGTTTGGAAGTGTAGATATGTCAAAGGTTGTAAGCAGTCTTTGTTGTCCCATTAGAATAACTTGTGACTTGTTAGGATTTAGATTTAGACCGATACTTGAAGACCAGTTAAAGATGGATATGAGATCGTCATTCATTTTCATCAAGCTGTTATAGAGAGAATGAGGAGGTGAATGTAGGTAAATTTGGAGATCATCAGCATAGAGGTGATAACGGCAGTGCTTTAGTACAGTTGGCAAATCATTTATGTAGATTGAGAAAGAAGAGGTCCGAGAACACTGCCCTGGGGGACTCCAGCCGGCACGTTACGCCAAGTCGAAGATCTAGAGTTTAATGAAACGTATTGTTGACGACCGTGCAGGTATGATCGAACCAGGATACAGCGCTGTCAGACAAATGTAGGTGCTTGAGCTTTATCATAAGTAAGTCGTGGTCTACTGTGTCAAAAGCTTTGCTGAAGTCAAGTAAGGTTAAAGGAGTCAATTGACGTCTGTCCACGGCTTCACGAATATCTTCGGTAATTTTTAGCAAAGCTGTGGTTGCGCTATGACCAGATCTAAAGCCGGATTGATAAGGATCAAGGAGGTGATTTTCTTGGAGATAATCAGTCATTTGCTTATGTACAATATATTCCAGGGCTTTAGATAATGTCGGAAGGATGCTAATATAGGGTTTAATGTTACGCGTCCTAACCAAATGGACCGGCGCCTTAGCGTAGAGCTACGATACTTTTGAGTTTTTCATAATATACTTCTTAAGATACTTTTTTTACTGAAGCACATAGAGATATACTTTTTCCTTTTTCTCTCCTTTGGAGAGAAATGAATGTCACCACATCTGTTAAGAGGATTTAAAATCAAACACTTTTTAAGGGGTATGACCATGCTTAAGAATGGAAAATGAAAGATTGTCAAAAAATACCAATGGTCACCCCCGGGAAAAAAATAACGGTGGCAGACCAAGATGTAAAAATGGAAAACCTATGTCAGAACTATAATGGATGATAGGAATTTGGAAGAAGGAGACTGGAATGATAGAAAATAAATGGAAACTGAAGACGGCAAACCTATAAGTGTGGAAAAGCCGAAGAAGAAGAATAATGAGGAATATACTTTTTGGTCAAAAGAAAGACGAACAAACAGTGAATGGAGAAAACTAAACAACTGTCAGATACATTATCTTTATGGGAAATCAGACATAATAAGAACAGTCAAGTTTAATTGACTGCGATAGGCAGGACATGTGAAACGAATGGGGAATGTAAGAGGGGCATGGAACATTATTTTAGGAAAGTCAGGAGAGACATTTCCCAATTGGTGGGCCAAGAATGAGGCAAGAGAATTATACTAACCATAGTATGAGCGAGGGAGGTAAATTATACAGGGAATGACTGGAAAAAATTATTTCAGGATAGGGATGTATGGAGGAGGGAAATTTTGAGAAAGTGGCTGAATTCAAATACCTAGGAACAATAATCATAAATAGGAATGAGATGCATAAAGAAATTTAACATAGGCTCAATTCTGGAAATGCGTGCTATTATGCATTGCAGAGAGTCTTGATGTCCCAACTCCTTTCAAAAAACGTTAAACTGAAAATATATAAAACTATTATTCTACCAGTTATATTATATGGGTACGAAACATGGACTCTTACTTTAAGGAAGGAAAGGAGATTACAAGTATTTGAGAATAAAGTACTTAGGAAAATTTTTGGACCAAAGAGAGATGAACAAATAGGTGAATGGAGAAGACTACATAACAATGAACTACATGGTCTACAATAAGAACAGTTAAGTCTTGTAGACTGCGATGGGCAGGACATGTTGCACGTATGGGGAATGAAAGACGTGCATGGAAGCTTCTTGTAGGAAAGCCAGAGGGAAAACGCCCAGTTGGTAGACCAAGAATGAGGTGGGAGAATAACATTAACTATGATCTGAGGGAAGTAGATTATACAGGGAATGATTGGAAAGCATTAGGATAGGGATGTATGGAGAGCTTATGTCCGCGCGACAATGAACCTCCGGTTTCGATAGAGCCAGTGAGTTATTTAGTTGAACCATCTATAAATACTTGTAATGTCACACTTCGATTTACTGCGACATATTACTGACTAATCTGACAACTGATACATCTGACAGACTACAGCGTGCTAATAACTCATGCATTCCATTTATATTCAATCTCCGTCGTTATGACCAAGTGTCTCCTTCATTTCAGGCCTTATCATGGTTACGTCTAAATGACAAAAGAACTCTACATTCACATGTTTTGATATTCCATATTTCTGCACACATATTTACCGTGTTATTTGTCAACGAGTATTCAAAATTTATCGGCTCATCACAATTTACGAACAAGGTCACAAGATATTTCTTTACTTTCTATACCACAGTACAGGACATGGTGAATCACACACAATATCTATGACTAGAGCATGGAACTCACTTCCCAGTCATGTCAGGGACTGTGAATCAATATCATTATTTAAATTCAAATTAACTGATATCTTAAGTTTCACACAATGAAAATATTATCATAAGTAATGCCACGAGTGATTTCCAAATTATCTAGAGAATTTGGAAATCAAGAGTGGCATTTGTTAGGACTATTTAACGAATAAAATTAAGCTGTTTACTCACAAATCATTATTTAAATATAGTTATTTAAAATATTTACGTATATATTTAATGTAAACGGCGATGTTTGAAAACAAATGAAAAAGATTGGTACAATTAATTTCCTTCCTTTGTTTATCACTGTAACCGGATCATAATATTATTTATTGCCAAAGGATCGCAATATTGTAAGAATGCACCCTAGCAGAGAAATTAATAACCAACGTTATATGCATTAATTAATTTGATGTCCTATGATGTAAATTTGTCAATTATATTTTTCTGCAACGTCATTTCCTGGAAAATACTTCGTTTAAGAAAGTGCAAACAGTGTTTTTTTTTGTGTGGTATAATCAATTGTTATAAATGTTTTTATAGTATCTATCGCATGCGCTTTCTGCTGACATTCACGCACTTTATATCCAATCTGGTAGCCGTATTTCTTAGAGGGTCAGCCACTGCAAAATAATGCTATGACCTATTCAGAATGTTAAAAAGGAGGTGCTTTCTTTATTATGACTATTTAACTCATGCCCCAAATGGGAGTCAATGACCAATCACGTTTCAATGGTTTCTGTTTTACAACCAATCAGAGTCGTGTTTCACGAAATATTTATCAGTGTTATAATTACCATATTAAACAAAGCTCCTCCTTTTTAATATTCTGAACAGGTCTGACCATTATTTTGCAGTGACAGAGCCCACGAGAAATACGGCTACCAGATTGTATAATAGTGCATGAATGTCAACACATGCCGCATACGGGAGTTAATATATAAACATTTGTTGCAATTGATTATACCACCAAAAAAAGAAATCACTGTTTGCATTTTCTTAAATGTATTTTTTCCCAGGTAACAATCCATAAAAATATAATTGTCATATTTACATCATACGACACCAGAAATGAATTAATATACAGTTTGATGTGTTTCATTTTTCTCCACTAGAGAGCATTCTTACAATATTGCGTTCCTTTGGCAATAAATAGTATGATCTGGTTGCAGTGATAAACAAAAGAAGCAGTAGAAGCGTACCTATCGTTTCTCATTTGTTTTCAAACATCGCCGTTTACATTAAATATATAAATATTTTAAAATAACTATAGTTAAATAATGATTTGTGAGTAAACAGCTTAATTTTATTCGTTAAATAGTCCTAACAAATGCCACTCTTGATTTCCAAATTCTCTAGATAAATTCACTCCTCACTTCGTGAGTCGTGAATTTATCGATAATTTGGAAATCACTCGTGGCATTACTTATGATAAATTCACTCCTCACTTCCTGAGTCGTGAATTTATCGATAATTTGGAAATCGCTCGTGGCATTACTTATGATAAACTTTAGTTGGTAAATTTTAGGCGAAACATGATTGTGATTGGTTGTAAATAAAAAATCATTGAAATGTGATTGGTCATTGATTCCCATTTGGAGCATGAGTTAAATAGTCTGCGTACAACTATGTTCATCATTTTGTATATACATATAAATATTCATCTAGGAAGCTTTTCTTACTTTATTTTATTCTTCGTTTTGTTAGTGTTAATATTAGACCACATCCGCACTGTCCTTTGTTTAGTCTATATTTTAATAATATTTATCTACTATTATTACAATCAGTGACGCTTTAAATAGTTCGTAGTTACTAGGCAACAAAACCTATACTTTATCATCATCATCAATTGCAGGCATGGATTAGGCCATTGGCCTATTCCGCTTCTAGATAGAAATTGATCCCTCCATCTCTTCTTAGGTCTTCCTGGGTCTCTTCGCCCTGTGGGTCTATAGTTCAATAGCTACAGAGGTAGTCTATTGTTTGGCATTCTAAGAAGGTGTTCATGCCAATTAGTTTGGTTTGTTTGAATGGTTTCAGTTATTGCTGATGTGTTGAGAGCTTTGCGGATATCTTCATTACGCATGTGGTCATAAAGTGCATAATCCGCTAAAGGCCCTATACTTTATATTCTAACAAAACAGGATATCAAAACATAAAAACAGGTTCAACAAAGCGTAAAATATACATTTTAAAGAAGATTTCGTATAACTGCATAAATAAAGTTTACTTGATTTTTTTAAAAGTACATTAATAGTTGCATCATGGACTGCTTTTAAAATTGTTCCTGATGAACCGTGAAAAATCACTTTCTCCTCTCATTTTTACTTTAAATTCACATATGAAACTAGCATCCAAAATTGCAGAAAATAATGTCCTTTTTTCTTTCTTTTTTAGTGTAAGCCCATGTTTTCCATTTACAGAGATTTAGGCGCTCTCCCCCTATAGGGAAGAACTTGAACCGTACTAATTTAGTTACACTTGTTTTCGTATAGATGTCATTTTGAGTGGTCCGTGGTCAGCGTTCCGCCTCATACTGACATCTAGGAAACCAAGGTAGTACTAGGACGGGAAAATTCGGTAAATTTTGCTTAGAGGCCTTTTCATTCAGGCTTAAGGATTTTTTACGAGCCTGAAAATCTTCAGACTCGGGACCCACGGCTTAAAGTCCCTCCCGGAGGACTTGTTCCTTGGATTTTTCCGTCCTAAAAAAATCCATTGACCCCGGCCGGGTTTGAACCCGCGACCCTCGGGACCAGAGGAAAGCTAGCACAAATTACTCTTTCTCTAAATACATCATTTCCCTCAATACATAAAATTCATTAAGTACACTAAATATACAATATATACCAAAATAATTTGTACATTGTATATTGTATACAACACGTTACCAAATTAGGTTTAGTAACTAGTCGTGTAGATAACTATTTAAATATTGTAATAAGTATGTAATTTTTGTATGATTTTATTATTCACTGGTTGAATGGAAGAGAAGACCTTATGACCTTACATCTGTCAGCTTAAATAAACTATTCTTCTTCTTCTTATTATTATTATTATTAAAGAAGGTCCTAATTGTCTACCTTTAAAATCCCTTATTACAGGAAGGACACATTTATATCTGATGCCATAGTTTCAAACATTTGAAAAGAAAAGCATATGTAGACAATAAGTAGGGTTCCAAGGTGTGAAAACTATTACAGCTATAACGATTGGTTAACCTAAAATGGTCACCATATGTCACCACTTTATTAGTTTGATGTTCATCCACCTTTGTCGGGTTATGATTTGTTATGAATATATTCACCTCTTAGAACATTAGTGAAGGAAAGAGATATTTACCTTATTTGAATATGCAATAGCGAGTTAACATATTCTACATTGCGAAAGCCAGTTTCGTGTTGCTTGCTCGTTATTCTAGTCTAACAAAAACAAGAGTTGCTCATTTTTGTAGCTACAATCTTTTCCTATTGCATCAACAATTACTTCGCGTTACCAATATCACGGAAGTTAGTTTCGTCTGCGTAAATTTTCATGCCCAAATTCTAACAATTTCAAGAACTCTAACAACTGAGATACCAATTAGATTTTATTATTATATACAACTTTCCTCATTAGAGGATTGCCACAAGGACAAAGTGATACAGACAATTAATTTTTGGAATTTATGAAATACATTTTGTAAATACATTAAAAAAATTGAAATTGTAGGCCTAATTGAAGTATACATACTATAAAGTAGAAATTTTGTAAAGATGGTTTCTTAAAATTGAAATTGATCCTCTAATGGCAGCAATGGCAATTTTAGAAAGATACACCCTGTCCAAATCCAAGGAATTCCAAAATTTGGTTAAGAATCCTGGTATAGTACCTCTTGTCCCGATCATCAATCTTGTGACAGTTATACTATAAAGTTGGTATTTATCTTTGTAATAGTCAATTGTTGGCTCATATATGGCTTTCTTTTCAGAGTCAACTTCCTCAGGTTGGCCACTACGAGTCTCAAAACGAATTGTGGGATCTAATATCATACCATTTTTAGAAGATCGTCTAAATGCAATAATATCTATTCGTCTGTTACTCCCATTACTGGCCACACCATGAACTTCCTCATAAACTGTGTATCCAAAATCTCGCAAGGTTTCTGCCATCATATTTCGAATAGTGTGGTGTCGAATGTTTCTCAGTGATTCTCCAAACGGACAGGCCCCAAGGACGTGTGCAAGGGTTTCATGCTCTCTGAGACTACGTCTACAGAGGGTCAACTTTCAATTTTTTTTTTGTCTAATGCCACCAGGTTACTTTTTATGACATTTATGGCTTTCTCCCCTGACATTGGCGGAATTGTAATCCATTTCTTAGGCTGTGGCACATGGAAGGCGGAGTTACGTTACCTCGATGATGTCATGGATGATAAATGATAATGAAGCACCAGTAGAGTTCTTAACCTAAATTGCAGATCATCAGCAACCACAGGAATAATTACCTTTAAGGAAAATTTCCCATGGTTTGACCGGGAATCGAACCCGGGACCTCAAGAACTATATTCAGAAACGCTGACCACTAGCCCATGAGGCTGGTTTGCAAATATAAAATCATTTCTTTAACAAAAATACTGCCCAATTAGTATGTATATATATATATATTTTTTTTTTTAATATTAAAATCCTTATATCTTAGAAAGAACAATATGTGGCTTATGATGTTATTGTCCTATGCCCTTCAATTCTTCCTTTAAAATTTCCCATCAGATGGAGCAGTCATTAATTCCATTGCAGGATAGAAGATCCGAGAATAAAACAATTGATAGACGAACCATTGAAAAACAACCATTAAGGCTAATCGCAGTATCAGCGCTAGTTAATTTATTCACACGTATCAGGAAACCTTCACGTAACGATTGTTAGAAATTTTTATCAGCGAAGCTATTGAATATTCGACGTTGATTAGAGAATCGTTTCCTCTTATCTAAGTACTATCAAATTGTTGACTCAACTTGATCCCAATAACCATATGTTTTCCAACTGAGTAATCATTATAAATCTATGCATCTGCAGAAGCTTTCACAATATTTGTATTACGTGTCAAAAATAATGTAAATAGAACAGGAGGAACGAAATACGTCATTCATTAATCCAAATTTATTTTAAATACTATATACGTGAATTTTATTATAATAATTTGTTCCATAATACAAATTTTAGATCTATAATACTGTTCATGTTTTGAAAATAATGAATCTAGGAGAATAAATTATTGTTTGCGCGAGCGATATTGCGTTTTGTCGTACAATGGCGACCATGATTAAAAGTTCAACTTCCTACATTTCGGGGTTGCCAACCTAAATAACTAGACTGTAATATTACATATTACTAAGGGGTGGATTCCTATGACATGTCATATTTTTACCAAAGCCTACATTCTAAGCTTCAAGTAAGTGAAAACATTTATATGTGCCTTGTTATTAAGATTAGGTGGTTTTTATTGGGTCTTAGAAGTCATATTTCTCACTTTTTCAGATCTTTGGTCATACTTCTGCTTATTTCCATGATAGTCATATTTTGTATTTTTTTAATAGCCTAGTCATCAGGCGATTGTAAATAAGCAACATTGTATCTGTATAAAAATCGTCAGTTTCACAGTTCACTTGTTTGGAAGGTTTCTGTTAACAGGTAGCGAACGTTTGCACTGGACAATAGAAGAAGATTTCCTTTTTCTTATGAAACAATTGAAAATGTATATGAAGGAACAATTACTATAGAAGGCCTAGAAGGCGGGGTTACGCTGCCACAATGATATTATGACGATGGGTAATGATGCGCCAGGAGAGGCCTTAAACCTAAACTTAATCTAAATAAGGTGAAATATGACATTGATGATAATGATGGCCAGATGGTATTCAGAGACTGTTTGGGCCTTTAAGTATCCTGACATTTGTCTTTACAGGTGAGGAAGCAGACACGCAAGACTGGGAAGTGTGGAAGAAAAAAAATTGTAAATTTTGGTTGAGGATACCTGTGTAATATCAAAAACAATCCTGAAATGAACGAATGAATGAATTAGCTTATTCATATTACTATATATCCTTAAACATAAATTAAAGTGGCACAAAAATGGATTAGGTCTGGTACCGGTATCAGCTATTGGTAAAGTTGACGTAAATTCGATAATGCATCTGAGAAATTAATGAAAATATTTTCAAACTTCAGAAATTTGATTTTAAATGTATGCCTTTTAAAATTAATTTAAACCCATTCAATGATTTGTGTAAATTGATTGATAGTTATCAGTATAAAATTGAGATCATATCAAGGAAGAATGTCGTACTACCCTAGAATTTTCTTAATTCTGGAGGGGAAGAGGGCGACTGAAGGATGGGCTTGGATCAATTTTAGTTGGGCTCTTTCTCACTAAAGCCTACTCCATGGCGCCACTTTCTAAGCTGTTGAAAGATAAACAACCTAAATACATCTGCAATGGTTATTGCAAGGCTGACATAATAGCATGTTTTCGTTATAAAATATTTTAATGTATATTTCTAACACAGTTGTTAAAATATACTGTTATCGTTTTAATCCAGAATGACAATGTATTATATTATCAATCTGATAATTTTCTCCATTTCACAACATAATAAATAACTATAATTTGTAAATTGTATTATTTTTCGGTTGTGCAGTATTTGTATTGACTCATAAGTTATTTTAGACACTTTGCATATAATGGAATAAGTCAAATAGTTCACATTTAACAGTTTACCCATCACAAATAATTTTAAAATGTGAAATTTGAGTTCACTTATATAAACATAGTTCTTAAGTAATCGAATTGGAATAAATTGGACAACTAGTTACATTTTGACAATTAATCATCCTTCAGCAAAATCAAAGACGCGCATGGAAGATTCTTGTAGGAAAACCAGAGGAAAAACGCCCAGTTGGTAGACCAAGAATGAGGTGGGAGAATAACATTAACTATGATTTGAGGGAAGTAGATTATACAGGGGATGATTGGAAAACATTAGCTCAGGATAGAGATGTATGGAGAGCTTATGTTCGCGCGGCCATGAACCTATGGGTTCGATAGTGCCTGTGAGTTAGTTAGTTCAGCAAAATCAAAAGGTGTGTGATTATTTTCCTGGTAAACAAGGAGTTATTCTAAATAATTGTTAGTTTGCCAAAAAATAATCATGTAAGTTTGAAAATTATCTCCCACTAAAAATATAATATTAATGAAATTTCACGACCTTAAATATTATAAAACAATAACATTTAAAACACATCATCATCATCATCATTACTCTAGGGATTAGGCAATTGCCCGTTGCGACTTCATAATGCATCAGCCCAACGTCTAGGTCTTCCAACATCACGTCTTCCTCTTGCTTGATAATTTCTTGCTAACAATGGATATCTCTCCTTACTCATTCCATCCATATGATCAATCCATTTCTGTCTATAATTCGTGACCTTATCCAATAAAGGCTGTACTTTCAATTCTTCTCTTATATCCTCGTTTCTTATTGTATCAAGTCTTGTACATCCTTTTACTTGTCTTAGGAACCTCATCTCCGCCGTCTGTATTCTATCCTTCTGTTTTTTCATTGGTGCACAAGTTTCACATCCATACAATATTGTGGGAACCGCCATAACATTATACATTTTTAAAACGCACCACTCCAATTTGAAATCATTCATGCATATTTCCAAAAGAAAAATAGGTGTAGAGAATGTACAAATTCGTAAAACTAATATACGAATGGATTTCCTTACGAATTTTAAATAAAAAAGTTATTTTTCGTATTTTACATTTACGAATCTCTGCAACAATATCATAACAGAACGAACTGTAGCCATTTTCTAGTACGGTAGGCGTAGGATTTTAGATAACTATGATGAAAATTAAGCAGCTTTGAAAATAATGAAATTATCATATTTATTAATTTTCGATATTCCAAGTGATAGACCAATAACATACATTTAAAAGTTCAAAGAATAAAACATTCAGAAAACCATAATTTTATTAGGCTTGAGGTATTTAAAATTTAAGTTTATAGGCCTATCGGTGCTTTAGTATCCAACATTTATTTGTAACCCATATTGCAAAGAAAAGTTATATATATATATATATATATATATATATATATATATATATATATATATATATATATTTATTTATTTATTTATCAATTGGTGAACCAGAACAAAATTTAATTTTGGAGACTGGAGAAACAATAAAATCTTGTAGTGAGATCACATATTTAGGAATAAAAATAAATAAAAATGGGAGTTATGAAGAGGAAATAAGAAATAGAAAAAATAAAGGAAAATTTGCAATTGCTTGCCTCAATTGAATATTGTCGGATAAAAGTATAAGTAATAAAAATAAAATGAATATATATCATACAATTGTTAAAACCATCATTACTTATGGAGCAGAACTTTGGCCATTAACAACAAAAACAAATAAGTATCTTTTGGCAACGGAAATGGATTTTATACGAAGGGCCGCAAGAATTTCAAGAAAAGAAAAAATAGGAACTCAGTTATAAGGAAGAAAATGAAGATTGAAAACACTATTTTAGATTATATTAAAACTCAGGAATTAAGATGGTATGGACATGTCCAGCGAATGGAAGAGGATCGACTACCAAAATCTGTTTTGGAATGGAAACCTGAGGGAAGAAGAAGCAGAGGAAGACCTAAAACCTCCTGGAGTCAGGGAATATGTTTATATATGAAGGAGAAACATCTACAACCAGGAGATTGGATGGACCGACAAAATTGGCTATTAGAAATCAGACGATGTCAAAGACATTAATCAACTGATGATCTATATATATATATATATATATATATATATATATATATCCCGTACAGGCATTTATTTTTCTTATCTTGTCATATATATATATATATATATATATATAATAATATTAGTTAAGCTCCTAGTTGACGAAATATTGTATCCCCTTAAATAAAACTTTACATACCACAACATGATCGTGGACTCGGTTATTTCTTGGTAATAAAAATACTTTTCATGCTTTATTTCAGTGGAATCGAAGAACAATTAGTAAAGAATAAAAATATGCTTATTATTATCGTTCGAAAAATACAACAGAGATACATTTAAAACTCTTTTTTATCTTCACTGAAAGAACAAATTCACTTTTATATTTCATACAACATTCGTTGCACGTTAATGTATTAATAGTTGCATAAAATAATGTAATATTAGTTTAAACAAAATAAAATGGATGCGGAATATAGGTAACTATTACATGATTAAGTACTTACATGTTCTGCAGTTGACTTGGACTGGATGTTATCCACACTTTCTGTCTTCCACTTCATGTCAGCGCGAAGTGTACGGCCAGACTAACTCGTCTCACGTGCTGCTATCCGGCAGGCACCTGGGAAATGCTCACTCCGCATCAGGTCGATCCGGACTCAGAGTTTAAAAAAAACTCGTGTTCCCAGTCCTGCAGAATATGCCCAAGACCTTCTTTAAGTATCTACTCTTGACTATACTTGTTTTTAATGGAATTTTGAAACTTTGTTTCTTGATGATTCACAAAAATAATCAACTTTATGCAAGAAACAAACTTTTAAAATTTAACGAGTAGGTCTACATAAATTTGTTCAAATTCAAACTGTGATCTCAAAATTTTGAAACTTTAAATTCAAACTCTGATCTCAAAATTTTGAAACTTTAAATTCAAACTGTGATCTCAAAATTTTGAAACTTTAAATTCAAACTCTGATCTCAAAATTTTGATCTTCATAGGAAACCACATATAATAAGAACAGTTAAGTCTCGTAGACTGCGATTGCAGAACATGTGGCACGAATGGGGAATGAAAGATGGGCATGAAATCTCCTTGTAGAAAAACCATGGCGAAAACGCCCACTTGGTAGACCAAGAATGAGGTGGAGAACAACAATAATTATCTTTTGAGGGAAGTAGATTATACAGGAGATAATTAGAAAACAATAGCTCAGGATAGGGATGTATGGAGAGCTTATGTCCACGCTGTCATTAATCTTCGGGCTCAATAGTGTTGGTTAGTTAGTTAGAACACAGTATCCAATAATTGAAATAGACGAAAACTCCTAATATTGTTACGGTTGTCCATTTGTTTTGCATTTAACGTTCTCTTTTTATCTTGCGGGGCACGCGCCCTAGTGAAGTGGTTAAGGCGGTGCGTTTCAAACCGGAAGGTCGAGGGTTCGAATCCCGGTGGAGTCAGGATTTTTAAATTGACCCAAACCTTCTGGTGGCATCATGGTCCTAGGGCCGACTCAGCCTCTAACGGAAATGAGTACCAGACGCTTGTTCTGTGGGTAAAGGCGGCTGTAAACTAAATGAAACGGTGATTTCTACGTCTTGTCATTTATTAATTTACTTCACGGCTGACATCAAGTGCCGATTGTCTAGAAAAAGTGGGAGCTTTAACCTCCTTCTACCCCTAGGGTCTCCTATGGTCTGTAGTGGGATCACTTTACCTTACCTTTACCTTTTAACGTACGACAATAGATTGTCATAGGGGCTGACGGTATTTAAATTCCCACTCAAAAGAAGAAATTTATCTTTTATCCTCTTAAATTAAGAGGGAGAAGTTATATAGTATCCTGCTGGAGTTTGGAATTCCTAAAAAGTTACTTACTTACTTACTCACTGACATTATCGAACCCGAAGGTTCATGGCCGCGCGAACATAAGCTCTCCATACATCCCTATCCTGAGCTAATGCTTTCCAATCATTCCCTGTATAATCTACTTCCCTCAAATCATAGTTAATGTTGTTCTCCCACCTCATTCTAGGTCTACCAACTGGGCGTTTTCCCTCTGAATTTCCTACAAGAAGCTTCCATGCACGTCTTTCATTCCCCATACGCGCAACATGTCCTGCCCATCGCAGTCTACGAGACTTAACTGTTCTTATTATATCTGGCTTCCTATAAAGACCAAGTAGTTCATTGTTATGTAGTCTTCTCCATTCACCTGTCTGTTCATCTCTCTTTGGTCCAAAAATTTTCCTAAGAACTTTATTCTCAAATACTCGTAATCTCCTTTCCTCCCTTAAAGTAAGAGTCCATCCTAAAAAGTTAGTTAGACTTATACGAATGTGTCTAAATGGCACAAATAGTAGGGTGCGTGTAGGCAAACAGTTTTCGGACACTTTTGAAATCCAGAATGGGTTGAAGCAAGGAGATGTACTATCTCCTCTACTACTTAATTTTGTACTAGAGCATGCAATTAAATCTTTAGAGAATGAGGAAGGTCTACAACTGAGTGGTATTAATAAGCTGTTAGTTTATGCTGATGATGTAGTACTATTGGCCGATAGCGAGGAGATACTAAAGGACAACACGCACACACTATTGAGTAACACTAAGAAATTGGGACTGGAAGTAAATATCAGTGAAACTAAATATATGGTCACACGTAGAAATTCAGTATATAATGGAAATGGACAGCTAATGACAAATGAGGGAAATTTTGAGGAAGTGGCTGAATTCAAATACCTAGGAACAATAATCACAAATAGGAATGAGATGCACAAAGAAATTAAACATAGGCTCAATTCTGTAAATGCGTGCTATTATGCATTGCAGAGACTCTTGATGTCCCAACTCCTTTCAAAAAACGTTAAACTGAAAATATATTTAAAAAAACTATTATTCTTCCAGTTATATTATATGGGTACGAAACATGGACTCTTACTTTAAGGGAGGAAAGGAGATTACAAGTATTTGAGAATAAAGTACTTAGAAAAATTTTTGGACCAAAGAGAGATGAACAAATAGATGAGTGGAGAAGACTATATAACAATGAACTACATGGTCTACAATAAGAACAGTTAAGTCTCGTAGACTGCGATGGGCAGGACATGTTGCACGTATGGCGAATGAAAGACGTGTATGGAAGCTTCTTGTAGTAAAGCCAAAGGGAAAACGCCCAGTTGTAGACCAAGAATGAGGTGGGAGAATTACATTAACTATGATTTGTGGGAAGTAGATTATACAGGGAATGATTGGAAAGCATTAGCTCAGGATAGGGATGTATGGAGAGCTTATGTCCGCGCGGTCATGAACCTACGGGTTCGATAGTGCCATCCTCTTAAACTGTGTTATGCTCCAAATTCATTGTAGTATAACCCTCTAAATAGAATGACCTATATGCAAATAAAATGACCTATATGCTAGCCAGAGAAACCTACTTCCTAGAGGACCTGAGACAAATGATACTACTACCAGCAACGGATCCATATAAGAAAGTCACCGAAAAAAAAACAGAAGGAAAAAGAGATTGACGAAGAGTTCTACGCCTCAGACGCCATGGTGGACAGGGAGTGGACCGGAAGCAACCAACCACAAAGGCACGCAATCATAGGCCTGGCAACACATGGATATCACCATAAAATGTGCAAAAAATACAAAATTCCACCAACCGAGTGACTCGTGTGAATGCAAGATATGTGAACAAAAATGCGAGCGATGCCGTTACAAACAATGCACAAGATGGACGGGATCGTTGAACCAACTGATAAAAGACAAATCATAAACCTAAAACTTACTGCTCTTTCGAGTGCCACTTACATATTTATTTATTTAAAAGAAGAAATTTCCTAGAATTTTTAAAGAAACACTCTTTTGACTTCGGCGGAATCCGATTTGCGATGCTCGGATTTGAAGACTAAACAATACCCTAGGCTATCAAGGTCAATTTACACTAGATTTAAATGAACACAGTTAATAGATCCTTCTTAAAGTCTATACGTCATTAAATGTTATGTAACACAGAAATAATATTCTAACAAGGGAACTGTCAACCATTGCATGCCGAAACCTACTTTGAAATTTCTCCCAGAAAAGAGTTGTGATGTACCAAGACCATGTACAGAAAACTATCTGCGTTTTTAACTGTAAGGCACAGAAATAGAAGCCAGAATCCACAAATGGCAACCCTACTGTACGAGGCAGGTGGACTCCCTGCATGAATAAGAGCGGAGTGGAGTAGAGTGAGACGGGACGCGTCGCGGTCCAATCTACCGTTTCAATTTATATTACTTCCTTATAGCTTAAATGAGATATGGAGCTTGATTTTAGTGCCTTCCATTTAAAAACGACAGATTTTTTTACACTGCTTTATACATCATAACACTTCTCTGGAAGAAATTTCAAAGTGGGTTTCGGTGTGCAATTGTGGACAGTTCCCTTGTAAGAATCCCATAATTTCTTTACCAGTCTAAGCAGGCCTACAAATTGTTAACATATCCTATCACAAAGGAACCAGCCGCTGCTTAAACTTAAACGGTTTAACTTACAAATAACACGAAAAAAAAAAAACTATCAAATTAAAGTGGTTGTTAGCATACGAAGGATATCTAAGAGATAAATCAGTAATATTTTTAAAGGGGTTCCCAATGTAGGAAAATAATATTTTTCTTATTATTCTTTATTTGTAGGATTTTCATCCTGTTAATTTCCCAAATCACTCCTCGCAGGAAGACGCATTGGATGTGCGTCCACTGTCTATCCATCTCTTGGCTGCTTTTCCTCTTGTTCTTCTCCCGTCCATTGGTCTATCTTCTTTAGCTCTTTTTGCAAGACTATTGTCTTCCATTCTTTCTATACGATCTTATATTCTCATTTCTTATTCTATCAAGTCTTGTACATCCTTTTACTTGTCTTAGGACTGTTCAAAAAAATACAAGAGTAATGGTTACCATTAGTATCGCTGATTTATAACAATGTTGTGATTACCTATCGAATGCCCTAGTAAATATGGATGTTAGTTTCTTGGAATATCTGTTTATTCCACAACATTCTATTGAAGCTTATTTTACCTATAAGACAGGTGAACATGATTTTTGTCTGATGAGTACGAATAGTTGTATTTAATGCAGTTTTTATCGTGTTTTAAAATATGTAATCGGAATTTCTGCATCACTCACAGTTTTTTTTTATTTCAAATTCAATTAATGGATTTAAATAATTATTTTTTTAATAAACTTTTTTCGTCCATTTGTCCATTGCAAAACACTTTCGGGCAACACTTTCATCAGGAGATTTCAGCTATGGAAAATATATATGAAGCCAAATGGAATCCTAATATGCTGGCCGATTATTGTTGGACCATCAAGAGGGATGCTCCACAGGCGAAATATAGCAGAAAATCGTCATTTCTTACCTTTTAGGTGAGTCCGAATGTTCGAATATTGTGTAGTTACGAATGTAGAAAATATTAAAGTGTTTGAAATTATAAATTCCTGTATCCTGTATGAACCTTGCGTGATGGAGAAAAAGCGATATCATATTTGAATTCAGGAGAAAAAAATACTATCAGAATCACATATTTGTCTTTCTGAGACAAAAAAAAAGTTTCTTTTTTTGTTGCTCAGTGTAATTAAGGAGACCAGATTGAACTGCGCTAACCACCGCCACTAAAATTGGGAGGTATATTTGTGGAACAGGTGAGGGAAAATATAAAAGTTGATGGTATATTGTACTAATTGACTGGAGGTCATTGTACTCAGTCAAAAGATAAGGTATTGCTGTTTGCAGTTAATATCTATAAAAAATGCCACAGTAGGGAAATGTAATATGGTTTACTGGCATGCTTACAGTCCAAAAGACATTCAACGACAATGATAAGTACCCTCATATTATTACCCACTTTCTATCTACAAAGAATTTTATTCTAATTAATGTTAGTAGGTGCTACGAAATGTATAATACTTTAACTCTTACTTTAAGGGCATTACGAGTATTTGAGAATAAAATTCTTAGGACTATTTAACTCATGCCCCAAATGGGAGTCAATGAACAATCACATTTCAATGATTTTTTAATTACAACCAATCACAGTCGTGTTTCGCCTAGAATTTACCAACTAAAGTTTATCATAAGTAATGCCACGAGTGATTTCCAAATTCACGACTCACGAAGTGAGGAGTGAATTTATCTAGAGAATTTGAAAATCAAGAGTGGCATTTGTTAGGACTATTTAACGAATAAAATTAAGCTGTTTACTCACAAATCATTGTTTAACTATAGTTATTTTAAAATGTTTATACATTTAATGTAAACGGCGATGTTTGAAAACAAATCAGAAATGTGAGGTTATGTTCATTCACTGCTGCTTGATCATATTATTTATTGGCAAATAAGATCGCAATATTGTAATAGTGCACCCAAGTGGAGAAATAATGAAACACATCAAACTATATATCATAATCAACATTACGGGTTATTCATTTATTTTTTTAGTAAACAACTCAATAAAATCAAGGAATCTTTACATTATTTGCTATATTCAATGTACTTGTTGGAGAAAAATAATGCTTTGAACTGTTCGGAACATTAAAAAGCAGGAGCTTTCTTTATCACAAAAGCAGGAGCTGATAAAGAGAAATCGATAAAGAGCGAGCTGAAACACGACTGTCATTGGTTGTAAAACAACATTCATTGAAACGTGATTGGTCATTGACTAGCATTTGTCGCATGAGTTAAATAGTCATAATAAAGAATGCACCTCCTTTTTAACATTTTGAATAGGTCATAGCATTATTTTGCAGTGACTGACTCTCCAAGAAATA
Organism: Diploptera punctata; assembly: GCA_030220185.1. Taxonomy (NCBI): domain Eukaryota; kingdom Metazoa; phylum Arthropoda; class Insecta; order Blattodea; family Blaberidae; genus Diploptera; species Diploptera punctata. The sequence continues at coordinate 179,036 of JASPKZ010007863.1, forward strand.
CGGCGACCAGATTGTATATATAGTGCATGAATGTCATCATATAGCGCATGCGGGAGTTAATATAAAAACATTTGTAGCAATTGATTATACCACCAAAAAAAGAACCCACTGTTTGCACTTTCTTAAATTTAATTTTTCCCAGGTAATAACATTCCAGAAACATATAATTGTCATTTACATCATAGGTCATCAGAAATGAATTAATATACAGTTTAATGCGTTTCATTTTTTCTCCACTAGAGAGCATTCTTACAATATTGCGTTCCTTTGGCAATAAATAATATGATCTGGTTGCAGTTATGAACAAAAGAGGCAAATGAAGGGTACCAATCGTTTCTCATTTGTTTTCAAAGATCGCCGTTTACATTAAATATATAAATATTTTAAAATAACTATATTTAATTAATGATTTGTGAGTAAACAGCTTAATTGTATTCGTTAAATAGTCCTAACAAATGCCACTCTTGATTTCCAATTTATCTAGATAAATTCACTCTTCACTTAGTGAGTCGTGAATTTATCGATAATTTGGAAATCACTCGTGGCATTACTTATGACTATTTTTGGGCCAAAGAGAGATGAACAGACAGATGAATGGAGAAACTACATAACAGTGAACTACATGGTCTTTATATGAACCCAGATAATAAGAACAATTAAATTTTGTAGACTGCAATGGGCAAGACATGTGGCACGAGGACGAATGAAAGAGGTGCATGGAAGCTTCTTGTAGGAAAACCAGAGGAAAAACGCCAACTTGGTTGATCAAGAATGAGGTGGGAGATTAACATTAACTACGATTTGAGGGAAGTAGATTATACAGTGAATGATTGGAAAACATTAGCTCAGGATAGGGATGTATGGAGAGCTTATGTCCGCGCGGCCATGAATCTACGGGTTCGATAGTGCCAGTGAGTTACTTAGGTAACTCTTAAGAAATAAGTGAAATAACGCTCAACACACACTGTTGAGTAACACTAAGAAATTAGGATTGGAAGTAAATATCAATAAAACTAAATAGGCTATATGGTCGCACGTAGAAATTTATTATATAATGGAACTGGACAGCTAATGACAAAGGATGGAAATTTTGAGGAAGTGGCTGAATTCAAATACCTAGGAACAATAATCACAAATAGGAATGAGATGCACAAAGAAATTAAACATAGGCTCAATTCTGGAAATGCGTGCTATTATGCATTGCAGAGACTCTTGACGTCCCAACTCCTTTCAAAAAACGTTAAACTGAAAATATATAAAACTATTATTCTACCAATTATATTATATGGATGCGAAACATGGACTCTTACTTTTAGGGAGGAAAGGAGATTAAAAGTATTTGAGAATAAAGTACTTAGGAAAATTTTTGGACCAAAGAGAGATGAAGAGACAGGTGAATGGAGAAGACTACATAACAATGAACTACATGGTCTTTACAGGAAGCCAGATATAATAAGAATAGTTAAGTCTCGTAGACTGCGATGGGCAGGACATGTTGCCCGTATGGGGAATGAAAGACTTGCATGGAAGCTTCTTGTAGGAAAGCCAGAGGGAAAACGCCCAGTTGGTAGACCAAGAATGAGGTGGGAAAATAACATTAACTATGATTTGAGGGAAGTAGATTATACAGGGAATGATTGGAAAGAATTAGCTCAGGATAGGGATGTATGGAGAGCGTATGTCCGTGCGGCCATGAACCTACGGGTTCGATAATGCCAGTGAGTAAGTAAGTAAGTAAGTAACGCTCAACATTATCAAATAATTAAAACTTTCAAAGTAAAAAAAATAATAATACTTTTTCTCTGCTAATCAATTCTTCAGAGTTAAATTCTCAGCTTGATACAATTTTAAAAATGTCCCAGTTTTTTGTAAATGTGAATTTAATTAATATATGTCATAGTGAACATTACATAAACCAGCGTTTTCAAACTGTGCACGTCGAAACATTGGAGTGACGTGAATGAGCCGCTGGTGTGCCACAAGAAAATTAAAACAAAATTATTCAATTCTGGATTAACAATACAGTTCCCAAGTAAACTCACACTATAAATTAAATGTTTATTAATAGTTATAGGCCCTTATTTTTTTGTGATTGTTTTTTGGTGCAATATGAAATATTTGTCATTAAGGGTCGGTTTCACCAACAGAGGTAACTGTATTACGCCAGTTTAAGCTCTGCATTATACATGCGGAAAACTGGCGTAATACAGTTACCTCTGTTGGTGAAACTGACCCTAAAGAGTTAATTTAAATAATGTTGTGTGGGCTGTTAGAGACGGTTGCTGTAGGAACGAGAATAACAGCTTTTATATTTAAGGGTTTCCGCTTTGATAGAACACTTTATTGACCAGTGAGACTGTATTTTAATCGAGTTCTGAGTTTTTACGCCTATTGTAAGAGCCATAATTGTAATTAACCGTTAAATTGGCCGTGTGTCCTGTAAGATATGTTGGTTTAATTTATTTAATGTATTGATAAAACAATAGAAACATAAACGAGTAGAAATAACACTGAGGAACAAATCAGAAAGAAAAATATGTGATTCTGATAGTATTTTTTCTCCTGAATTCAAATATGATATCGGGTTTTCTCCATCGCGCAATGTTTCCGAGAGACAGGTTTTTTTTTTTATAATTTCAAACACTTAAATACTTTCTACATTCGTAACTGCACAATATTTGAACATTCGGACTCACCTAGAAAGTAAGAAATGACGATTTTCTGCTATATTTCGCCTGTAGAGCATCCCTCTTGATGCTCCAAGAATAATCGGCCAGCATATTAGGATTCCGGGGGCACGCCGTAGCGTAGTGGTTAAGGCACTGCGCTACAAGTCGGAAGGTCGAGGGTTTTTAAACTGACCAAAACCTTCTGGCGGCACTATGGCCCTGGGGTCGACTCAGCCTCTAACGGAAAGGAGTACCAGACGCTTGTTCTGGGGTAAAGGCGCCGTCACGCAGTGCTGACAACCCGGCTGACTTGAAGTGCCGATTGTCTAGAAAAAGTAGGTGTCTTAACCTCCTACTACCCCAAGGGCCTCCCGAGGCCTGTTGAGGGATTACTTTACTTTACTTTTTTTTTATATTAGGATTCCATTTGCCTTGATATCTCTTTTCCATAGCTGAAACTATTTGAGTTAGCTCATTTGGTTTCATTTTACAATGGTCAAATGTGCGAAAAAATGTTTATTAAAAAAATAATTATTTAAATGCATTAATTGAAATTGAAATAAAAAACTGTGGGTGATGAAGAAATTCCGAATACATATTTGAAAACACGATAGAAAACTGCATTAAGTACAACTATTGGTGCTCATGAGACAAAAATCATGGTGCTTAGTGTAATTATTTAAATTGTGTCAAATTACACAGTAGGTCTGTAGGCCTACAGAATTACTTGCAATTAATATGATTTTGGGACTAGAGGCAAGGAACACAACCATCAGACTATAAGCGGTTGATATTTTAAAGGAACTCCACGTACAACCTTTACAAGAAAATATATTCACCTACAGAAACAAATGGCTACAACATGTATCTCGAATGTCACCAACTAGGATCCCTAATGCAGTTCTTCGGTATCACCTGGATGTCCACAAAAACGACTTTTAGATCCTGTCTAGTTTAGACTGAAAAACAGGTCAACATTGGACTATATTCAAGAATGGTGTATGGAGATAATATGATTTTGTTTTCACTGCTGTCTGACACATTTGAATAACTGGCATGATAAATTAGTGTTTTGTCAATGCCATTAGTACACCCGAGGTCACGGTAAAACGCTTACTGCGCTGTCATTGGCCGACCGATACAGCACATATTTAAACTAAAATGAACAAAATTAGTCAATTCCAACTATTAAACTACTAAACAAAAATCTAATTAACACATATTAACAAATAATATTCACAAATTATTAATTTAGAATAACAAAAAACACGCCACCCCAAAATACTAAATTCCCATTGAGTCCTACAGCACAAATAACTGAATTCAAACAAAAATAAATAATAGTTTTAAAAAACTAAAACAACACGCTTTATTAGAAAACCGAACTAAAAAATGAAAAATAAATTTAATTTCCAACGCGCTTGGGATCAAATTAAAGTGGCCAACAAAAAAATTATCTCCAACACATCTAGAATAAAACTAGAGTTATCTACAAAATAAATAGTTTTACCATCAAAAGCGTGGGGTGCTCTGTATCAATTAATATATTTGATAATAAACAGATATTGGTAAAAGTAAAGTCTCTAAGAAGAAAACGTAAAAACCATAAAAAGCACCCCGCGCTTTTGATGGTAAAACTATTTTTTTTATAGATAACTCTTTTATTCTGGATGTGTTGGGGATGATTTTTTGTTGACCATTTTAATTTTATGCCAAGCGTGTTGGATATTAAAATTATTTTTCATTTTTTAGTTCGGTTTTCTAATAAAGCGTGTTGTTTTAGTTTTTTAAACTATCATTTATTATTTATTTTTTAGTTTAATTCATTGTTATAAACCGGGATCCCATGAAAATTTAATTGCTTACGTGTCTACGCACGAATATAATTATATATATATTAAAATTATTATTATCTAACATTATTATAATATTTATGAATATTTTAATATTGATAAATAGTTACAGTTAATCGTATCCTTCTCATATTTTTTGGATAAATTACAATGTGGTAAGTTTACAAAATTGTCATTAATATTTTACAGAATAAGATAAAAATGTAAATATCTTTAAATTCGGTACTATTGTAGTATGAGCTAAAAGTAATACTCTTCTAGAAAAAAATCCTCCGGGCCGGATTTGAAACAGCGACCTATGGATTACTGAAATTATGTACCAGTACAGTCCACCGCTCTACCAACTGAGCTACCATAGGATATAATATTAACTTCTTACAACGAACTAAAAAGTCGATACGTCCGCAACCTATTATACCGGTATTTATTTTTTTGATGCCCTGATGATCCTAGCCAGGATCTTAGAAACAAATTATGAAACTACTGTATTGTCATTGGTCCTTTACAAGTATATAAAGTTTCAAGTCGATCCAATGTTTTTAAGTGGGTGAAAATCGTGTTGAAAGATTCCGTTACATAGATAGACAGATACAGGTCTAGCTAATTAAAGCGTGTAATTAACAAAATACAACGGAGATGTAGAACATGTTTATAATGGCCAAACTTATTGCATAATTTCATTCACTGCAACCTAACTAATACTTCACACAAAATTAATACAGAAGCAAATGCTTTAGCGGAAGCCCCGGGTTCTTCTCATCAGGAACTCAAGGAGAACCGAAGGGATAGGTCACCCCTAGCACTGGTCATTAATTTGGCTACGCCACATGCCTCTTCCTACCCCCCTCCCCCCAGATTTCTCAGTTTTGTCAATTTATGGGTTAAAATGGGTTGGTTTTTACACGCTTTATATTAGCTTGACCTGTATCTATGTAACGGAATTTTTTAACACGATTTTCACCCCCTTAGAAACATTGGATCGACTTGAAACTTTGTATGCTTGTAAAGGACCCGTGACAATACAATAATTTCATATTTGTTTCTAAAATCCTGGCCAGAATCATCAGAAAATAAAAAAAGTGTATTTGTATCTATGTAACGAAATCTTTGAACACGATTTTCACCCACTTAGAAACATTGGATCGACTTGAAACTTTGTATACTTGTAAAGGACCCATGACAATATAATAATTTCATATTTGTTTCTAAAATCCTGGCCAGAATCATCAGAAAATAAAAAAAAGTGTCTTTGTATCCATGTAACGAAATCTATGAACACGATTTTCACCCACTTAGGAACATTGGATCGACTTGAAACTTTGTGTACTTATAAAGGACCCGTGACAATACAATAATTTTGTTTCTAGAATCCTGTCCAGAATCACCAGAAAATAAAAAAAATGAAAACTGGTATAATAGGTTGCGGACTTGTCGACTTTTTAGTCAATCGTTGTAAGAGCTCAGTTGGAAGAGCGGTGAACTCTAGTGGTATATAATTTCTGTAAGCCATAGGTCGCTGGTTCAAATCTGGCTGGGAGTTTTTTTTAGAAGAGTATTACTTTCAGCTCATACAATAGAATCGAATTTAAAGATATTTACATTTTTATCTTATTCTGTTAAATATTAAAACTAAAAAATAAAAAATAAATAATAGTTTTAAAAAACTAAAACATCACGCTTTATTAGAAAACCGAACTAAAAAAATGAAAAATAATTTTAATTTCCAACATGCTTGGGATAAATAATTTTACTATGAAAAGCGTGGGGTGCTTTTTATGATTTTTACATTTTCTTCTTAGAGACTTTACTTTTACCAATATCTGTTTATTATCAAATATATTAATTGATAAAGAACACCCAACGCTTTTGATAGTAAAATTATTTATCCCAAGCGTTTTGGAAATTAAAATTATTTTTCTTTTTTTTTAGTTCGGTTTTCTAATAAAGCGTGATGTTTTAGTTTTTTAAAATTATTATTTATTTGTTAAAAAAGTGATGTTGGAGTAATGGAACCGATTCTTATGCTTCCACCAGCACTTCGCAGTTGTCTGAATACATAAGAAAGTGTAAATTGTTGTACGGAAATAAATTTCAAATGAAAATCAGTATGTTTATATGATTATATCACATTGTAATAGTTTTCTCTCGTCAGATTACAATCACATTTACATCATAAACGTAGAAATAATCATAAAAGTCACTTTAATTGAGAATAATGTGTAAGATCTATGAATGTGTGTCATAGAGCACGCAGAATCTCCTGAGGATGTCTACCGCAGTAGTAGACGAAACGTTGAGTTTTAAGAAAACCAGACCACGGCCATTTAGCTCGAAAGACAAACACAACTGGAATTAATACTAGTTTTAAAACTGTTAAATATGAACTTTCGAATGCCAAAATTATCATAAAAATTTGATAAAATAATCGGAAAACTTGTCCTTGTGGAATTTCAAAACATCTGAAGGATTAAACTTTTCTTTTAAAGAATACAAATAAATGTTACTCACAAATAAATATAGTACATAGTATTGAAACCCGAATAAGCATGTGCTCATGCCCGGGCGCAGATCACTTACAGAAATAACACACATAATATATATATATATATGGTATGATAAGAAAAATAAATGCCTGGACGGGATTCGAACCCGGATCTCTGAGTCTGTACCTCAGCGTGATATACATTACACTACCAGGCGAATCCAATTCCAAACACTTATTTTTCTTATATATGTATTATATTCTCCATTATTACTAGATGTCGCGAGAACACGGTCTTCATTGCCATCTAGTAGCTGACTATAACAAGTAAGCAAATTAAAGAGAATATATATATATATATATATTACATGGAGAATATAATACATATATAAGAAAAATAAGTGTTTGGAATTGGATTAGCCTGGATATCACGCTGAGGTACAGACTCAGAGATCCGGGTTCGAATCCCGTCCAGGCATTTATTTTTCTTATCATACCATATTAAACTTACATTGCTCAATGTTAAACATTTAATTATAATATATATATATATATTACAAAGTTTTAGTTAAAGAGAGGGGAAACAACATATATAAATTAAGGATACAGTTTGAAGACATAAAATAAATTCTGTACATAAAAAAAATAATAACAAGGGAAAATAAAATAAACAAAACAATATAGCATATGTTGACATCAGTCTGAAGAATATTGTAATGCTATTGTGAAAAGAAAAATTAATGTCTGAACCAAGAATCGAATCGTGGACCTCTCCTTCTCCGTAGGAGTGTGCAGCCCACTACACTATTCTAGCCTTAGTAAAAACCTTAACAATTCTTTCCGCATATACAAATCTATAATTCTCGTTTCGTCCGCTGCCAGGTAGGTGTCACTACCATCGCCAACGGCCGGCTTCGTTTAGAACTATCTATATTTGAGTATTTTACACCACCACTTTTATAAGCAGTAAACGATGTTATCCAACATCAGTATTGGAAAATGTTAAATAAGTCTGAAGAAGGTAATTAAAGACGTTAGGAAATAATATAAAACAAAACAAATTTAGGAGAAAGTTTCAAAATACAAAACGCACTCTGACACACAAAGCATTAATGCAAGGAAGAATGATACAATCAAAACATTATATAACATATTAATACCAAACTGAAGAAAGTAATTTAAAGCATTTGGAAATAATATAAAGCAAAATAAATTTATGACAACATTTCAAAATATAAAACTCACTCTAAAGTAAACAAATAATTCAATGAATACAAATTATTATGCAATTTAGCTAACTGGTTGACACTATCGATCACTTAGGTTTATGACAGCGCAGACATAAGCTCTCCGTACATTCCTATTCTGGTTTTCCTGCATAATTCACCTTCTTCCGTTTAATTCCGTTCATATTTTTTAAACGTTTAAGTAGTTTATAATAGCACCGTATAGGTGCTGGATCAAACCGTTTTTGTTGATAACTATTTTGATTGGAAAGCATATATTGTTCAAATTGTGACATCTTTGCCCGGGCCCATAGAGGCAAAGAGGGATTCGACTTTCTTTACTAAATTCTCCCAATATATAATATTTACTGACTTATAAAATACAATCGTGGAAGCTTTGGGATAAAGGAACTAACACCCGCTTGAGCAAGCTTTTGGAATTTGAATTTGATATCTGACTTATGTTAACTACTGGATGAATAGGCATAGAGTAAGTAAAAAGCACAACTAAAGCTTTTAATGCGAGTCAAAATATAGTCAGATGTAATATAAAGATAAATAAATAAATATTCAATTTACAAAGAAAAGAAATCATAGTAGATCATCTATACAAAAAGAAAATATGATATAAATCAACATACATACATACATACATTATCACTCACTCTAGTCCAGCCTCGGGTTGGGGGAAATACTGTCCTAGCGTCCCTACCCTGGCTTACTGGACTAAACAAACAAAACCAGCTCTCCTGAGCTGTTCTGACTAGTCTCCATTTTCATTATAAAAATATAATTATTTAATCATACATTTATTATTTACTTACTCACTTACTTACTCACTGGCACTATCGAACCCGTAGGTTCATGGCCGCGCGGACATAAGCTCTCCATACATCCCTATCCTGAGCTAATGCTTTCCAATCTTTCCCTGTATAATCTACTTCCCTCAAATCATAGTTAATGTTGTTCTCCCACCTCATTCTTGGTCTACCAACTGGGCGTTTTCCTTCTGGCTTTCCTACAAGAAGTTTCCATGCACGTCTTTCATTCCCCATACGCGCAACATGTCCTGCCCATCGGAGTCTACGAGACTTAACTGTTCTTATTATATCTGGCTTCCTATAAAGACCATGTAGTTCATTGTTATGTAGTCTTCTCCATTCACCTGTCTGTTCATCTCTCTTTGGTCAAAAAATTTTCCTAAGAACTTTATTCTCAAATACTCGTAATCTCCTTTCCTCCCTTAAAGTAAGAGTCCATGTTTCGCACCCATATAATATAACTGGTAGAATAATAGTTTTATATATTTTCAGCTTAACGTTTTTTAAAAGAAGTTGGGACATCAAAAGTCTCTGCAATGCATAATAGCACGCATTTCCAGAATTGAGCCTATGTTTAATTTCTTTGTGCATCTCATTCCTATTTGTGATTATTGTTCCTAGGTATTTGAATTCAGCCACTTCCTCAAAATTTCCCTCATTTGTCATTAGCTGTCCATTTCCATTATATAATGTATTTCTACGTGTGACCATATATTTAGTTTTATTGATATTTACTTCCAGTCCTAATTTCTTAGTGTTACTCAATAGTGTGTGCGTGTTGGCCTTTAGTATCTCCTCGCTATCATTATTTACTGTTAATTTTAATTTATCATCCAATTATTGCCCGCTTTTCCTCTGGATATAGAGTTTTCCACACTCCTTTTACATTCCTCAATCGTAACACATCTCTTGTACTTTGCAGTTTTACCTGACACTTCAAAATTAGCGCCTGAAATTTTGGTAAAAGCTTATAGACCCTATTTTTTAGAAATGTTGCAACCTCCGATACTAAATTACTTAATATACTGTATGGTAAATGCGAATGAAGAGATAAAATAATTAGATGGCAAAATCATAGAACAAGCTTCTGAAATTAATTAACTCGACCATCTAATATCTGGTAAAATAAATGACACAGATAAAGTTATAGAAATACAATGCAATAAAAATAAATTTTGGTAAACAAATGTCAACTGCAACCAAATTCAGATTACACAATGTAACTATAAAATCAGGACGAAATATAGCAGCAAAAATTGTATATTAAATTCTAAAATCAAACAAAAATTGCAAGCGAAACAGATGAGATTTCCTATGTTTGACAAAAATGGACAAACAAAGAATCATTGATTCCATGTTATCGACGACCCAACATGTGCATGCTACACAGGAGAAATATCTGTCAATAATCTAATGCATCAATGCCCACACAGAAGACAACAAAAATCTAAATTAATAAGGGAAATAAAGAAATAAATAATAGTTTTAAAAAAACTAAAAAAACACGCTTTATTAGAAAACCGAACTAAAAAATGAAAAATAATTTTAATTTCCAACTCGCTTGGGATAAAATTAAAGTGGTCAACAAAAAAATCATCTCCAACACATCTAGAATAAAACTAGAGTTATCTACAAAATTGGAAGTAAATATCAATAAAACTAAGTATATGGTCACACGTAGAAATACATTATATAATGGAAATGGACAGCTATTGACAAATGAGGGAAATTTTGAGGAAGTGGCTGAATTCAAATACCTAGGAACAATAATCACAAATAGGAATGAGATGCACAAAGAAATTAAACATAGACTCAATTCTGGAAATGCGTGATATTATGCATTACAGAGACTCTTGATGTCCCAACTCCTTTCAAAAAACGTTAAACTGAAAATATATAAAACTATTATTCTACCAGTTATATTACATGGATGCGAAACATGGACTCTTACTTTAAGGGAGGAAAGGAGATTACAAGTATTTGAGAATAAAGTACTTAGGAAAATTTTTGGACCAAAGAGAGATGAACAGACAGGTGAATGGAGAAGACTACATAACAATGAACTACATGGTCTTTATAGGAAGCCAGATATAATAAGAACAGTTAAGTCTCGTAGACTGCGATGGGCAGGACATGTTGCGCGTATGGGGAATGAAAGGCATGCATGAAAGCTTCTTGTAGGAAAGTCAGAGGGAAAACGCCCAGTTGGTTGACTAAGAATGAGGTGGGAGAACAACATTAACTATGATTTGATGGAAGTAGATTATACAGGGAATGATTGGAAAGCATTAGCTCAGGATAGGGGTGTATGGAGAGCTTATGTCGTGCGGCCATGAACCTACGGGTTCGATAGTGCCAGTGAGTAAGTGAGTAAGTAGTGAAAGTAAAGTCTCTAAGAATAAAACGTAAAAACCATAAAAAGCACCCCACGCTTTTGATGGTAAAATTATTATTTTTCTAGATAACACTAGTTTTATTCTAGATGTGTTGGAGATGATTTATGTTTAGTTTTATTGATATTTACTTCAAGTTCCAATGTTTTACTGTTACTGAATAGTGTGTGTGTGTGTTGGCCTTTAGTACCTCTTCGCTATCGCCCAATAGTACTAACATTTGTTTCATTAACTCCGCCAATGAATACTTTAACAGAGGAATTCACAGTGAATAAAGGCCTTAAGCAGGGAGCAGTTTATCACCAATTCTTTTTAACATTTATTTAGACCAGGCTCTTAACTTGTGGTATAAAAAATGTTCTGAAATGGGTATTCCTATAGGAGGAAAAGTACTACATTCATTGTTGTTTGCAGATGATCAAATAATTTTTGCAGGGGATGAAGATGATAAGAAGTATATGATAAATAAACTAATGGAAGAATATAAAAAAATGGGGACTGAATATCAATTTATTGAAAACAGAATATATGTGTTTGGGAAAGGATGTGGATGACCTCATACTTGAAACAGGGAAAATAAAAAATTGTGAATTTTTTAAATATCTTGGGTCAATAATTACAAGTTTTGGTACCTGTGAGAGAGATGTACAGACTAAAATTGCAATGGCAAAAAATGCAACTAAGACATTACATGGAATAATTTGGAATAAAAATATTACAAAGGAAACTAAAATTAAAATTTATAAGAGCATAATACAGAATATTTTGTCATATGGAAGTGAAACTTGGTCTTTGACGGAATTACAAAAGAACAAAATTAGAACAGTTGAATTTGATTATTTTAGAAGAAGCCTCCAAAAAACAAGACAGGATAAAATAAGAAATGAATTCCTTTGGAGAGAAATGAATGTCACCACATCTGTTGTTAAGAGGATTGAAAATCAAACACTTAAATGGTATGGCCATGTACAAAGAATGGAAAATGAAAGATGGCCAAAAAATATATACCAATGGTCACCCCCTGGAAGAAATAAACGTGGCAGACCAAGATGGAAATGGAAAACCTACGTCAGAACTATAATGGATGATCGGAATTTGGAAGAGGGAGATTGGAATGATAGAGATAAATGGAAACTGAAGACGGCAAACCTATAAGTGGGGGAAAGCCGAAGAAGAAGAAAGTACTCCGCCAATTATGTTGAATCTTGTGGATGTGATTTGTAGTTTCGGAGATGATCATGGAGATGATATGGTACAAATTAAATATCGGACAGTGTTCAGATTTAACGGAATAAGAGGTTCAATGAACTTGATGTGGAGGTAAGGTGTTACAGAGATATGAAGTATTGCGATTTCGTGAGGTAGGAGTTCTAACTTCTCTCTCTCTCTCTCATGCCCATTCTTCCGTAATGCAAGATCAGCGATTCCACAACAATTATCTTCACATCTTATTCCAGCTTCGTGAGATAGTTTTCAGGCAAGCTACAAAAGTTAGTGCAGTAGCCGCATTATTTCCGGCTCTACCCGACATCACAGCTTCGGATTTCTTTGAAATACAATTATGCATACTGTTTTACGTTATCATTGAGTAGTAAATATAACAAAAGTGAAATATATCCTTTTCATGCACTCTATACAGCCAGTTAAACCAAAATGATTTTCTTGCCAAATCAGCTGCTAATTCAAATATGGATTACTTTTATTCCTTCTGTCCTCTATCATATACTACAGAAGTATTAAAAAATGATCTCTTACAAAATTGGAATGCTGAGTGGTTCTTCTCTAGGAACAATAATCACAAATAGGAATGAGATGCACAAAGAAATTAAACATAGGATCAATTCTGGAAATGCATGCTATTATGCATTGCAGAGACTTTTGATGTCCCAACTCCTTTCAAAAAACGTTAAGCTGAAAATATATAAAACTATTATTCTACCAGTTATATTATATGGGTGCGAAACATGGACTCTTACTTTAAGGGAGGAAAAGGAGATTACGAGTATTTGAGAATAAAGTTCTTAGGAAAATTTTTGGACCAAAGAGAGATGAACAGACAGGTGAATGGAGAAGACTACATAACAATGAACTACATGGTCTTTATAGGAAGCCAGATATAATAAGAACAGTTAAGTCCCGTAGACTGCGATGGGCAGGACATGTTGCGCGTATGGGGAATGAAAGACGTGCATGGAAACTTCTTGTAGGAAAGCCAGAAGGAAAACGCCCAGTTGGTAGACCAAGAATGATGTGGGAGAACAACATTAACTATGATTTGAGGGAAGTAGATTATACAGGGAATGATTGGAAAGCATTAGCTCAGGATAGGGATGTATGGAGAGCTTATGTCCGTGCGGCCATGAACCTACGGGTTCGATAGTGCCAGTGAGTAAGTAAGTAAGAGTGGTTCTTCTTCTTCTTCTTCCTCCTTTCATGTGATAGACCTAGTGGTCTGTTACGGTCTCAATCCAACGATTGAAGGGTTCTGCCCAAAGATCTCTTGCCTGGTGGCTGGTAATTTAAGATCTGACATGGTATTCTTTTTCTGCTCATTCTTCGTACGTGAGATTTCCAGCTGTTTCTGTATTTTTGTACATATTCCATGACTGATTCCGTGTGTAATTCTTTGAGAATCACAGAATTCCTTTTATGGTCTGTCCTTGAATAGCCCGCAGTACGTCTCATAAATTTCAATTCTGCTGAGTGGTTAAACAGTATTAATGGTGCTTTGACAACAGCATTATTTTTCCCAACTGTTTTTGACCGAATAAAGTGCAAATACGTAGAACCAAATGTTATATTAACACAATTTATGACTGGACACGGTAAATTTGGACATTATTTGGAACGATTAAAAATAGGTACACATACCTGTATTTGCAAAAACTCCAGCCAGATTATCTCACATCTGTTATTTGAGTGTCCCGCATTTGATTCCAAAACACATGAATTTATTTTAAAAAATTAGGTTATTGCCATAATAGATTTATACTGCCTTTGTTAAATATTTAATGTAAGAAGTGTTGCTATATATGGTCACAAGTAGAAATTCATTATATAATGGAAATGGACAGCTAATGACAAATGAGGGAAATTTTGAGGAAGTGGTTGAATTCAAATACCTAGGAACAATAATCACAAATAGGAATGAGATGCACAAAGAAATTAAACATAGGCTCAATTCTGGAAATGCATGCTATTATGCATTGCAGAGACTCTTGATGTCCCAACTCCTTTCAAAAAACGTTAAACTGAAACTATATAAAACTATTATTCTACCAGTTATATTATATGGGTGCGAAACATGGACTCTTACTTTAAGAGAGGAAAGGAGATTACAAGTATTTGAGAATAAAGTACTTAGGAAAATTTTTGGACCAAAGAGAGATGAACAGACAGGTGAATGGAGAAGACTACATAACAATGAACTACACGGTCTTTATAGGAAGCCAGATATAATAAGAACAGTTAAGTCTCGTAGACTGCGATGGGCAGGACATGTTGCACGTATGGGAAATGAAAGACTTGCATGGAAGCTTCTTGTAGGAAAGCCAGAGGGAAAACGCCCAGTTGATAGACCAAGAATGAGGTGGGAGAATAACATTAACTATTTTTTATTATTGATTTCGTACATCTCAATGATGGATAAATCATATTTGAAGAGAAAAATTATACGCTCAGACCGGGACTTGAACCCGGGACCCTTGGTTCTCTAGACCAAGTGCTCTACCAACTGAGCTACCTGAGCAAGTACCGATCTAAACGCAAATCTTTCTCTATATACATTGTAATTCCCATCCACCAAATGCTCATTTGGTGGATGGGAATTACAATGTATATAGAGAAAGATTTGCGTTTAGATCGGTACTTGCTCAGGTAGCTCAGTTGGTAGAGCACTTGGTCTAGAGAACCAAGGGTCCCGGGTTCAAGTCCCGGTCTGAGCGTATAATTTTTCTCTTCAAATAACATTAACTATGATTTGAGGGAAGTAGATTATACAGGGCTTTAGAGAATGAGGAAGGTTTACAACTGAATGGTATTAATAAGCTGTTAGTTTATGCTGATGATGTAGTACTATTGGCCGATAGCGAGGAGATACTAAAGGCCAACACGCACACACTATTGAGTAACACTAAGAAATTGGGACTGGAAGTAAATATCAGTAAGACTAAATATATGGTCACAGGTAGAAATTCAGTATATAATGGAGATGGACGGCTAATGACAAATGAGGGAAATTTTGAGGAAGTGGCTGAATTCAAATACCTAGGAACAATAATCACAAATAGGAATGAGATGCACAAAGAAATTAAGCATAGGCTCAATTCTGGAAATGCATGCTATTATGCATTGCAGAGACTTTTGATGTCCCAACTCCTTTCAAAAAACGTTAAGCTGAAAATATATAAAACTATTATTCTACCAGTTATATTATATGGGTGCGAAACATGGACTCTTACTTTAAGGGAGGAAAGGAGATTACGAGTATTTGAGAATAAAGTTCTTAGGAAATTTTTGGACCAAAGAGAGATGAACATACAGGTGAATGGAGAAGACTACATAACAATGAACTACATGGTCTTTATAGGAAGCCAGATATAATAAGAACAGTTAAGTCTCGTAGACTGCGATGGGCAGGACATGCTGCACGTGTGGGGAATGAAAGACGTGCATGGAAGCTTCTTGTAGGAAAGCCAGTGGGAAAACGCCCAGTTGGTAGACCAAGAATGAGGTGGGAGAACAACATTAACTATGATTTGAGGGAAGTAGATTATACAGGGAATGATTGGAAAGCATTAGCTCAGGATAGGGATGTATGGAGAGCTTATGTCCGCGCGGCCATGAACCTACGGGTTCGATACTGCCAGTGAGTAAGTAAGTAAGAGTGGTTCTTCTTCTTCTTCCTCCTTTCATGTGATAGACCTAGTGGTCTGTTACGGTCTCAATCCAACGATTGAAGGGTTCTGCCCAAAGATCTCTTGCCTGGTGGCTGGTAATTTAAGATCTGACGTGGTATTCTTTTTCTGCTCATTCTTCGTACGTGAGATTTCCAGCTGTTTCTGTATTTTTGTACATATTCCATGACTGATTCTGTGTGTAATTCTTTGAGAATCACAGAATTCCTTTTATGGTCTGTCCTTGAATAGCCCGCAGTACGTCTCATAAATTTCAATTCTGCTGAGTGGTTAAACAGTATTAATGGTGCTTTGACAAGAACATTATTTTTCCCAACTGTTTTTGACCGAATAAAGTGCAAATACGTAGAACCAAATGTTATATTAACACAATTTATGACTGGACACGGTAAATTTGGACATTATTTGGAACGATTTAAAATAGGTACACATACCTGTATTTGCAAAAACTCCAGCCAGATTATCTCACATCTGTTATTTGAGTGTCCCGCATTTGATTCCAAAATACATGAATTTATTAAAATAATAGATTTCAACTGCCTTTGTCAAATATTTTATGTTGCTGTGTGACTTTATCCATCATATTTTAAGAGATTTTGAGTTAGTTTTTTTCTGGTTTGTTAATTAATTAATTAATTTTTTTGTTCATATTACGTTATTATGTAACGCTAGAAATTAACCACACTCAAATCACTGTAAATAATTAATTGTATTGTAACTAAACCCTAACATAACGGATGGTGAAATAGGGTTCATATTATTGGAGATTCAATAAAAAATAAATACAACTAAAATGTTGTTTCATACTATTATGCATTACAGGACTCTCGTCGTCCAAACATCTCTAAAAACACATTAAACTGAAAACTGTTATTCTCCCAGTTATTTTATATGGATGCGAAACTATGGAATATTAAATTGGGGTGGGGGGACAAATTACGAGTATTTGAGAATAAAGTTCTTAAGAAAATTCCAATGCAAAAAAATGCAACTAAGACATTACATGGAATAATTTGGAACAAAATATTACAAAGGAAACTAAAATGGAAATTTATAAGAACATAATACAGAATATTTTGTCATATGGAAGTGAAAGTTGGTCTCTGACGGAATTACAAAAGAATAAAATCAAAACAGTCGAATTTCATTATCATAGAAGAAACCTCCAAAAAACAAGACAGGATAAAATAAGAAATGCATTCCTTTGTAGAGAATGAATGTCACCACATCTGTTACTAAGTGGATAGAAAATCAAACGCATACATAGTATGGCCATGTACAGTACAAAGAATGGAAAATGAAAGATCGCCAAAAAATGTGTGGGCCTACCAATGGTCATCCCCTGCAAGAAATAAACTTGGCAGCCCAAGATTGAAATGGAAAACCTACGTCAGAACTCTAATGGATGATAGGAACTTGGAAGGAGGAGCTTGGAATGATAGAAATAAATTAAAACTGAAGACGGCAAACCTATAAGTGGGGGAAAGCCGAAGAAAAAGAAGAAGAAGAAGGTAAATTTCTGGACCAAAGAGAGACGAACAGACAGGCGAATGGAGAAGTGCATAACAGTGAGCTACATGATCTTTATAGGAAACCAGATATAATAAGAACAGTTAACTCTCGTAGACTGCAATGGGTAGGACATGTGGCACGAATGGGGAATGAAAGACGTGCATGGAAGCTTCTTGTAGGAAAACCAGAGGGAAAACGTCCAGTTGGTAAACCAAGAATGAGATATGTTTTGACCACTTTAACAAGCAATTTATTGCGAGGCGTGACACAGTACAACACTTGTTTTACAATTTTACTCATTAATAACCAAAGAAACAAAATGAAAACTGAATCACGATTTTCATTAATAATCCCGGTTACACTCTCCATAATCAATGTTTGCAGTTTTCAAAATTTAGAAAAAATGTTGACATTTTCTGAAAAAAAAAAACACTAAGTCTTGGAATACTCGATAGGAAAATTTTCGATTTAGACGAATCGCGAAGCTTTTACTTGTTGAGACACGTGCAGGCAATGCTTGTTTTCAAACGGCTGTAGCACGGAAACGATAAGTTTCCGGACATGGTTTCCAATTCTAAATATTATCAACTCAGTCCCCTGTACAAGCCCTAGAAGTTTGTAAGGGGAATTTTAGAGCAGCCTGTATATAGGTAGATGATGTGCTTTCCATAATTCTTGGCATGCATTTTACTGTTATTTTCTAGTTGACTTTTTGTCGTACTGGTTAATTTTTTTACGCTACTTTTCTCCTTACATTTTATATACATTTAATGTACATTTAATTGCGCAGAATACCGCTCACTTTCTTTCGGCGCTACTGGTTTTTCATTCATAAGTCAGTGACCAGATGTAGTCTTATGCAATATGCGTGATATCATGGCGTTCCATAATTAAATAATTTCCGTGAAACCAGACTGGATTAACATGTAATTAATTCCAGCCTTCCGCACAATCTGTCAGTTATATATTTTAATTAGATCGAATATTTAAGGAGCTTATTTTCAAAACGTATCTTGTCCACTTTCATAATTTTTTGGGAAGTTATCTACGGTAGTTATTTTGCTGTAAGCAACAGTAGTTTGATTATAGCCACTTTTGATCCAAGTTTGTAATGATTCAAAGGATGTTGTGAAATCAAATAGTGCCTTTTGTAATTACATATAGAATCATAACAAGGGAACTGTCAATCACTGCATGCAATTTTAATGTTTTTTTAACCCTTCATAATTAACATAGTATATAGATAATCTGAACTGCAAACACGTATTTGTATATTTGCGCTGGTTGAGAGGAAGAGAAGGCATTGTAGCCTTAACTCTGCCAGAATAAATAAAACATTATTATTTTTTTTATTGCGGATGAGCCCATGTAGGACTACGCAAAGTACTTAGAGGCGTTTCCTTTGAACCCAAATTTCTTTCATTCTATTGCTACGAGCTTGTTTTCTATCATCTGTCCAAGTTGTTGCAGTTTTTTTCTTCGGTTTGTCCTCTTGGATTTGCACCTTCCTGTATATCAACATGAACTTCCCCTATCAACCATTGGGACGCGCCGTGTCGAGGTTGAGGACCCCCATCCTAGTGTCTTACATGAGGTTAAGTCTAGCCCTTACTTAATTCAGAACCAAACCCCCATGTAAGCTAACCAGGCACGGAAATATTATTATTATTATTATTATTATTATTATTATTATTATTATTATTATTATTATTATTATTATTATCCAATGCAGCAGGTTGTCATTGCGACATTTCTGGTGTTCTCTCTTCAGGCATTGTCTTTATCGTAACCCACTTCTGATGTTGGGGCGTCTAGAAGGTGGAGTTACGTTACCCCGATGATATGATGGGTGATACATTATAATGGAGCGCCACGAGAGTTTTTAACCTAAATTCCAGACCATGGGCACCACATGAATAATTCTCTTTATGGAAAAAATCCTATCGTTTGACCTGGAATCGAACCCGGGACCTCATGAACAGTAATCAGAAACGATGACCACTAGGCCATCAGGCTGTTCAAATGCTTATTTATTTAATCTATTAAAATTGTAATTATATATTTCAAAATTCTCCCATACAACTTGTATAGACATGTGCTAAATAATATGTTTTTATTTTCTTTTATTTATTTTGAGTGTTACACGCTTAAAGGTATTATTATTATTATTATTATTATTATTATCATTATAAAATTATGTACCCGAAGATCCGTCTCGTCAACTTCTTAGAATATTAAAAAAAACTTTAGGCCTTTCGAGACTAGTCCCATCATCAGCAGATGATAGCAGGTTTATTTTCATTGACCCTCGATGAGTACTTTAACAGTTGTTTATTAGTCTAAGAATTTGAAGAGATGGATTTTCAAGATATATACTTTTATATTATAATTTTAATATTGTATCTTATTTATGGTTTGAGGTTCTTTGATGTGTCATAAATATTTGACATGGGGCTCATGGTTATATTTACCTTCCAAAGAGAGGCTGGATATGAACCCGAGAACCTCAGACCTAATTGCAAGCATAAGTAACCATTAATATAGTACTTATAATAAAGAGAAGTGTAATATCCATCTGTGTTCTATTAAACGAATGGAAGTTTTAGCATTTCCGAATTTTACTATATGGATTTAATGTATTTTTCATAAGTAATGCCACGAGTGATTTCCAAATTATTAAAATTAAGCTGTTTACTCACAAATCATTGTTTATCTATAGTTATTTTAAAATATGTATATATTTAATGTAAACGGCGATGTTTGAAAACAACAGGAGGTTATGTTCATTCACTGCTGCTTGATCATATTATTTATTGCCAAATAAGATCGCAATATTGTAAGAGTGCACCCAAGTGGAGAAATAATGAAACATATCAAACTATATATCATAATCAACATTACGGGTTATTCATTTATTTTTTTAGTAAACAACTCAGTAAAATCAAGGAATCTTTTCATTATTTACTATATTCAATGTATTTGTTGGAGAAAAATAATGCATTGACCTGTTCAGAACATTAAAAAGGAGGAGCTTTCTTTATCACAAAAGCAGGAGCTGATAAAGAGAAATAGATAAATGGCGAGGTGAAACACGACTGTCAATGGTTGTAAAACAAAATTCATTGAAACGTGATTGGTCATTGACTAGCATTTGTGGCATGAGTTAAATAGTCAAATAAATCGGTATTTTATGTTGGGAGCATTGGACTCGAATTACAAACGGAAGGAGAAGGAAGCTAGTTTTAAATTACCGCACAAAGTTGGTAACGATTATGTTACAGACAACTCACATATAATTGAACAAGGATAGAAATGACAGTGTGAGATTTCCTGATTGTCAACTTTTTTAAACCTTCTTCAGTTCTGTTCTAGGAGTAGCTGCTGTATAACGACCTTGCAAGTTCTTTGTCCTATGAACGATATTGTTTGCAAAGGCATTTCAAACTTCGCCACGATAGTTGTAAACAATAGCCTTTACGTCTATTCAAACTGGATCATTCTAGTAGTATTCCTGATCATATTAATATTATGTAAAAGTAATTATTTAATACCCACAGGGGTCCTCATCTAGAGGATATGTGGATGGCGACCACAAGGTGCCCAAGCTGAGCAAAACATTTCTTCCACTTACTTGTGTTTTGCACTCTTTTAACTTTACTATCTAACCTCCCTTGGTTAACTCTTGTTTTTTCGACCCCGACGCTATTAGGGCATCCGAGGGCTAGAGAGTCTTTCCTTTCTTCCATTTCTTCTTTCCTTTATTTTCTTTTCTTCTCCAGAAAAGCCTGACCAGAGGCTATAAGATGGCAGCCCCATCACTGGTCTTGCCTTCTTTTGGCCAGCAACCAATCCAAGGGACTATTATTATGCTTTCAAAGTCTTATATGAGAATTTTCCGGATGGATCAAACTATTTACGCTGGAGGGAAAATTTTCTATAGGATCATAACAGGCCTTGGCCCAATACTTGGAAGGAAGAAGAAGAAGTAATTATTTAATTGGTAATTTGTATATTAGCACACTCTCTCTCTCTCTCTCTCTCTCTCTCTCTCTCTCTCTCTCTCTCTCTCTCTCTCTCTCTCTCTCTCTCTCTCTCTCTCTCTCTCTCTCTCTCTCCTATATTCCACACCATTTTAATACTTACTTAATACAGGCTTTCCACTTTACAGCAGTTTGCCTTTGATTCCTGCCTTCCAGAGATTCCTATCTTCCCATTTCCATCTTCCATACCCCTCTTGATCATGGCGTCAGATATACCCTCATATCATGCTCTTCTACTTCTCCCCTTCTTCCTTCTGCCTGGTACCATCCAATCCAACACCTGTTTAGGCCACTGGTCTTCCGACATCCGTTGTACATGTCCATACCACTGTAGAGCTCTCTTTGTTATCCTATCGATAACAATTTCTTGTGCATCCATTTCTTGTCTGATATATGTATTTCGAATATGTTGTAGCCTGGATATTCTCATACGTCTCCGTAATCCATCCATTTCTGTCGCCAAGATTTTTTTCTGCATCCTTTCATTTATTGTCCAGCTTTCTGATCCAAATGTAAGTATACTTTATATTATTGTCTGTATAATCTCTTTTTTGGTTTTTCTAGTCAAATTTCTATTCCATAAAAGACCATTCAGGGATCTAATCGCCTTCCTTGCACAATTTACTCTGTTAATAATATATTTTTCACAAGTACCAGATTTATCTATTATAGGTCCAACATATTTAAATTCTTCAATACGTTTAATTATCATATTATTTATTTGTAGGTCTTCTGAATTTCCTCCGATTACCATATATTCTGTTTTAATATAATTTATCTTCAGTCCACTTACCTCAAATGCAAATATTATACGGAATATATAAATAATAATAATAATAATAATAATAATAATAATAATAATAATAATAATATAAATACAAATATCTGATTATAGAAGACGGACATGATGCAATAATGAAAAACATGTGAGGAATATGTATATTTGGGGACAAAAATTAGTGCAGATGGAAGCCATGATGCTAAAATTAATAAGAGGATAAATAAGGGCAAATCTACAATATCAAAATTAAATGGAGTTTTATGGGATCAGAATATAAAATCTAAAACAAAATCAAACATTTATAATATAGTAACAAAGAGTACAATGACATACGGTGCAGAAACAAGGGAATTAAAATCTAGAACAATAAGTAAATTAAATTATAAATAAATGTATTATTGGAGGAGATCAGCTGATATTTCTCGTTAGAGATAAAATAAGAAACAATGCAATTAAACAAAAGATGAATGTTCGAACTTCAAGTGTGAATTTCATAGAAAACAAACATTTAAAATGGTATGATTATGTATAAAGCCAGAGGGAAAACGCCCAGTTGGAAGACCAAGGATGAGGTGGGAAAATAACATTAACTATGATTTGAGGGAAGTAGATTATACAGGAGATGATTGGAAAACTGAGCTTATGGAGAGCTTATGTCCGCGCGGTCATGAACCTACGGGTTCGATAGTGCCAGTGAGATAGATAGATAGATAGATGATCATGTATAAAGAATGCCATAATACAGATATCATAAAACATTTATACCTTTTTTTTATATATACCGTCGTCCTCAACTTCAATAATTCATTTTTAATCTTCGTAAAGTTTTTCGAAGTCATAGCTTCATCTTCATGACTTTTCTTGTTATTGAATTTACTTATAAAAAGTATAACAATTTTATAATTACAATAATTATAACCTCAACGGTGTGAATAAAAAAATGTGATGAATATAAAGAGTATAGATAAGACAGATAACCAAGAAGAATACTGGAATGGGTGACAGATGGTAAAGAAGAAGAGGACGACTAAAAATAACGTGAATTGTTGGTGTTTTGAGCAGCATTAGGGAAAAAAGGATTAGACGTTGAAGATTGGAATGACAGAGAGATGTAGATGATAATGACAATAGATTAATTAGGCGCCGGAAGAAGTTGTGAAGCATTGTGAAATGTGCTAAAATAAATAATTAAACAATACTAATGATAATAAGAAAGGGAATATATGCTCTAGCCTATATCTAATATCTTCTTGTAAGCCCATGTTCTCCTTAACAGAGATTTTAGGCGCTCTCCCCCTACAGGGAAGAATTTGAACCATACTAATTTAGTTACTCTTGTTTTCGTATAGATGTAATTTGAGTGGTCCGTGGTCAGCGTTCCGCCTCATACTGACATCTAGGAAACCAAGGTAGTACTACGATGGGAAAATTTGGTAACTTTTGCTTAGAGGCCTTTTCATTCAGGCTTAAGGATCTTTTACGAGCCTGAAAATCTTCATACTCGGGACCCACGGCTTAAAGTCCCTCCCGGAGGACTTGCTCCTTGGATTTTTCCGTCCTAAAAAATCCACCAACCCCGGTCGGGTTTGAACCCGGGACCCGCGGGACTAGAGGCAAGGAGCATAACCACTAGTCCACCGCGGCCGACCCTATATCTAATATAAGTGAAGAAAATTCCCTTTGCAGTGAATACAGACACAAAATAATTATATGATTTATCTTCATTTACAATCTTTAGTGATTTGTTATGTTTCTTGTTTTTAAATGTAATATTTCCTGGATCTGTTGTACGTGAATTTATAGAAACGAATAGATAGATCATCGGTTGATTAATATATTTGAATGATGGTGTTCAGAAACGGATGAAAGATCCCTGCCACAACAGAAATAAAACTGGACAAAGATAACATCAAAATAGTAAAGGAGTTTAAATATCTAGGCATTACTTTACAATTCAGTGGAAGAAGCTTCACAAAACACTTAGCAGAAAGATCAACGCAAGCAATAATGACAATAAATGATATACGCAATATACAAGCTCTAAGCGTGGAATCAGCTATTCAATGCAAAGGTCCTCCCAATAATAACTTACGGGATAGAAATCATATGGCCACATCTTACAGAAGCTAATCTAAACACACTGGAAAAAGTGAAAGTTACATACATAAAAAGAGCAATACGAGTATCAAGAACGACAAGAAGCCCTCTAGTGTACCTACTGGCAAGGGAGACTTTCCTTATCGAGGACTTGAAAACAGCATACCTACTACCAACCACGGAAACCTATGAACATGCGCTACAAAGACTACGCAGGAAAAGAGAGGAAGTATGACCGAAATTCTTCAGCACCGGAGCGATGATAGACAGGAACTGGACAGAAGCAAAGTTCCAGATACCACCCCATCACGTGCATGGATTCCACCACCTAATGTGTAGAGATAAAACATTCCATGACCCGAAGATGACATGCATATGCGAAGTGTGTGAACATAAATGCGAAAGATATCACATCGAAACATGTACACAAAGAACAAAAACAATTTGTGATTACGCAAGACAAAGTTAAAGTGTTAGTGATTGTTGTGTTATCATCTTTGCACATTTGTGCGCAATCCATTTATATTAATGTCTTTGACATCATCCGATTGCCAATAGCCAATTTTGTCGGGCTGTAAAAGGGAAGATGCTAAGAGGGAGGAGAGCCTTTAATTGCTTCAAATTCTGTTATGCAAATACATTAGTCTCTACTCAAATTACTTCCAATCACTGGTGGGAAAGACTTCTATGAAAGAAGGCCATCGGATCCCTTTGGCCTCCTGCAGGAATTCTACCCTTTAATCCTCTCCAAATTCCCTTATTAAATACAGCTATTTTATTGTCTTCAGGAGTTACTGTTACTTGAGCCCATCATGGTTGGAGATGACTCACCGTGAGCAAGTGCAAAGATCGAATTAGCTACCCACAAACTGGTCATGCATGAAAGTGGTCTTTTCGTAATATTGACAAGAAATTACCCAGAATTCTCAGCGATAAAACCACTTCCGTTATTTTCGTCTGCTATAGAGGAACACATTTACGCTTGCGTCCCGCAAATAATACCGTATACAATGACGTCTGCGTCGCGCAATATTACGCCGATTCTCCTGTTCTTCCAGTTGAATTCTTTGGCAGACTCTATCAAATTCCTCTTCTCCGCGTACACCGAAAACATGATCGAAGTCTTCAGGGTCCGACATCTTGAATAAAGCGGCAAGGTTTCAAACTACATCGGTTACCATCGGTTCCCTTCGGGATTCTCACGTTAAGTTATGATCTTAAGTTACCTCGTCAGGTAGCTTACGATTTCAACAATTATTATCGCATGAATAGATTTCTGAGTAAGCAAAATCGTATTAGGATAAAACTTTCTCAGCAGAGAACGCATTTTACGGTCTAATGCGTTCAAAGATTCAACCCTTAGAGGAACCGACCTGCACATCATACTAGTGTCCAATCCCACCTTCACGTGGTGCAGCTGTTAGTAACCATATAACTTATACGTACAACTTATGTGGTGAACGGACGGGATGGGCTACTGGTCAGCATGGTGAGATATTGACCGATATGGTATTACTTCCACTTCCATACCAATCTATTTTTTATCTTTCCTATCCAGTCTCTCTGGACTGAACACTTGTTGTTTTTCCGACCCCGATGGTATTAGAGTATTCGAGGCCGAGAGATCATTTCATCTTATCTTTTCTGTCAAATCTTCCTAAAGGGCAGGTCAGGCTCTTAGCTGTAGTGAAAGCAACTGATCTAAGGATTGACACCTTAAAAATCCCTGGTCCTCCAGGTTGTAGGTTGATGCCGTAGGCCAGCTCCCTCCCATGAAAAAAAATGCAACCTAATATAGATAAGCTGGTTAGAAACTAATACCGTAATTATTATTTGAGTTACTAGAAATTTGGAACAAATCTTACTATATAAAATTACTCTTACACTAACTATAAGTAAAAATGAGTTTCTTTATTCTGCAATGACTATATCAAAGCAAAAATTATAGGAATCATTACGTAAAATGAGACATTAAATACTCACTTTACAGCTAAATTTACTCATTTGACACTTACTGGTTTCTGCAGAGTAAATTCTGAAGTAAATCCTGAAATGTAACTGCTTTTAAGTAATATCTTTTTTATTGCAGAGGGTAGAAACAAAGTAAGTCCTCACACACCTGGGCAGTTTATCGGACTGAGGCTTATTTCCTCGAACACGTCACTCAGTAATCTTGGAAGTTTATCTTCTAGTTGTCTTATCAATACCGATAAAACTTGAATAAATTGCTATGTGTCAGAGTCAAGAATAAACACGTCATTAAAATATTATCTTCTGCTTGGAGATTTATAAAATCCAACACACATGGAGATAAATAAGGTAGAAACATAATAAACTGGTACATAATAATAATATAATAATAATAATAATAATAATAATAATAATAATAATAATAATAATAATAATAATAATAATAATAATAATAATAGTCAATAATGCCTGAATTGAGATTTGTTTAGCTTACTTTTTTAAAGAGTTATATATACATTTTTTCTAATGCCACCAGGTTGTATTTTATGACATTTCTGCTTTCTCCCCTGGCACTGGCGGAACTATAATCCATTTCTGATATTGGGGCACCTGGAAGGCGGAGTTACGTTACCCCCATGATATGATGGCTGATAAATGATAATGAATCGCCAGGAGAGTTCTTAACCTAAATTCCAGATCATGGGCAACCACAGGAATAACTCCTTTTAAGAAAAAAAAAATATGGTCTGACCGGCAATCGAACCCGAGCCCTCATGAACAGTATTCAGTAACGCTGACCACTTGCCCATGAGGCTGATGGAATATATAAATAAACACATCTAAATATAAACATATTCCGATAGATTTTCGAATGAACATATTTTATAACACACTGGGAAAATAATGGGTTATTTCGTGGGTTTTTTTTTTTGTTTGTTTGTTAGAACTTAACGAATGATATGGCGACACAGTATTATTTCATTTTATTTACATACATTTAATAATTTAACAAGACTAGAATTTTATTGCTATTATGTACAAGCAAATTAATTACTCTTATGTACAAGTACTGTATCTTAAGTGGACCTTAACCAACGATCATCATACCTGGAAATCTCCAAACGCGCCATAAATACCAATTTCATATAGATAAAGTATCTTAATTGTTTACTTTTGTTTAACATCACTCAAAGTTTCACATTAAATTTACCATTCATTATAAATACATGGCGATTGAAAAATTGAAGATGTATAGAGCATCAGGTTCAGATGAGATCCCAGCAGAACTGATAAAATCAGGGGGAGAAAAATTGATGGACAATATACCCCAGTTGCTTAGTATGATTTGGGAAAAAGAAGCTCTTCCAGATGAATGGAAGGAATCAATTATCGTACCAATTTATAAGAAAGGAGATAAAACTGATTGCAACAACTACAGGGGCATCTCATTACTTTCAACTTCGTACAAAATTCTAACAAATATATTAGTAAGCAGACTTACTCCCTATATTGATGACATTCTAGGAGATCATCAATGTGCATTTAGAAGAAACAGGTCTACAACAGATCAGATTTTTAGTATAAGACAGATTTTAGAAAAGAAATGGGAATATAATGGTACTGTACATCAACTATATGTAGACTTCAAAAAAGCATATGATTCAATTAAGAGGGAGAAGTTATATAGTATCCTGCTGGAGTTCGGAATTCCTAAAAAGTTAGTTAGACTTATACGAATGTGTCTAAATGGCTCAAAGAGTAGAGTGCGTGTAGGCAAACAGTTTTCAGACACTTTTGAAATCCAGAATGGGTTGAAGCAAGGAGATGCACTATCTCCTCTACTATTTAATTTTGTACTAGAGCATGCCATTAAATCTTTAGAAAATGAGGAAGGCTTACAACTGAATGGTATTAATAAGCTGTTAGTTTATGCTGATGATGTAGTACTACTGGCCGATAGCGAGGAGATACTAAAGGCCAACACGCACACACTATTGAGTAACACTAAGAAATTGGGACTGGAAGTAAATATCAGTAAAACTAAATATATGGTCACACGTAGAAATTCAGTATATAATGGAAATGGACAGCTAATGACAAATGAGGGAAATTTTGAGGAAGTGGCTGAATTCAAATACCTAGGAACAATAATCACAAATAGGAATGAGATGCACAAAGAAATTAAACATAGGCTCAATTCTGGAAATGCATGCTATTATGCATTGCAGAGACTTTTGATGTCCCAACTCCTTTCAAAAAACGTTAAGCTGAAAATATATAAAACTATTATTCTACCAGTTATATTATATGGGTGCGAAACATGGACTCTTACTTTAAGGGAGGAAAGGAGATTACGAGTATTTGAGAATAAAGTTCTTAGGAAAATTTTTGGACCAAAGAGAGATGAACAGACAGGTGAATGGAGAAGACTATTTAACAATGAACTACATGGTCTTTATAGGAAGCCAGACATAATAAGAACAGTTAAGTCTCATAGACTGCGATGGGCAGGACATGTTGCGCGTATGGGGAATGAAAGACGTGCATGGAAACTTCTTGTAGGAAAGCCAGAAGGAAAACGCCCAGTTGGTAGACCAAGAATAAGGTGGGAGAACAACATTTACTATGATTTGAGGGAAGTAGATTTTACAGGGAATGATTGGAAAGCATTGGCTCAGGGAAATTTTGAGGAAGTGGCTGAATTCAAATACCTAAGAACAATAATCACAAATAGGAATGAGATGCACAAAGAAATTAAACATAGGCTCAATTCTGGAAATGCGTGCTATTATGCATTGCAGAGACCGCTATGCAGTCCACGGCTTCCAACACAAAGTGTGTGTGAATGTCACTTACAATCAAATCAAAGACAGTTGCAGATGTAAACTGTGCGGACTAAAGTGTACAAGATATCATCTGGAATTGTGCTCCAAAGTGACAATGTCATTAGCGCAATACACCAATTAATTAATTATGCACGATTGTGCGCAATTATATTATTATTATTATAAATACAGTATTGTGCTATGATATTAACTAAGCAATTCAAATTTGTAAGCTAATATCACAGTTTTCCTGGTCTGTTCAATTTGCAATGGGATACGATGTCCTGTTGTGGTGGTCACTTTGATTGCCAGTTCGCACGGCCAAAGTTGAAGTCTGGCGGCATCGTATAAGAAATTGTTTACCGTTTGCTCTAAGGAAAATGTTAGTAGAATCATTTGCAATGCCCCATTTTGATTATTGTGATACTCTTTTTTACTGACCTAAATACTGTTCCTACCCAAAGACTTCAACATGTTCATAATTCTTTGCATACGTTTTATTTGTGATATACGCAGATTTGATCACGTTACACCATCCCTGGAAGAACTATCATGACTTCGTCTACAAGATCGTAGAACCATCCATTCCCTATGCCTTCTCTATAAATTACATATATAATTACCTTATTATTTATCACACCGCTTCGCTGGACTCTCTCATACACGTAAATTAAATACCCGATCCCTTGAGCGCAGTGTCCTTTATATCCCTCCTCATCACACTACCTATTATTCGAAACCTTTTACAGTTTCTCTTGCTAGAACATGGAATTCCCTTCCACCCTATGTCAGAGACTGCCAAACTTTACCATCTTTCAGAAACAAGTTGAAAATAAAATTATTAACAGAAACAACTCACTAATATTACTTTTTAAAAATTAATAATTTGTTTTTTCATTATTTAATAAAAATAGTTTTAAGATTTGTCAATGTATTTACCTAATGTCTTGTACAATAAGCGATAGATTAATTCATTATAGTTTATTACTTTCTTTGTATTTTTTTTCTTCTTTTCTTTTTATGTATAGTACAATCGAGCTGTTATCCCTTTCCTGAGAACTTTATTCTGAAATACTCCTAATATTTTCTCTTCCCTTAAAGTAAGTGTCCGTGTTTCGCATACATACAGCTATCGTATTAAGATGATTTTATATTAAATAATTTCAATCTTGTTTGGGATTTCCAGGTAATTAATCAAAACAAGTATGAGGCACAATAATACATAACAATACTCTCTCATTGAACACTTGTTACTTAGTGTTCCAAGACACACTGTATTTCTGTAAACATTTCTATGAAAACGTATCCAAACCCAGAAATTTTAATATTCGTAAAATCTTAAACATATATTTCTTAAGCTAAAACAATAAAATCTGTCAACATATAAAACATATTCTTAATTTATGTAAATAAATTTCAAAGATGTTTACTGTAACCCATATTAACATGCAGTATAGATTATGTAATAACATAATTTAGAAATTCCTTCGAGAAAACGTGGAAGTTCAGTTTAAAAATAGAGAATATCTCATTAAATACAAAACATCACTTACATGGAAATTGATTTTCATTAAGGAATTTCTAAATTTGTTGCTAAATTACGAATTATCAAGATTATTGTGATTTGAGTGGGTTACACCAGATGGGATCGGAAAAAGAACACCGATATCTTAAAAGAATTGACGACTACACCAATTTTGGAATATATTAAACAGTACCAACTAAATTGGAAACACCATCTTGAAAGAATGAGTTCAAATCGGATCCCCAAAGCTGTTTATAATTATATAACCAAGAGGACGAAGATCTCTGGGCCGTCCTATGAAACGCTGGGAAAATTTTCTATAGGATCGTAACAGGGCTTGGCCTAATACGTGGAAGGAAGAAGAAGAAGAGAAGGTTTACCATGTAGTTTAAGTTTTATGTGCGTAAATTTGTATTTAGTTGATGGGTCCCATTAACTAATACAAATTTTGAAACACCATAACATATACTTTCTTTTAGGAACGTATAAATAAAATTAATTTAAAAATTAATGTAAGTGTGAGCAACATTATGGGGAATTACTTGCCTTACTTAAAATATAAGTAAGTTATTATTTTGAAAAGAAAAGTTAACGCCTGACTCGGAATTTGAACCGGAAACCTCAAATCTGGATTCAGGAGTTAATTTTTATTTTCAAAATAATAATTATCCATCATTACGAATGTTAAAATTTAAATTAATACTCTAAATATAATGCTTGACTCTCATAAAATGTATATAATTCCTCATTAAATATGTCTTCTTAAATTAGAAGCCGCCAGACAGCACTGGTAGCGACAGCTGACGATAAAGAAGAATTAACGTTTACATTGGAAGTCTGAACCCTTTTAAATACCCGAGTTATGAAATCTCCTATTTTAAAAATTAAGATATTTTTAACAAACTTAATAAATTTAATCAAAATATATGTGGCACAATTAAGAGAATATTTAAAAACACAAGAAAGGAAAAAAAAAAAAAAACTAAAATTTTATAAAGCTGTGGCAGTCCCCTTACTGTTGTATGGTAGCGAATTTTGGGTTTTAACTAAAAGAGAAGATTAGACAATAGAAGCCGCTGAAATGAGATTTCTGAGAAGTGTAGCTGGCTGCAAACTTCCAGATAAAAGAAGACGTGAAGATATTAGAAATGAGCTAAATATTTTTAAACTTTTAGATAAAATAAAAGACTAGAAAAAACTGGAAAGAACATGTTCAAAGAATGAAAGATGAACGCATACCAAAAATTATACTAAGTTAAAAACCAAAAGGAGACATGAATGTTGGTAGACCGAAAAGAGATGGATTCGACTTTTTTAAAATGAGACTCTATGAGACCGGAACAAGCCACATAGACTTAATCCGTGATTGTTGATGATGATGATGATCGGAAGTCTGAAATAGTGTAATGGTTAACACACTACCGTACATAGCTAGAGATTTCGGGTTCAAATCCCGATTCAGGCTTTGATTTTTCTTTTCAATGTATTGATAATTGTCCATCACTGCGAATTTAAAAATTTAAATTAGCCGAGCGGTTAAGGTAGGAAGCCTTGGCGCAGAGCTACGGGACTTGCGCTGGTTCGAGTCTCCATGGGGGAAGAAATTTTCTCATGGTATTTCGGCCAGTATGGGACCGGTGCCCACCCAGCATCGTGAGGCAATTGGGTAGCTACAATAAGTGGCGGCTCAAGGCTGAGGAACCAGCTATAACGGCTGGGGGACTCGACATGCTAACCACATGTCACCCCTACACTGCCTGTTGATCATCTACCTCTGTGATTGACACATGTGGATGTGAAGGGCCAGCAGCCGGCTGGTAAAAGGGCAACCGCTGAAAAGTGGAAAGACCCTCAATCGGAAATTACTGTATCTAAATGTAAATAGTAAATTAAGAATTTAAAAATTAAATTTGGAAACTTATGGCTGCTACACCTACCAAAATAGTGTTATAATTGTTTAATTTTGCTTTACTTAAAAAAATGAATTAACACATTTGTCAATGTCTCCTGGAACACTAATATATTATTATTTGATTAAAATTTATTTACTCTGTTAATTATGTTCTGTTACATACTAAAATATATTATGCTAGTTGTTGGATATTTACTTCTTGGCACACTCAAGGCATCACCAAAATAATTCTACACACTCTGTTATTTACACATATTAACTGATATCTTTACAGCTCAAATATCTCATTTTTTTTAATTTTACCTCTGAGCTCTCTTAACTTTTGATATCCACAAATGTTATCTTTCACACATTAAAAAAATCTATTTTTTTCATTTTGTTACGTTTACGACAAATATAATATTTCCTCCTCTACATACTTTACAATAAATACAGATGATAAATCTAATATACAATAAATTACATATTAAACAATTTTACTGCACATTTAGGTACGTAATCAATGCTTCCGGAAGTCGAGTACATGTCAACATACACTTACATTCACTCATTTGTTTAGGTGTGAAGGAAGTCACATCGTGGGCACCGGCCGAATGTAAAGTAATTACATAATTATGACTATTTAATTCATACCCCAAATGAATTTTGATCGACAACCAATCACAGTCGTTTGTCACCTCTATTTTATCAGTTTAATTTTATCACTTTAAAATCAAGGTCCTCCTTTTTAACATTCTGAATAGATCATAGCATTATTTTGCAGTGACCCCATGTGACTACCAGATTGTATATATAGTGCACGAATGTAACCTTATCGTGGTTGCAGAAGATAATACAAAAACATTTGTAGCAATTGATTATACCACAAAAAAAACACTGTTTGCACTTTCTTAAACATATTTTTCCCAGGTAATTTCGATCCAGAAAAATATAAATGACATCATAGCACATCAGAAATTAATTAATATACAGTTTGATGTTTCATTTTTTCTCCACTAAGGGTGCATTCTTACAATATTGCGATCCTTTGGTAATAAATAATACGATCTTGTTTCAGTGATGAACAAATGAAGCATAACAAACGTTTCTAATTTGTTTTCAAACATCGCCGTTTACATTAAATATATAAATATTTTAAAATAACTGTATTTAAATAATGATTTGTGAGTAAACAGCTTAATTTTATTCGTTAAATAATCCTAAGAAATGCCACTTTTGATTTACAAATTCTCTAGATAAATTCACGACTCACGAAGTGATAATTTGGAAATCAGTCGTGGCATTCCTTATGATAAATATTCATATGAGGAAATTGTTCATATACAGGGTGTAACATAACTCAACAGCAACATTTCAGGAATGAATTCCTCATATCGAGACAGAAAAAAAAAGTCTAGTACAACATGGGTCCGGATACTTATAATTACAGAGTTATTCCAACTTTTATGAATGTTAGTAAACCACTGAAAAGAGACTTAATAATAACACTGTAAACAGACATCAGACAAGCCTATCAGATAGGACTGAGTAACTTTGACAAGTAACAAGCATTCAGGTGAACAGCAATTTTATTCGCAACACGTTTCCTTATTTGTGTATGGAAGAAGTATGTTTCCATCGGTTTACAGTGTGTTGAGGTGTGTATTATCTGTGTTTTCAGTTGTTTACTAACATTCTTTTTTTTTTCGTTTATACTGTTTTTCCTTCTCCTATTTTACCTTTTTTCTTTTTTTGTTTTGCCTGTTTTGTAAACTTCCTTTTATTCTCACATATAGACACAAGGACAGGACACACACCCAGACCCAAGGTGGAGATTTAAAATCCCATACCCCGCCGGGAATCGAACCCGGATCGCCGGCGTGGAAGGTAGGTACTCTACCGACTACACCACAGCGACGGACGGCTACTTTTTTTTTCTCCTATTTTTTCGTTTACACTGTTTTCCTTCTTGTTTTATCTTCTTGTTAACTCTCTTTTTATTTTCACATACAGACACAAGGACAGGACACACACATCCAGACCCAAGGTGGAGATTAAAATTCCTCTACCCCGCCGGGTATCGAACCCGGGTCGCTGGAGTGGAAGGTAGGGACTCTACCGACTACGCCACGGCGACGGGCTTCATAAAAGTTTGAATAACTCTATAATTATACATTTCAGGACCCATATTGTATTGCACTTTTTTATTCTCTCAATATGAAGAATTAATTCTTGAAATTTGCCGTTGAGTTTTATATATAAGTAAAATAAATATCCTCAACTCGTGTCCAACTCGGGGTCGGGTCGAGGGATGAGATGAACCTCTATATATATAGAGGTCTGTGAATGACAAGGGTGCCGGCTGACGCACTGTTGCAGAGGCAGATGGACGAAACAAAATGAATGAGATGAGTATGGAGAAATGATGGAATTACATTTGTAGCTGCAGAAAATGGGAGAAACTCCGATAAAAACCAACCTAAGCTTCGTTTTGTCCATCATGGAACCTATATACTATTCTACTTCCTTCACAGTAGCCTCTGCCCGCTCCTGGAATCTCCTTCATCAAGTTATCAGGGGTTGCCGCACACTTGGCACCTTTAAGTCACGCTTATGCAGTTACCTG
Organism: Diploptera punctata; assembly: GCA_030220185.1. NCBI lineage: Eukaryota > Metazoa > Arthropoda > Insecta > Blattodea > Blaberidae > Diploptera > Diploptera punctata. Next base: position 214,664 of record JASPKZ010007863.1, read on the forward strand.
TTGTCTAATAATTAATGTTTCTCTATTTATTTAATTTTATACTATGTCATTAATCTTTCCTCGTTTTTTTATATATCTTGCACATATTATATATTTAATTCGTTAAATTTAGAGTAAATCAAAATATAGGCCTATTATAAATATTAATTGTATTGTATTCATAAAATGTAATCGTTTATGTATATTGTAATTTAGATGTAAGACTATTTTTTGTATTATTTTTAAAACCTGGTTGAGTGGTAGACAAGGCCTTAAGGTCTTAACTCTGCCAGGTAAAATAAAGCTATTATTATTATATACATGGATTGACCGAGGCTTGTTCTCGAGATCCCAGCGGTGAGAGACGAGTATTTAATCGCTGTCGCCACTGAGCTGCAGGTAGTTGTGCTGATCTAATTTTAGATATTCTTGTATCAATTCCAACCGAACTGTCGACATAAATATAATAAAATTACTTTCACTTTCAATATTACACATTTTCCACACATGAAGATGATGTGTATCTTAGTACAATTCTGATGTTACAAAATTGTTTAAATTCTTTAAATGAATTGCAAAATGAGCGAAAATATTTATCAAAGATATTTTAGTAATAGTAAAAACAATAATCTGAAAAGAACGTCAAAGTAATTAAGATGAGATAAAATACATAAGTAGTAAAATGTAGGGGACACGCCGTAGCGAAGTGTTTAACCCATTCGCTTCAGGTTTAATTGCTCAATGCATTTCTCCAGAAACCGGATTTAAATCATCTCCGTAAATTTAATCGTTCTATTGTCAGATATTCAAAAAGCTAAACAAAAAGTGGTTAACGGGTTACTTCAGATCACAACAAGGAGAGAAGGCCAAAAAACATTCCTCTACTATTCATAAATGTTAAAGAAAGATTACCTTGCCAAGCGATTTGTTTAGACAAAGATATGGACAATATTATAACAGCTCAGACTTACGCTGGTGTACCTCGGTCTTCTTGAGTTCAATGGGTTATACTGGCACTGCACTATGAGTCCGGAATATAAGGTTCACGAATGTACAGCTGGTTGGGGTCATCAGAAATTTTTAAATGCACCCCTAAACCTTCTAGCGGCACTACGACCCTGGTTTTCAACAAATCAGCCTCTAACTGAAATGAGGACCAGACGCTGGTTTTTTGGGGAAAAAGGGCAGCAGCCGTCACGCAGGGCTGACATCAAGTGCCGATTGTCCAAGAAAAAGTGGGAGCATTAAAACTCCTACTAGCCCAACGGCCTCCTAAGGCCTGTTGAGTGGGGATCACTTTTACCTTTTTTTTTTAGTTTATAAATGACAAATAATAATGGAAATTCGGCCACAGTGAGTTTTCTAGATTGTATTTTAATTAACATATTGCATTAACATAATTTTTAATTAATATATTTATTTTGTCCACCGCTTGTGGTCTCGAGGTAGCGTGCTGCCCTTGTCACGCAGGTCGGGCCCGGGCTCGATCCCTCGGTCGGGACAGTTTTTCTGGGAGTTTTAAGGTTTTTTTATCGGGGGTTTTCCTCACCTTGAAGACATTTGTCAGGAAAACTTAATGGCCCGACCAATGCCCGAAATCAAATGCCAATTCATATTCATCATCCTTATTTCATTATCATCCACTACATGCATTCATTCCCTTCACCGGTGTGGAGAAAAGCAACGCGGAATGCTAGCACACATACACTTCCCTATGGGTAATTAGCTTGCAAATCATAGCATGTTAATAATGTGAAGGATTCACCTGGTCATGCTCGGGCAAAATTACAATGGATGGATGGATTATTTATTTCCAGTTAATGCTTATTGACAGTGACGCTTTATTATAAACACTTTACAAAAGTTATAGTAAAATGCTCCTTATTAGAAAATATGCGGTTGAAATACAGGAATTACCGTGAATATTGGCTACTCTTGGTAATTTGCTATGTTGGCGGATATAGGAATAAATATCGTTCCTAGAGGTTCCAAAAATAAAATAAAAAAATTACCAAAATAAAATCAATTAATATAGAAGATTTTGAACAATTTCTGTTAATTATTATTGTCAGGCTTTTTAGGACAAGGGCTTATAATGCAGTTAGGTAACTTTTTTCCTTGTGTTTGCCGCTTTTTAAAATGCTTTCAATTCAGTTGGACTATTCATGCTGTGAAACATTCAGCGATTTTTTTTTAGAATTCCTATTTTGTATGTTTTCGGATTCCTCGACGAATCGTTACAATTTGGATTTATTAATCATAAAAACAGCGTGATATAGACGCAAAATACTCACCGACACATAAATATTCAAGCATTTCTGTTTTTACTTCAAGCGGCAATACTACTTTTTTTCTGCTTCGGAACTAATTTTCTTTCCATTTCCTCGACATTATAAATTTGCAAAAAAGCAGAAAAGACACGTGTTATCCAATCAAAATTATTGCAAGGAATGACAAACTGAAAGAATAAATCACCGTTAGTGGCGAGGGCGTCATTTATAACGGACATAGCGGCACGTCAAATACGACGGCGGTGGCTTTTAACAAGGAACTATAGGCTTAGTGACAATAAGTTAAAAGTAGTAAAAAACTGTTAAATTCTCAACTTGATTTGAATGAATCCCCTTTGTTAAATTTAAAAATTTAAATAAACATTGTTGTATTGTTGCTTAGATCAGTTGGAACACAATTCATAATTTGTTAACATGTCTGAAGAAGGTACAGTGTACCGAAACAGCTGTCACTGAATTATATAATAAATATGAAAATCAAATAAAACTACGTTTTATTTTTATTTAATTAATAAATAAGTTTTGTTTTATTTTGATATTAATTTGTACATTTGGTTTGAATCGCTCTTTGTAAAAGTCTCCTTGGCACGTGCCTCCAGCAAAAAAGTTGCCGATGCGTTAATAAAGGATACTATTTTTTCCAACATCCCGACTGGATCCGCGAATAAAAAAATAATTATCCGCAAATACAGGAACTGTGTCGCAATTTTTAACCCACGAATAATGAAAACGATAATAAGGGAACCGCAAATAAGGAATTTTTACTGTACCTAGAATCTTTAATTGTAACCGTAACCATTGTATCCGGTAAAGTGAAATCGTGGTTATGGTGAAATTAACTGGCTTGACGATTGAGAGAAACAAAGTAAAGGTCCAGATATGTTTCTCGACGCCAAGATTTGAACTCGGGACCCCCGTAATGTAAGTTCAAACGTTATTGTCTGCTCGATCAATTAGGGTTATGAACTTTTTTAAATTCTCAATTAGATTGGATTATTCGAATATGAATTACCCATTCCTATAAAAATTAATAAAAGCTATTAAATAATGTTTCATTTCCAAGCGAGATTTTTTTAAAGTTATATGGACCTGTTAATAAGTTGTTCATTTAAAAAAACTGATATTTGGTGATTCCCCTTCCAAACATTACATATATGTGGTGATGGGATGATGTAATGTATCTGCCGATTGTAGATACCTATTGGCAGGCCTAATCTTGTTGAATGGACCAAGACTTAGAGATCAAAATAAATAAGAAGCGTTCCTACAATGGCGATGAAAATTCCAACTTCTCAGTTCTCAGTTCCCACAACCGCACGGTTATATATGTATATGACATGATAAGAAAAATAAATATCTGGACGGGATTTAAACCCGGACCTCTGGATTGGTACTCCAGTGTGCTATCCATTATACCATCGGGAAAATCTAGTACAAACATTTATTTCTCTTATATATTTTGTTTTCTTAATATATATGTTTTTCTTATATATTTTGTCTTAATCTCTATATATATATATATATATATATATATATATATATATATATATATATATACAAAGAAAAAATGTTTGTACTAGATTTGTCCGGTGGTGTAATGGATAGCACACTGGAGTACCAACCCAGAGGTCCGGGTTCAAATCCCGTCCAACATTTATTTTTCTCATCATGTCATATTAAACTTGCATTGCTCATTGTCAAAAATTTAATTATAACACATACACACACATATTTTTTTAACATTCGATTTTAAATATGAGAATGTACGAATGCGTATATCATCAACTGCTGGACATTAGATACCAACCAACCATAGGTTATGATTATGTTTTACATAGTCGGTGCCCACGATTAATGTTTTATTTATTTAATAAAACAATTAAAATTTTATTTTCATCATTATGAGAAAAAAATTATAATAAATCTTAATGAAATTTACATTACATGTGTAAAGTATCGTAAAAATTTTGTTCATATCTTTTTCATAAAACATTTTAGGTTGGCCGGATTTTGGAGCGTCCAAGTTCATGTGACTAACAAGGGAACTGTCAGCCATTGCATACCTAAACCTACCTTGAAATTTCTTCCAGCAAGCGTTGTGATGTACAAAGTTCGTGTCCAAAATATTATCTGCCTTTTTAACTAGTTCTTCTTCTTAATCATAATGTACCGAAATCACCTTTTCGGTACGTAATACTACGCAACAACTACGTCATTGTATCTTCCCTCTGCAGTGATCTTATAAAACAGTGCCAAATTCCTGCCTTCGTTGTCCTCTCTCCTACATACCCCCCTTCCTTCTTTATGCGCTGCGTGTTACTGCGCATCTTCCCCTTGTTATCGAAGGCCTCAAATAAGCTGTGCAAGATAGTATCAGGGTCATCATCAACTTTGGAATCGTCGTGGTCAGATCGACGGTAGCTCGAAGGTGCTGTTTGGTTTAATCAGTCCCATAAGCCAGGGTAGGGCAACCAGGACTGTGAACCCTAGCCCTTGGCTGGACTGGATTGAGTGTGTGCATGTATGTATATTTATTATTATTATTATTATTGACTTTTTCTTTTGATGACCGATTTATATTATTATTTCATTCATGTCTTTTCTTTCAATGGTCAAGAAGATATACTTTTGTTACATTATTTGTGTTTCAATTATCTGACTTATGACTCTAATTAAAAGTTACTTTTTTTAGTTAACTTATGTTTACTAATTGCGTAGCTAGTCATGTGTGATATTGATTTATATTCCAAAGCTTTCTCAAGCCAAATTAATCCCCTTTTTTCTTCTAGCTTCCACGATTATAATACTGTTTAGCATTCAGTACTATATGTTAAATAATTTACTAAGGAAAGATGGATTAATCTTTGCCTTCTATGGGCCCGGGCAAAGGAATGTGGATATAGTTTCTCAAAACTTTCAAACTCAAGGTAATTATAAAAGATCGGTAGGATCGCGAGCGCATTGGTGTAATAATTTGTAGGATTTTCATCCTGTTTATTTCCAAAATCACTACTCGGAAGAAGACGTATTGGATGTGCATTCACTGTACCCGCCATAGCCTGTCCCAACTCAGGTTAAAAAGGATGAGGGGAGGAGTAATACCTCGTAAAAAAATCTTGGTTCAGCTTGCCCAGCTGATAGTACCTTGTGAGGGTCCCTTGCCAGGGTTACGGTGAAGACCTCAACGGTAGATACAGCGGAGAAGGAGTCCTTCGGTACAGTGTACCTGACGGAAGAGGCAACTCTACATCTACTGCCTTGTAGATTGACAAACGGGCGGGTGGGGTTCATTAGTCCTGCAAGACAACCCATCTAGGAGAGACAACTCCGAAATAAAACGGGACAGGCTGAGCTCTGAAGCTGGGTGAAGGCAATTGGTCTAGGGAGGAAACCCCGAATAATAAACTCGCCATGAAAACCCTAGCAACCCACTTCAAGGTGTACCTTATACATTGCTCGCAGTCCCAAGGATCAAGCCTCGGAACAATGACGGAAGTTTTTAACTGCAAGGTATTAAAATTCAGCGGCATATCTCTCATTCAAACTTTAGAGAAGTAATACAACTCCTGTATTGGTAGATTGGATAATCCTCATTACCCGCCGTCCGAGTTGCGTCCCGCCTCATTCAACTCCGATCTTACTCACGTAAGGATATACACTGGGTTGCTATTGCTGGATTCTGGATATTATTTCTGTGCCTTATGTCCACCGTTGTGGTCTCGGGGTAGCGTGCTGCCTTGTCACGCAGCGGGCCCGGGTTCGATCCCCGGTCGGGACAGTTTTCTGGGTGAGGTTTTTATCGGTTTTTTTTCTCACCTGTAAGACAGGAAGACTTTAAAGCCCAAACGGTCCCCGAAATCATATGGCCATCGCAATCATCATTCACATTCATCTTAGATTAAGCTTAGGATTAGGGGCTCTCCTGGCGCACCATTATCATCATCATCGCCCATCATATCATCGGGGCAACGAAACCCCGCCTTCCAGGCGCCCCAACCTCAGAAGTGGGTTACAAGTACGCCATGCCAGGAGAGAAACCAGGAATGTCGAAAGACAAACCTGGGGCATTTGAAAAAATATCTGTGCCTTATTGTTGAAAACGGCAGATATTTTTTTGGATACAGCCTTGGTACATCACAACGCTTCCGTGGGAGAAATTTCAAGGTAGATTTAGGTATGCAATGGTTGACAGTTCCCTTAAAAGATCCATGTTGTAGTCTTCTTCGCCACAAGTTGGTATACTTATTAGAGTTGAAAATAGAAGCAGAAAATCCAGTCAGCCAGAGATATTTGATCAAAAATCGTAGTAACAATTACTATGATAAAATTCTATGTAAATAATATTGTAGTAATCTATGAAAATATTTGAACAAAAGACACTCAAATTACTAACAAAATTATGCCTAATTTTTATTTGAAGAAGTAATTCATTTAGATCAATAAATCAACAAATATTGGCTTTAGGTGAAGAGATTTTTATAGGCAATTTTATATTCTTTATATAGAGTTAAAAAATATAAAATATATGAGAAATATATTTATTTTTCTGACAAACTATTGGTAGTTTTTAACTTGTAATTTATTATCAATATTACATTCTGTTACTAAAATATGGGAACATCTAACAATATGAGCAAACACTGTCACTGTTTCCAATAAAATAACCTCTCTAAAATATAATATTCAGCCATCCCACTGAAATTTTATATTATAAATCTATAGTCTATATTTTTAACATCCGTCCATTTAAATATATTCTCTAATATCTATTTTCTCTCGATACTAAATCACTCGCAAAAATTAAAACACTGTAGACTACTTAGGCATCCCTGAGACTTGTTCACGCCGTTTAGGAAAATCCTTTCTATGTCTCTAGATCTTTTATACCCTAACAAATCTAACATTCGGTAGTTAGGTTGCTTTTACATTACATTATTTTGCATTACATTATTTTGCACATTTCATAGCATTTTAAGGTCATTTTAGTGTACATTATTTCATAGAAAATTTTTTAATAAAAATATGAACTTTTTCCTATATATGATTTTAAAATGTATGCCTATTAGAGTTATAACTTTAGGACTTTGTAAAATAAAATATTTCCTGTGCAATGGAGGAATGAAGTTTTACTTATAATCATTGAAAAAGGCCTTCATTTTACTGACTTCTTCAAAAGGTCACCCCCAAATATATTTATATATCAATATTTAATATTAATTTGGGAGGTGACCTTATCTTGAAGCTCAGTGAAATTAAGGCCTTTTTTCAATGTTTTTTTAAGCAGAAGTTCACCCATTCATTGCACAGGAAATATTTTATTTCAACAAATAGTCCAAAAAGTTATAACCCTAGATGGTTATTTCCTATGCAATGAATGGGTGTAAAATATTTCCTCTGTAATGAATTGGGTGAACTTTCACTTAAGACTATTGAAAAAGGCCTTCATTTCACTGAGCGTAAAGAAAAGGTCACCCCAACTATATTTCTACATCCATAGTAATTCTGCCCGAGGGCAGGTCTTTCACTACAATCATAGCATATATTTATATATCAATATTTAATATTCATTTGGGGGTGACCTTTTCTTGAAGCTCAGTAAAATAAAGGCCTTTTATAATGTTTTTAAGCAAACATTCACCCAATCATTGCACAGGAAATATTTTATTTCACAAAAGTCCAAAAAAGTTATAACCCTAATGCCTATATTAATGTATCAATAAGTAAGACAAAAACACATTTTGGAGTATTTCTAATATTAAAAGTGCTAAAAGTAATATTAAAAACAATTAAACTAATACAATTTTTTGTAGTAAATAATATTAATTTCTTACCTCGTTTTCATGAAAACCGACTTGAATATTTATGTGAGCCAATTTAGGTTCTTTTTTAAAGAATTCAGGATATATCTTGGAAGTTGAATACAAAGGCGATATAGGTTTGGTCTGGTAGAAAGGATGGGTAGCCTGGAAAATTCAAATAGGAACATGATGTCAATATTGTTACTTCGGCTAAAATGCGTACAGCAAACATAAATATTTTAATTTGGTAGAGGATTTTCATAATAAATAAATATTACATAATATAAGGAAAAATAATTTAAACATCAGAGATGAAGTTCTTCAGATACGTTGTAGAATATACTCTAAGAGACCACATTCAACAATTTAATTTATCTTTGTAGAATAAATTGTATTATTAATTTTAGTCTTAATCTTAACTATCATTATATTATCATTGTATTATAGATCGTAATATAATAGATATGATCTTATTGGTCAAATCTTCATGTAGTATTTAATCTTCTTCTTCTTCTTCTTCTTCCGAATGCAGTATTGGGCGATGATGCCCGTTCTGCGACTACAAAAACTGATCTTTCCATCGGTTGAAGGGTCTTCCGAGGTCTCTTTTGCCTTTAGGGTTGAGGTGGTAAATCATCTTTGGTAAACGGGAATTTGACATTCTCTGGACGTGTTGGAACCATTTAATCTGACTATTTAACTCATGATCCAAATGAGAGTCAATGACCAATCACGTTTGAATGATTTCTGTTTTACAACCAATCAGAGTCGTGTTTCACGAAATATTTATCAGTGTTATAATTACCATATTAAGGAAAGCTCCTCCTTTTTAATATTCTGAACAGGTCTGACCATTATTTTGCAGTGACTGAGCCTGTGAGAAATACGGCTACCAGATTGTATATATAGTACATGCCGCATGCGGGAGTTAATATAAAACTATTGATTATACCACCAAAAAAAGAAACCACTGTTTGCACTTTCTTAAATGTATTTTTTCCCAGGTAACAATCCAGAAAAATATAATTGTCATATTTACATCATACGACATCAGAAATTAATTAATATACAGTTTGATGTGTTTCATTTTTTCTCCACTAGAGAGCATTGTTACAATATTGCGTTCCTTTGGCAATAAATAGTATGATCTGGTTGCAGTGATAAACAAAAGAAGCAGTAGAATCGTACCTATCGTTTCTCATTTGTTTTCAAACATCGCCGTTTGCATTAAATATATAAATATTTTGAAATAACTATAGTTAAATAATGATTTGTGAGTAAACAGCTTAATTTTATTCGTTAAATAGTCCTAACAAATGCCACTCTTGATTTCCAAATTCTCTAGATAAATTCACTCCTCACTTCGTGAGTCGTGAATTTATCGATAATTTGGAAATCACTCGTGGCATTACTTATGATAATTTTGTATATGTTCAACCATTTATGTAGTATTTAATATTAGAGTTAATTATGATTGTTATATTCTGATGTAATATACATTTGTCCTGGTGAGTGGAAGAGAAGCCAGATGGCCTTAACTCCACCAGGCTAAATAAATAAATAAATAAAAATTCCTAGTGAAACAATTAGGCAAGAACTCAAAATGTTTAATCTAAATAAAAAAATACAAAACTACAAACAAAAATGGCATGAACATATTTTAAGAATGGACTCTTCTAGGCTAACAAAACAAGCACTGTTGTACCAACCTCAAGGCTATAGAGATGTGGTACGTCCTAGAAGACGATGGGAAGATGAATTCTGAGAGCGGAACAGGCTGACGGCCTATCACGAAGATGATGTTGTTTATTGCAATTTTATTGTAATTAATCTCTGTTGTATTAATGTGGTTTCTGGTTTTCACACGTAGCATCGACTAATTATTCTTGAAATACAATAAGTTTGGCCTGGATGAGGAAACTAAGAGGAGAGGTAATCGGCCGAACTGCCATGTACCGTCCAGTATAAAATAAATAATAGTTTTAAAAAACTAAAAGAACACGCTTTATTAGAAAACTAAAAAATGAAAAATAATTTTAATTTCCAATACGCTTGGGATAAAATAAAGTGGTCAACAAAAAAATCATCTCCTACACATATAGAATAAAATTAGAGTTATCAACAATAATAAAATAATTTTACCATCAAAAGCGTGGGGTGCTTTATATCAATTAATATATTTGATAATAAACAGATATTGGTAAAAGTAAGCTCTCTAAGAAGGAAATGTAAAAATCATAAAAAGCACCCCACGCTTTTGATGGTAAAATTATTTTCTTTTTGTTGATAACTCTAATTTTATTCTATATGTGTTGGAGATGATTTTTTTGTTGACCACTTTATTTTATCCCAAGCGTATTGGAAATTAAAATTATTTTTCATTTTTTAGTTTCTAATAAAGCGTGTTCTTTTAGTTTTTTAAAACTATTATTTATTTTTTATTTTTTAGTTTTAATATTTTACAGAATAAGATAAAAATGTAAATATCTTTAAATTCGATACTATTGTAGTATGAGCTAAAAGTAATACTCTTCTATAAAAAAAAACCCTCCCAGCCGGATTTGAACCAGCGACCTATGGATTACTGAAATTATATACCACTAAGAGTTCACTGCTCTACCAACTGAGCTCTTACAACGATTGACTAAAAACTCGACAAGTCCGCAACCTATTATACCAGTTTTCATTTTTTTTTGATTTTCGGATGATTCTGGCCAGGATTTTAGAAACAAAATATGAAATTATTGTATTGTCACGGGTCCTCTACACGTATACAAAGTTTCAAGTCGATCCAATGTTTCTAAGTGGGTGAAAATCGCGTTGAAAGATTCCGTTACATTGATACAAAAACACTTTTTTTTGATTTTCTGATGATTATGGCCAGGATTTTAGAAAATAAATATGAAATTATTGTATTGTCACGGGTCCTCTACAAGTATACAAAGTTTCAAGTCGATCCAATGATTTTAAGCGTGTGAAAATCGCGTTTAAAGATTCCGTTACATAGATAGATAGATAGATACAGGTCAAGCTAATATAAAGCGTGTAAAAAATCAGTCAGGTTTGCGCGTTTTATTACTAGTTCGTTCTGAAGTGAAGAGGAAGGACCGCGCTAATAGGTAAGTAAGATACTACATGACTGAAAATGTGCCTTACAGCATTGTCGTGCACTAGCACGCTATGAGCGGAACGCATAGTCTTCATTCTATCTCCCTCCCTCACAGATAAAAAAAAACTATAACTGAAACGTAACACTAAGCGATCATCTTTTTGTCTTCGCGCGTGAAAACAAAAGATATACCAATGGCGGTAAAATCAAACTGCGATGAGCGACTCTCAGCCCGTCTCTCCGTGGTTAATTATGTGGGTCATGCAGAACCTACTCTAACTGGCTCACTCTATTCAACATCATGTGCTAACAAGATATTTATTTTTAAAAAATCCCGGAACAATTGAAAGATGGCAGTCTCAGCTTACAGAAGACGGAGATGGCATGGCCTAGAGAACTTGGTTCTTGAATACCGGCCCTAATCCATGTTCCTATATCAATATTGTAAAATTAAAGTAAAAAAATATCAAACATGCATTCCACCTCTTTTAGATTTTAGATTTAGATTTATTTATTTAGCCTGGTGGAGTTAAGGCCATGTGGCCTTCTCTTCCACTCACTAGGACAAACATATATTACATCAGAATATAACAATCTCAATTGACTGTAATATTAAATATTAAATAAAAATTTGATCAAAAAGATGATATCTATTATATTACGATCTATAATGCAACCAGTTAATGTTAGTTAAAATTAAGACTAAAACTAATAATAAAATGTATACAAGCAAGACATATTAAATTATCCCTGTCTAATGTATATAAAAAACAAAAACAAAAAAAATGAGATTTGAAAACTAATTTTGCGTTTGTACAATATTTAAAACAAAACAAAAGTAAATATTTGTTAATCTTAATATTATTTTCATAGATAATTAAATTTATTAATTGTTAAAAGAATTACTATCAGTGAGGTGTATAAGTTAGTTTGTTATTAAATAATTCTTTAATTTGTTTTTGAAGGATGTTATAGTTTGACAGTCTCTGACATAGGTGGGAAGGGAATTCCATGTTTTGGTAAGTGAGACCGTAAAAGATAATGAATAATATACAGTGTGATGAGGAGGGATATAAAGGACAATGTGCTGATGGGATCGAGTGTCAAGAGTATGTGTGTCGGATAGTCTGGTGAAGCGGCGTGATGATAAAACTTTCGTTATTTTAACGTAATTTAATAGTCGATATTCACTTATATTATTAATATTAAGGTGAGGAAAAGATTGTAGAGTACAAGAGATCTGATTAGTTTAAATTTTAAATTTCTTTAGGTTATATTAGGGGGCAAGTTGACGTTTGTAGATCGCGGTGATCTAGTGATTACATTACTTGCTTATAATTCCGAGGGTCGCGGGTTTAAACCCGGCCGGGATAAATGGATTTTAAGGATGGAAAAATGTAATGGAGAAGTTTTCCGGGAAGGACTTTAAGCCGTGTGTTCCGAATCCGAGGATTTTCACGCTTATAAAAGAACCTCAAATCTGAAAAGAAAGGCCTCTGATCAAATTTAATCGACCTTCTTCCATCCAAGTAATACCTTGCATAGTTTATCCTGTCTGGATATGTTTGGGTTAACTGATATCCATTCCGCGTAAAAGAAATCTTTAAAATTCCCTTTAAATCTAATATTAAGGAGCTGAGGATGGACATTAAAAGTAGGCCTACATACTTTTATAATTTTATATTATAATTTTAAAATTGTGACTAATACCTCAACGGGGTCCTACTACGAATTTTATTAATTTTGCTTAGATGCCTCTTTTCTAGGCTTAAGGTTCTTTTATGAGCCTGAAAATATTGAGACTCGGGATTTACGGCTTAAAGTCTCTCCCGGAGAACTTGTATTTTGGATTTTACCATCCTAAAAAAACATCGACCTCGGTCGGTTTGAATCAGCGACTCTCGGGACTAATGGAAAGGAACATAACCACTAGACCACTGCGGCCGAATTAAGTAATTATGAGCATAATAAAATCTTTGTTACTTTCCATGTGAAACATGCTAAGTTTAATCAAATTTCAGTAACTTCAAAACTGTTTTATACATCTGTAAATTCCTATTTTTAGGAGGGGTATCCTTATATTATTGATGAAAGAATTCAATATTACATTTCGAAATATTATTGTTAAGTTAACGCAATAAAATATAAAAAAATTATGAGCACGTTGGCTGATTTATATTATAAAGAAAAATATTAAAATCAATCAATTTATTGACAGCTGCCGTCGTCCTCAATTACTCGTAGATATTTTTTTAAAGCTTCTAACTTCAGCAGAAGGGTATACGAACACATTTTTGCTGAAGAATATAGAAGACGGTTTCTGAAAGGCCTACAATTTAAAGCTTCTATCTTCAGCAGAAGGGTATACGAACACATTTTTGCTGAAGAATATAGAAGACGGTTTCTGAAAGGCCTACAATTTAAAGCTTCTATCTTCAGCAGAAGGGTATACGAACACATTTTTGCTGAAGAATATAGAAGACGGTTTCTGAAAGGCCTACAATTTAAGGCTTCTATCTTCAGCAGAGGGGTATACGAACACATTTTTGCTGAAGAATATAGAAGACGGTTTCTGAAAGGCCTACACTTTAAAGCTTCTATCTTCAGCAGAAGGGTATACGAACACATTTTTGCTGAAGAATATAGAAGACGGTTTCTGAAAGGCCTACAATTTAAAGCTTCTATCTTCAGCAGAAGGGTATACGAACACATTTTTGCTGAAGAATATAGAAGACGGTTTCTGAAAGGCCTACAATTTAAAGCTTCTATCTTCAGCAGTAGGGTATACGAACACACTTTTGCTGAAGAATATAGAAGACGGTTTCTGAAAGGCCTACAATTTAAAGCTTCTATCTTCAGCAGAAGGGTATACGAACACATTTTTACTGAAGAATATAGAAGACGGTTTCTGAAAGGCCTACAATTTAAAGCTTCTATCTTCAGCAGTAGGGTATACGAACACACTTTTGCTGAAGAATATAGAAGACGGTTTCTGAAAGGCCTACAATTTAAAGCTTCTATCTTCAGCAGAAGGGTATACGAACACACTTTTGCTGAAGAATATAGAAGACGGTTTCTGAAAGGCCTACAATTTAAAGCTTCTATCTTCAGCAGAAGGGTATACGAACACATTTTTGCTGAAGAATATAGAAGACGGTTTCTGAAAGGCCTACAATTTAAAGCTTCTATCTTCAGCAGTAGGGTATACGAACACACTTTTGCTGAAGAATATAGAAGACGGTTTCTGAAAGGCCTACAATTTAAAGCTTCTATCTTCAGCAGAAGGGTATACGAACACATTTTTGCTGAAGAATATAGAAGACGGTTTCTGAAAGGCCTACAATTTAAAGCTTCTATCTTCAGCAGTAGGGTATACGAACACACTTTTGCTGAAGAATATAGAAGACGGTTTCTGAAAGGCCTACAATTTAAAGCTTCTATCTTCAGCAGAAGGGTATACGAACACACTTTTGCTGAAGAATATAGAAGACGGTTTCTGAAAGGCCTACAATTTAAAGCTTCTATCTTCAGCAGAAGGGTATACGAACACACTTTTGCTGAAGAATATAGAAGACGGTTTCTGAAAGGCCTACAATTAAAGCTTCTATCTTCAGCAGAAGGGTATACGAACACATTTTTGCTGAAGAATATAGAAGACGGTTTCTGAAAGGCCTACAATTTAAAGCTTCTATCTTCAGCAGAAGGGTATACGAACACATTTTTGCTGAAGAATATAGAAGACGGTTTCTGAAAGGCCTACAATTTAAAGCTTCTATCTTCAGCAGAAGGGTATACGAACACATTTTTGCTGAAGAATATAGAAGACGGTTTCTGAAAGGCCTACAATTTAAAGCTTCTATCTTCAGCAGAAGGGTATACGAACACATTTTTGCTGAAGAATATAGAAGACGGTTTCTGAAAGGCCTACAATTTAAAGCTTCTATCTTCAGCAGTAGGGTATACGAACACACTTTTGCTGAAGAATATAGAAGACGGTTTCTGAAAGGCCTACAATTTAAAGCTTCTATCTTCAGCAGAAGGGTATACGAACACACTTTTGCTGAAGAATATAGAAGACGGTTTCTGAAAGGCCTACAATTTAAAGCTTCTATCTTCAGCAGAAGGGTATACGAACACATTTTTGCTGAAGAATATAGAAGACGGTTTGTGAAAGGCCTACAATTTAAAGCTTCTATCTTCAGCAGAAGGGTATACGAACACATTTTTGCTGAAGAATATAGAAGACGGTTTCTGAAAGGCCTACAATTTAAAGCTTCTATCTTCAGCAGAAGGGTATACGAACACCATTTTTGCTGAAGAATATAGAAGACGGTTTCTGAAAGGCCTACAATTTAAAGCTTCTATCTTCAGCAGAAGGGTATACGAACACATTTTTGCTGAAGAATATAGAAGACGGTTTCTGAAAGGCCTACAATTTAAAGCTTCTATCTTCAGCAGAAGGGTATACGAACACATTTTTGCTGAAGAATATAGAAGACGGTTTCTGAAAGGCCTACAATTTAAAGCTTCTATCTTCAGCAGAAGGGTATACGAACACATTTTTGCTGAAGAATATAGAAGACGGTTTCTGAAAGGCCTACAATTTAAAGCTTCTATCTTCAGCAGAAGGGTATACGAACACATTTTTGCTGAAGAATATAGAAGACGGTTTCTGAAAGGCCTACAATTTAAAGCTTCTATCTTCAGCAGAAGGGTATACGAACACATTTTTGCTGAAGAATATAGAAGACGGTTTCTGAAAGGCCTACAATTTAAAGCTTCTATCTTCAGCAGAAGGGTATACGAACACATTTTTGCTGAAGAATATAGAAGACGGTTTCTGAAAGGCCTACAATTTAAAGCTTCTATCTTCAGCAGTAGGGTATACGAACACACTTTTGCTGAAGAATATAGAAGACGGTTTCTGAAAGGCCTACAATTTAAAGCTTCTATCTTCAGCAGAAGGGTATACGAACACATTTTTGCTGAAGAATATAGAAGACGGTTTCTGAAAGGCCTACAATTTAAAGCTTCTATCTTCAGCAGTAGGGTATACGAACACATTTTTGCTGAAGAATATAGAAGACGGTTTCTGAAAGGCCTACAATTTAAAGCTTCTATCTTCAGCAGAAGGGTATACGAACACATTTTTACTGAACAATATAGAAGTCGGTTTCTGAAAGGCCTACAATTTAAAGCTTCTATCTTCAGCAGTAGGGTATACGAACACATTTTTGCTGAAGAATATAGAAGACGGTTTCTGAAAGGCCTACAATTTAAAGCTTCTATCTTCAGCAGAAGGGTATACGAACACATATTTGCTGAAGAATATAGAAGACGGTTTCTGAAAGGCCTACAATTTAAAGCTTCTATCTTCAGCAGAAGGGTATACGAACACATTTTTGCTGAAGAATATAGAAGACGGTTTCTGAAAGGCCTACAATTTAAAGCTTCTATCTTCAGCAGAAGGGTATACGAACACATTTTTGCTGAAGAATATAGAAGACGGTTTCTGAAAGGCCTACAATTTAAAGCTTCTATCTTCAGCAGAAGGGTATACGAACACATTTTTGCTGAAGAATATAGAAGACGGTTTCTGAAAGGCCTACAATTTAAAGCTTCTATCTTCAGCAGTAGGGTATACGAACACACTTTTGCTGAAGAATATAGAAGACGGTTTCTGAAAGGCCTACAATTTAAAGCTTCTATCTTCAGCAGAAGGGTATACGAACACACTTTTGCTGAAGAATATAGAAGACGGTTTCTGAAAGGCCTACAATTTAAAGCTTCTATCTTCAGCAGAAGGGTATACGAACACATTTTTGCTGAAGAATATAGAAGACGGTTTCTGAAATTCCTACAATTTCAAAAAAAAATAATAAACCTAATTGAGGACGACGGCACCTGCAAAGGTATTTATTTATTTTAACATTTTACTTTATGACTAAATCACCTCATCGGAATTTTATTAATATTGTTTTATATTGGTGTAAAAGCAACCTAATTATACTGTTTGCTTCTGGTTTCGTCTTATATTTCGAATGTGGGAGTGGGATGAAACAGCAAACGCTGTTCTTGCTTTCACGTACTTGTGCCATGGCTGTTGCCTTGACAGCGTAAAGTCTCTTCTTCTGGAACCGTGTACGTCGTAGAATTGACGTGTTCTGAAACATAATTAAGAAAATAAAATGCTTACAACGGAACTGTCAATCATTGCAGGCCGAAATCTACCTTAAAATTTATGCCAAAAAAGCGTTGTGATGTACCAAGGTCTTGTCCAAAAAACATCTGCCGCTTTTAACTGCTTCTTCTTCTTCTTCTTCACTTCACGGGCTAGGCAAATTGCCTGTTCTGCCTCACAGTTGTTCTGTCCATCTTTTCACTGGCCCTCCTACATTCCTTGAACCTCTTGGCTTGTAGTTGAATGATGCTCTTGGTAATCTTGTTACATTCATTCTTTCCACACGTGTAAACCATTTCTCTTCATATTCTCTGATTTTCTCATCCAATGGATATATATTTAACTCTGTTCTTATATCTTCATTCCTTATCCGATCCAATCTTGTGCAACCTTTTGTTCTTCTAAGGAAGTTCATTTGTGCGCTTTGTATTCTACTTTGTAATTTTTTGGTCATTACCCAAGTTTCGCTCCCAGAAAGTAATGCAGGAACTGCAAGACTGTAAAATCCAGCGCCAAATCTCTCATTTAAAGTATAGGGAAGTAATACAACTCCCCACTTGATGGATTCCCTGTCGTCCGTGCCGCGCCCGTCAAATTTCACTCCGCTCTAAGTCAAGGAGGGACGTTAATCTGCTAAGCATAGTGGGTTGCCATTGCTGGATACTGGTTTCGATTTCTATGTCTTGCAGTTAAAAGGGCAGATACTTCTTTTTTTTTTGGACACGGCCTTGGTACATCACAATACTTCTCTGGGAGAATTTCGACATGCAATGGTTGGTAATTGCTTTGTTAGTTCATAAGTGAATAAGATAAAAGTTAACTTCCGAAAGGCCTCCAGTTAATAATGGGTGTCCCAATAAGAACGTCGGATTTAATAATGCACAAAATAAATTATATTTGAAAGAAATGACATATATTTATACATGAGTACAATGGATATACATTCCGATTTAAGTATGGAAAATGACAGCTGACATATGCCCATCACGAAACGCTCTACAGCTAATGACTCTGTCTATGAAATTTGTGATTACTTTTGCACAGTCTTGCGCTGACACGTCGAATTTCCTGCTTCAGGCCTTGTATGGTTCGGGGATTGTGTTCATAAACCTGTGATTTGATAAACCCCCAAAGAAAGAAGTCACATGACTTTTGTGGCCAGTTTTGGTCACCTCTGCGCGATTCCGGCCGAAGAGCACGAAGCCTTGGAACAGTTTGAGCATAACACACACCATTCTGGTAATGAGTTTTCACAATTAAAACTCATTGTTCAGCAGTATAACACTCCATATCCAGTAATTGCAACAAATATAGAAAACAAAAAGTGTAGGTAGAGTGCTGCCAACCTCGTAGTAAAAAAATGGCTGCCAATTCAAATCCGGCGTTCTTATTGGGACACCCTATATTTTATATACATCATTTTAACAATTGAGGACGACGGCATCTGCCAACAGGTACATTTTAATTTTTAACTTTTATCTTATGACTATTCACCTCAATGGAATTTGAAATGAATTTTATTAATATTGACTTCATAGTGAATGTTGTCATGTGAATTAAAAATTATTTATTTATATATCAATTTTTATTGTAGAAAAATGTGTCCACCGCTGTGGTCTCGGGGTAGCGTGCAGTCTTTTCGCGCAGCGGGCCCTGGTTCGATCCCCGGTCGGGACAGTTTTTCTGGGAGAGGTTTTTATCGGGGTTTTTCCTCACCTGTAAGACAAATGTCAGGAAAACTTTAAGGCCCAAACGGTCCCCGAAATCATATGGCCATCGCAATCATCATCATCTTCTTCTTCACTTCACGGGCTAGGCAAATTGCCTGTTCCGCCTCACAATTGTTCTGTCCATCTTTTCACTGGCCTTCCTACATTCCTTGAACCTCTTGGCTTGTAGTTGAATGCTGTTCTTGGTAATCTTGATACATTCATTCTTTCCACGTGTGTAAACCAGTCATCATTATTCATATTCATCTTAGGTTAAGCTTAGGATTAGGGACTCTCCTGGCGCACCATTATCATCATCATCATCACCCATCATATCATCGGGGCAACGTAACCCCGCCTTCTAGGCGCCGACCTCAGAAGTGGGTTACAAGTACGCCATGCCAGGAGAGAAACCAGGAATGTCGAAAGACAAACCTGGGGCATTTGAAAAAAAATAATGGAGAAATATGTTACTTAAGGCACAATATTATCTGTAATTGTACTAAAATAACACATTTCTAAAACAGATAAAGATTATCCATAAGCTTATATAAATTAATTAAAATAGAGCTTTGTGATAAAGGTAGATAATGTGACTTCATCTCTGGAATGATAAACCCCTTTAATTCTTTTATGTACAGGGTGCTTGAATTTCTATTACAAACTTCTAGAGTTTGTAGAGGGAACTGTGTAGGTACCATTTTGGATAGGAACTTTTGTCTGGAAACATAACGTTTTGTAGGCATAGAAATTTCGTATTGAAATCAGATTTAGAACCCCAACCTTAAATAATTACTTACTTACTCACTGGCACTATCAAACCCGTAGGTTCATGGCCGCGCGGACATAAGCTCTCCATACATCCCTATCCTGAGCTAATCATTTCCAGTTATTCCCTGTATAATCTACTTCCCTCAAATCATAGTTAATATTATTCTCCCACCTCATCTCCGGATAATTTTACCCCAGTTCAACCCATGTCCGCATTTCTTGACAGTTGTATTTTTACGGTGAAAGATCGTCACTCTTTCGACCAAGGTACTTTTTTCGTCTGGCTTATCACCTTCTACCAGTCCGGCATGGGTAACCCTATCGGCAGCAATGCTACCGCCGGCATAGCTCTCGGGATCATTTAAGCACGCAAGCCACCCCACCACGACAAGGTAAAGATACCATGGAGGGAACCTTAAATAATTTATTTTATATTAAAAGGACCTTCATGAAATTGAGAACAATCAATCATAGATAGGCTTATATCGTGTTGGAATATTAAATTTCTCCTCATTTAAAATACTACCTAAATATAATATTAATTCAAACCTGACAACTTGAATATTAATAATCGTTGATAAAATGTAAGTTATAAAAATAAAGGGGTGAGAAAGAAAAGCTATCAGTAATGAAGCTGCACCTGTTAAGGTGACGAAAGAATAAAAGTATATTACGATGCAAGATTAGGAAGTGGTATTTACAAAATAGAGGAAAATATTTAAAAAACCGAGCGATGGCTCGGTTTTTAATTCCCGAGATTCTGTAAAACACTTTATAAACGTGCGTTGTACATTATTTTTTTGCGCGATGGTGTTTTCAAAATAATAAATAATAGTAGAATAATAACATCTTTCTTGGAAATATTTGCGTTCATTATAAACAATTGAGTAACGTTAACAGTGCGTGCCATGTTTATTAGTTGAAAGTACAGAAGGCCGTGAGACCATTATTATTGATAAAATGGCCGCAAGTACGTATTTATTGTTTTATATTGTTTCAAATATAGTTCAATTATATTATTTTTGGTCTGGACATCTTACCTCAATATTAATGTTGATTTGTTCTTGAACATGTTTCAAAACAATTCTGTTTTATCCCAGACTGGGAAAGCTGACGATAAAACAGAATTGTTTGGAAACATGCTCAAGAACAAATCAACATTAATATTGAGGTAAGATGTTCAGACTAAAAATAATATAATTAAAATAACCTCAAAATATAACTTCCTAAAATTAAATAGTTCAGTTAATTTACATTGCAATGATATGTTTCGTATAATGTATATTAACACTACCTTTTGGATATATTTTTGTATACACGTACGTAGTATACATAAAAAGCAGTGGTTTTACTTCCCGCACGAGGTTTGTAATATGTAATATTACAGTATAGTTATTTAGGTTGGCAATCCCAAAATGTAGGAAGTTGAACTTTCAATCATGGTCGCCATTGCTGTAAGTACGACAGAACGCACTATCGCGCAAAAAATAATATTACTTCACTGCTGACGTCATACGAAATGTCCTTACCTGTAGAATTGAGCTGAAGAGAAGGGTTGGTTCTTTGTTTAAATTCTAACCAAGAATCTCGAAGATTGAGATCGGAAGGACCCCAGTCATCTGTAGGCTTCGTAGCGAGTAGAAATTTCTGCACAAAAATAATATTTCGTTATAAACTACTAAAGGCCAACACGCACACACTATTGAGTAATACTAAGAAATTAGGACTGGAAGTAAATATCAGTAAAACTAAATATATGGTCACACGTAGAAATACATTATATAATGGAAATGGACAGCTAATGACAAATGAGGGAAATTTTGAGGAATTGGCTGAATTAAAATACCTAGGAACAATAATCACAAATAGGAATGAGATGCACAAAGAAATTAAACATAGCCTCAATTCTGGAAATGCATGTTATTATGCATTGCAGAGACTTTTGATGTCCCAACTCCTTTCAAAAAACGTTAAGCTGAAAATATATAAAACTATTATTCTACCAATTATATTATATGGGTGGGAAACATGGACTCTTACTTTAAGGGAGGAAAGGAGATTACGAGTATTTGAGAATAAAGTTCTTAGGAAAATTTTTGGACCAAAGAGAGATGAACAGACAGGTGAATGGAGAAGACTACATAACAATGAACTACATAGTCTTTATAGGAAGCCAGATATAATAAGAACAGTTAAGTCCAATAGACTGCGATGGGCAGGACATGTTGCGCGTATGGGGAATGAAAGACGTGCATGGAAACTTCTTGTAGGAAAGCCAGAAGGAAAACGCCCAGTTGGTAGACCAAGAATGAGGTGGGAGAACAACATTAACTATGATTTGAGGGAAGTAGATTATACAGGGAATGATTGGAAAGCATTAACTCAGGATAGGGATGTATGGAGAGCTTATGTCCGTGCGGCCATGAACCTACGGGTTCGATAGTGCCAGTGAGTAAGTAAGTAAGTATAAACATTAACACCTACAGTAAGTTACAAAACATACTATGACTTGTAAATTAAAAGTGTAAGTACATTCTATAAACAAGAAAAAATATAACCTATAAAGAGTGAGACGATATGTATATTGGATGAGGAGGTTGTTAAAAAAGAAGTAATAAATTAAAAAAGCAAATCATTAAATATAGAGGGTGAGCCAAAAGCCACTACTCATTACTATTTCTACTCTACTATGTAATGAGAAGTGACATTTGATCCATTCTAGATAGATAGATCATCGGTTGATTAATGTCTTTGACATCGTCCGATTCCTAATAGCCAATTTTATCGGTCCATCCAATCTCCTGGTTGTAGATGTTTCTCCTTCATGTATAAACATATTCCCTGACTCCAGGAGGTTTTAGGTCTTCCTCTGCCTTGTCTTACCTCAGGTTTTCATTCCAAAACAGATTTTGGTAGCCGATCCTTGTACAAGGGAAGATGCTAAGAGGGAGGAGAGGCTCTAATTGCTTTAAATTCTAAGACTTAGAGGAACCGACCTGCACATCTTCCCACCTTCACGTGGTGCAGCTGTTAGTAACCATGTAACTTATACGTATAACTTATGTGGTGAACGGACGGGATGGGCTACTGGTCAGCAAGGTGAGATATTGACCGATATGGTATTGCTTCCACTTCCATACCATATCTCTTTTTTATCTTTCCTATCCAGTCCCTGTTGGACTGAACACTTGTTGTTTTCCGACCCCGATGGTATTAGAGTATTCGAGGCCGAGGGGATCATTTTAACTTATATTTTCTGTCAAATTCTTCCTAAAGGGCAGATCAGGCTCTTAGCTGTAGTGAAAGCAACTGATCTAAGGATTGACACCTGAAAAATCCCTGGTCCTCCAGGTTGGGGGTTGATGCGGTAGGCCAGCTCCCTCCCATCAGAAAAAAATTGCAATGCTAAAAAATATAATAGAGGTAAGCTGATCCATCCTATATAAATAAAATAAATTACAAGTTTGTACACAGTAAAAGGTCCTTATTCGCGGGGGATATGTTCCGCAAATATGCCGCGAATACAGAAACCGCGAATATGGAATGATAATTTGTATGGGTATTAGGGGATACATTCCAAGGTTACAGAATGAAATAAAAATTATCAAAATAAAATAAACGAATGAGAGATTTTGAACAATTTCTATTAATTATTACTGTCAGGTTTAGGCAAGAACTTAAAGAATTTAGTTTTTTTTTTCCTGTTTTGACGCTTTTAAAAGGTCTTTCAATTAAAATTGATATTCAGATGTGAATTCTGGGATAGAATTCCTTATTTTGTCTTCGCATTTCTTGATTCATTAAAATTGAAACAGCGTGATATAGACGCAAACGACTCGCGAACGCGTTTTCAATCTTAAAAAATCCATCGACTTCGGCCGGGTTCGAACCCGCGAACCTCGGGACCAGAGGCAAGGAGCATAACCTCTAGTCCACCGCGGCCGATTATTGTAATTGGTGATAGTGTTAATATTACCTTTTTGAATGAAGAAGCCTTCTGTTGGAGTATATTAACAATGGCCCAGAAGGGAATTTGCACCATGGACAGACATCCCAATCCCCAACCAATTCCATCTGCCCAGTCTGGATAATCGTAATTTTCATCACCTAAAGGCTTGTATTTCACCAGAGAATATATGAATATTACCTGTAATTTATAAGAATAAATAGAAGACATTGCGCTGTGCACTGATATGAGAATTAAAATACATAGAGTTAATAATGTATCATTATCAATATATATATATATATATATATATATATTTTTTTTGCTAATGCCCCAGGTTGTCTTTCGACATTCCTGGTATTCTCTCCTGGCATTGGCGTACTTGTAACCCACTTCTTCTGTGATCGGGGCGCCTGGAAGGTGGGGTTACGTCGCCCCGATGATATGATGGGTGATGATGATAGTGGTGCGCCAGGAGAGTCCCTAATCCTAAGCTTAACCTAAGATGAATATGAATGATGATGATTGCGATGGCCATATGATTTCGGGGACCGTTTGGACCTTAAAGTTTTCCTGACATTTATCTTACAGGTGAGAAAAACCCCGATAAAAACCTCACCCAGGAAAACTGTCCCGACCGGGGATCGAACCCGGGCCCGCTGCGTGACAAGGCAGCACGTGACCGCGAGACCACAGCGGTGGACATCATGATTATTATGAAATGTTATTTTTTTATTATTGACAGAAGTATTTTAGAATGCTACTAGACTCAAAAATAAATCGGATTGCAGGAGATGCGGTGTAAAAAATCTCAACTGAAGCTGAGTAAGACAATTTGTTCAATTACATATTTCGCAATGACATTTATATAAAGTAAACGGTTAAACACACACACACACACACACATATATATATATATATATATATATATATATGTTATAATTAAATCTTTAACATTGAGCAATGAAAGCTTAATATGGTATGATAAGAAAAATAAATGCCTGGACGGGATTCGAACCCGGATCTCTGAGTCTGTACCTCAGCGTGATATCCATTACACTACCAGGCGAATCCAATTCAAACACTTATTTTTCTTATATATGTATTATACTCTCCATTATTACTAGATGTCGCGAGAACACTGTCTTCACTGCCATCTAGTAGCTGACTATATCAAGTAAGCAAATTAAAGAGAATATTTATTCGCCTAGTAGTGTAATGGATATCACGCTGAGGTACAGACTCAGAGATCCGGGTTCGAATCCCATCCAGGCATTTATTTTTCTTATCATACCATATTAAGCTTGCATTGCTCAATGTTAAAGATTTAATTATAACATCGATAAAGCGTCACTGCTATAAAGTAAAATAAATATTCTCTTTAATTTGCTTACTTGATATAGTCAGCTACTAGATGGCAGTGAAGACAGTGTTCTCGCGACATCTAGTAATAATGGAGAGTATAATACATATATAAGAAAAATAAGTGTTTGAATTGGATTCGCCTGGTAGTGTAATGGATATCACGCTGAGGTACAGACTCAGAGATCCGGGTTCGAATCCCGTCTAGGCATTTATTTTTCTTATCATACCATATATATATATATATATATATATATATATACACACACCGGTATGTTATAATTCCTTTTTTGACATTGAGCAATGCAAGTTTAATATGACATAAGAAAAATAAATGCCTGGACGGGATTTGCACCCGGACCTCTGGGTTAGATATATTATCTCTGTAATGAATAGCACACTGGAGTACCAATCCAAATTCAAATTCCGTCCAGGCATTTATTTTTCTTTTCATGTCATATTAAGCTTGCATTGCTCAATGTCAAAAATTGAATTATAACATCGATAAAGCGTCACTGCTATAAAGTAAAAATATTCTCATTAATTTGCTTACATGTTATAGTAGCTACTAGATGGCAGTGGTGACCGAGTTCCCGCTGTATCTCGTAATATTAAGACAATATATATATATAAAAGACAAATAAATGTTTGTATTAGATTTGTCCGGTTGTGTAATGGATAGCACACCGGAGTACCAATCCAGAGGTCCAGTTTTAATTTTAAATTCCGTTCCGGGATTTATTTTTCTTATAATTTCTCATATATATATATATATATATATATATATATATATATACACACACAAAGGTCTTCATTTATAACCTAACGGGCACACGGCGTTTCGCGGAGTTTATGTTGGAACAAAGCCTGCATACCCAACCGCGCACAGGCAAAATGCAGTATGCCCGTTAGTTTATAAATGAAGAATCCTGTATTAAAAAAACGTTTATTGGTTTTTTCGCGTTAGAGTTTCAAGGTTGGCCACTGGTCTCTGGTTACAACCTTTCGACATTATCCTATGTGGGATCCATACTGAAATGTTGAAACCAGTGGCCAGATGCCAACCTTGAATCTTTCACACGAACAATCATACCTATATCCGCGATAATTTAGAATATAACATATATAATTAAAAAAATAATTAAATTAAGTAAATTTTGAACACTCTTCGAACCTTTTTTTTTTCACTTTTTTCTAGCGTGAGGTCTCATTCTACGATTTGTGACTCTGCATCAAGAGATCTCGGATTCATCATTCCCAGTTTTATCACTCTAAGGATTTATCAATGGATTCACTTCCAGTTTCAGATTTGACTTTTTAATGATTTTATCTATTTTCCTCTGGGGGCCAGGATTCTACATTTAAGAGAGGTCAGCCATTTATCTGTAATTTAGTAACTCACCCACCTCAATAAAATTAATCTTCCTCTATATTCTATCCTTAATTATATTACAAGCACGTTCCCTATCCTTCTTCGAACTTTGATATATGCATATGCAAATAAATATGCATACAATAAAAACATTATTACGTCATGTTTAATTCATGAATAAGTCTGTGATAATGTTTTTAGATGTCTGCATTATTGGCTAACACATTAGAGTCCTTCCTGGGGTTCTTATTCAACTACAGAATTAGCTGTTTGTCACTTGTATCCCATGACTATTAACCCTTAAATTGACAAAACACAAATTTATTCTGTTAGTTATTTGAATGTGGCGGACCGCAGTGAAAACGGAATCTTGTGTAACTGTCATTATTAGGTAGCCTATATTTCATAATTAGCGACATATTTAAGTGGTTTCTTTTTGTTCGTTTTCTTCTCATTTATTTAAAATATCAAATTAATTGAACCAACTGATGTATTCAAAAGGATACATTACGAATTTAAGGGTTGAGGGTGTCATATATGTTAGGCCTATATGATAAGATTATAATATTAGCAACACATGACTCATAGAATGATGATTATGTCTTTATAACTTTGAGTAACTTGTCTATTTTGCTTTGCCAATGTCTTAAACAAAAAAAACTGTTATATATTAGCATTCACAGTTATACAACACACATATATTGAATTCTGTAATAAAATACTTACGGAAAGTATGACGGGGGCAAACAACCCCCAGGTAATTCTCCAGTATAACTGAGGTTTCGTCCCTAACATGAATTGTAGATCATCACATATATTCCGCAAACCTGTCACATGAAAAGAACTCTATGAAGTGTTAAAACAGTTAAAAAGTTGTTTACAGTATTATGTTGACTATTTAACTCATGACACAAATGCTAGTCAATGACCAATCACGTTTCAATGAATGTTGTTTTACAACCAATGACACCTCGCTATTTATCGATTTCTTTTTATCAGCTCCTGCTTTTGTGATAAAGAAAGCTTCTCCTTTTTAATGTTCTGAACAGGTCAAAGCATTATTTTTCTCCAACAAATACATTGAATATAGCAAATAATGAAAAGATTCCTTGATTGTATTGAGTTGTTTACTAAAAAAATAAATGAATAACCCGTAATGTTGATTATGATATATAGTTTGATATGTTTTATTATTTATCCATTTGGGTGCACTCTTACAATATTGCGATCTTATTTGGCAATAAATAATATGATCAAGCAGCAGTGAATGAACATAACCTCACATTTCTGATTTGTTTTCAAACATCGCCGTTTACATTAAATATATAAATATTTTTAAATAACTATAGTTAAACAATGATTTGTGAGTAAACAGCTTAATTTTATTCGTTAAATAGTCCTAACAAATGCCACTCTTGATTTACAAATTCTCTAGATAAATTGGAAATCACTCGTGGCATTACTTATGAAAACTTGCATTTTACTATACATTTCTAATATAGTAATTATAATAGTTTGCATGCACTTAAATTCACTTGAAAGTTAAACCTATATTCCAAGATAATAGTAAATTACGATACACGTATGGAAGACTATGTTTTACGTGTGATAAGAATTGTTTGTGTCTAAGTCAGTAGACGAGGGCATAATTTTCCAATGAACGCGTAAGTCTTCCATTCTTGTATCACACTATATTTTATTTTACCCTTCTTATATGACTCTTACAGCAGAAGTCGGGTCCTGGTCTCCAATTTTTTTTTGGGGGGGGGATGGGGTATTCTTAAATAATCTGATTTAGTTACGCTAATTTCCCTATAGATGACGTGAGTGACGTGTTTGGCATGTCTCCTCAAAAGACATCTAGTAGGCAACTAACGTATTATTTCGATCGTTCAAAGTCGATAAATTAATCTTTTTATCTTGGTTAATTGAATTAATAATTTTATGTTAATATAACACCAAGCACACTATTATGGTGCTCACGTTATCTTTTTATCTTGGTTAATTGAATTAATAATTTTATGTTAATATAACACCAAGCACACTATTATGGTGCTCACGTTAGGGCTACCATTTAGAATGTACGTGGGCTGTAACAAAAATAGTGGCAACACTGATGTAAAA
Organism: Diploptera punctata; assembly: GCA_030220185.1. Taxonomy (NCBI): domain Eukaryota; kingdom Metazoa; phylum Arthropoda; class Insecta; order Blattodea; family Blaberidae; genus Diploptera; species Diploptera punctata. Next base: position 243,306 of record JASPKZ010007863.1, read on the forward strand.
GTGAAACCAGACGGAGTTAATTGTCGTAACTTCTGCCACGTGTTAATACATGCCTGACCTATCTTACGGTAAAATGGACTCTTCCGTACGTCTCCAAGCGCATGTGCTTTGGAGAGAAAAAGTTAAATTCATCTGAGTTCCCGCTATAAGCTATTGTGTTTCGCCATATTTACAAAGCAGGAACAGAAATATTGGTTTAAAATTCAATGTGCCATGGCGATACAGCACGACAATGTCATGAAGGTCTTGTTGAAGCATATGGAGAGACGGCATTACCATACAGGACTGCTCGGACGCACATGGCACACCCTGTAGCTGTTCTATACCATCGCTGGGAGTGGGAAATGCTTTTCCATTTACCAAATTCACATTCCCCGTGATTATTATTTGGTCCCTAAGATGAAGGAACCACTTCGTGACATTCGATTCCAGACTGTTCCCGAGATTCTACAGGCATTAAGGTGGTCAGTCACAAACATCAACAGAACAGGAGCTGCTACAGGGATACTACGACTTTCACATCGCTGGCAACGAGTTGTAGACAATGCTGGGTACTACATTGAAGGATTGTAGAAGTGTCACATGTCTGTCACTTGTATACTAGTAATAAGTAAATAGTTGTCACTATTAAAGTTACAACATAAGTAATATCAAATACAATAATTTTAGTGATGCGTTTGAGAAATTTGCTACAATCGTTCATTGAACTATTCCCGATGTCGAAAAAAGGATAGATCAATAAGATTAACTTAAATATTATATTGATATCATCTTATATATGTAAAATTATTACAGCAATTCTCGTGATGTAAAGTCAATTAGATTAAGGGGGTGATGGGTGAAATTTTCTATATTTTTCGTCAAATTTAGCATTTTTTGTTTTTTGTTTTAAAAAATGCCATGTACTTTAAAGTATAAATTGGCGAGGTTTCAGTGTCCTATGGCGCTTGTAAGTCTCCCTAATGACCTTAGGAGGGCATGTATGCTACATTCTAATTTAACTGGATGCAAACTTTCAAATTGGCTTTTCCACACTTTTATTTTCATTGCATTTCAATAAATTCAAATCAAAATAGCATTGACTAATTTAATGATAGAAGCACGAAATTTTCACGGCATGTCCCGCACACTATGGCTAACAATTTTGTGCATGGATTCTGAAACAACGTTGATAGTTTTTTAAATAAAAATAAAATATGTGTAGTAATTAGAAAAATAATTTCATATGCAGAGGATGTATATATTTTTTTTCTTCCTTTATTATAATGATATAGAAAAGTTAATGCACAGTGCTGTTCTAAATAAGTCAGTGGTCGTGTAGAAAAATAAAAAAAATACTAAAAAAATTTGGGGCTAATTAAAAATTTTAATATGCAAATTTATAAATTAATTTTCTTCAATAACTCAAAAACTTTTAAGCATGATGAAACTTCACTATAATATTACACATTATGGCATGAATGTGTGTAAAAAATTAAGTATGCTGCATAAAAAATGTAGAAAATAGAAATTTCACCCATCACCCCCCATAAACCAGATTAAGAGGAAAACTATGAACAAGATGGTGGAATTGTGTACAAGCAGACGTGAAAGGAGTTGGAATAAACAACTGGAGGGAGTTGGTGGTGGATAGAGAAGGATGGAAGAAGGCCATAGAGGAGGTTAATTCTCACTTGGGCTGTAATACCAAATAAGAAGAAGAAGAATGTTAATTATTGGTATCTTACCATATATCCATATCAACCCAATGCATTCTGCTATAGCAATAAAAAGAACTGCAATTCCTCCTCCATACACGTCCATTAGAGTCAAAACATAGCTGCCTCCCTAGAAAAAGATTTTTTTTTATTTATTGAATAATAATTAAACGAAGAAGAAGAGGACATCGATACATAACGAGGTTTGATGGTATTTTGGACAGCATGTGGGAAAAAGGATTGAACGATGGAGATTGGAATGTCTGAGAGATGTGGAGGAGAATGGCAATATATTAATTGAGCACAGGAAGTTATTGTGAAACATTATAACATCTGGTGAATAAATAGTTAAACGATTAGAATAATGGTCTTGAGGTTCAGTGCTCTGTGATGCAATTCCTGAAAGCAATTATGTTCTAATAAAGCGTTAGAAAAGCAATGCAAAAGTAAGGTGCAATTATGTTGCCAATATATCTGTAAATTTAGCAGTTGCACCTGCAGTAGTTTTTAAAATTAAGAATAGCAGTGATTAGAATTAAAATGGACAGTAATAAGACTAAAATGTGCTATTAAATAATATCAGGGCATACAATCAATCAAACCGTTATTATTGTGTATTACGATGCAAGGTTGGCAAGTCTTTTTTACAGAATCGAAAAAGAATGTATAAAAACCGAGAGATAGCGAGGTTTTTAATTTCCGAGATTCTGTAAAACACTTCACAAACGTGTGTTGTATATTATTTTTTGCGCGATGGTGTTTTTAAAATAATAATTAATAGTAAAATAATAACATTTTTGTTGGAAATATTTGCGTTCATTATAGACAATTGACTAACGTGAACAGTGTGGGCAATGTATTCACGTAGACTTTCACGGCCGGAGTTGCTATGATGATCTTGATGGAGAATTTCGGACTGTAGGCCGTGGTCGTGGGGCTTGTAGTTCCCCGACGTTTCGCTAGAGACTGCGTCTGGCATCCTCAAGGTCTTCGGGGAACTACAAGCCCCACTTGAGGATGCCAGACGCAGTCTCTGGCGAAATGTCGGGGAACTACAAGCCCCACGACCACGGCCTACAGCCCGAAAATCTTCATCAAGATCATCAGTGTGGGCAATGTTTATTATTTGAAACAACAGGAGGCCTTTAGAACAATTATTGATAATATGGCCGCAAGTACGTATTTATTGTTTAATATTGTTTCAAATAAAGTTCAGTTCATTTCAAATACAGTGATTTGTTTCGTACAATATATATTAACACTACCTTTTGGATATTTTTCTGTATATACATTGTACGTAGTATACATAGAGGGCAGTGGTTTTACTTCCCGCACATGGGTGTGAATGTATTATTACAGTATAGTTATTTAGGTTGGCAACCCCGAAATGTAGGAAGTTGAACTTTCAATAATGGTCGCCATTGCTGGTAAGTACGACAAAACACACTATCGCAAAAAAATATTGTTTTATCTAAGTACACCGCTGTGGTCTCGAGGTAGCGTGCTGCCTTGCCACGCAGCGGGCTCGAGTTCGATCCCCACTCGGGACAAGTTTCTTAGGTGATGTTTTTTCTTCGGAGTTTTTCCTCACCTGTAACCTGGCGCATCATTACCTATCGTCATCACCCATCGTAACATTGGGACAGCGTAACCCCGTCTTCCAAGCGCCCAGAAATGGGTTACAATACGCCAATACCTGAAATGTTGAATGACAAACAGGTAGCACTGAACAAAAAAAAAAAATATATATATCCAATGCTCCAATGCCACCAGTTTGTCATTTCGATATTTCTGGCATTCTCTCCTGGCATTGGCGTATTGTAACCCACTTTTGAAGTTGCGGTGCCTGGAAGGCGGAGTTACGCTGGGTGATGATAAAGGTAATGATGCGCCAAGAAAGGCCTCAATCCTAACCGTAATCTAAGAAGGTGAATTTGAATATAATGATGGCCAGATGAGGTTCAGGGACTGTTTGGGCCTTAAAGTTTCCTGACATTTGTCTTACAGGTGAGGAAAAACCCCGAAAAAATCTCACTCAGGAAACTTGCCCCTACCGGCGATCGAACCCGGGCCCTTTGCGTGACAAGACTGCACGCTACCTCGAGAGCACAGCGGTGGACTCGTTATTGATCTTCCAAGAATTATTCGAGTATCTTCGTAGTCAATTTCAGAGATAGAAATATTTGTTATAAATGTCTTCTTTTAGAGTATGAAGTCAGTTCTGTGGTTGATGCATGTTCTCTTGTGAGATAACATCCACTCAGTACAGAGGAAAAAAGGAAATAACAGTCAACTGTCCTACAATAACTTTATATTTTGCTTAATTCTTCTTCTTATTCTTCACGGTTTAGGCTTATTTACTAGCCTGTTCCGGCTCCAAATTGCTGCTGTTTCCATCTTTTCTTTGGTCTTCCTAAATTTCTTGTTCCTCGTGGTGAATAGCTGTATACTGCTTTTGGTATTATATTCTCAGTCATCCTTGCCAAGTGTTCTCTCCAGTTTGTTCTGTATTTCTCTATTGTTGTGTTTAATTCCTCTATTTTTAGTTGTCATATTTCTGTGTTATGTTTTTTGTCTGTTCTTTGATGACCATCTATTGATCTGAGGAATGTCATTTCAGCAGCTTGTATTCTGGCAGATTGTTGTGTTGTCACTGTCCATGTTTCGGTAATAATAGGCACTGCCATTGTCTTGTATCATTTTATTATAGAGCCTTTCCTGGCTTTATTTTTCAAAGTTTTTTTTAGTGTTCCTGTTATATACTTACTTACTCACTGGCACAATCGAACCCGAAGATTCATGGCCGCGCGGACATAAGCTCTCCACACATCCCTATCCTGAGCTAATGTCCTCCAATCACTCCCCGTATAATCCACCTCCCTCAAATCATAGTTAATGTTGTTCTCCCACCTCATTCTTGGTCTACCAACTGGGCGTTTTCCCTCTGGCTTTCCTACAAGAAGCTTCCATGCACGTCTTTCATTCCCCATACGTGCAACATGTCCTGCCCATCGCAGTCTACGAGACTTAACTGTTCTTATTATATCTGGCTTCCTATAAAGACCATGTAGTTCATTGTTATGTAGTCTTCTCCATTCACCTGTCTGTTCATCTCTCTTTGGTCCAAAAATTTTCCTAAGTACTTTATTCTCAAATACTCGTAATCTCCTTTCCTCCCTTAAAGTAAGAGTCCATGTTTCGCACCCATATAATATAACTGGTAGAATAATAGTTTTATATATTTTCAGCTTAACATTTTTTGAAAGGAGTTGGGACATCAAAAGTCTCTGCAATGCATAATAGCACGCATTTCCAGAATTGAGCCTATGTTTAATCTCTTTGTACATCTCATTCCTATTTGTGATTATTGTTCCTAGGTATTTGAATTCAGCCACTTCCTCAAAACCTCCCTCACTCGTCATTTATATAATTAAACTTATTCAGTTTATTTATATCTGTTTCCGCTGTGTATGATATTTCGCAACCTGGGAAGTTATATCTTACCACTTGTTCTATTGGTTTATTTTCTAATATTATCTTTGTCCGAACTGGATGAGCGCCCTTGAAGGCCATTGTTTTTTTTATTTTTGTAAGGATATTTCCATGTTGTATTTTTTTATATTTAATTTAGTTTATATAGCAACCTTTATAGTTCGTCCTCTGTTTTTGCTATTAAAATCTGGTCATCTGCAAAGGCTACTGTTTTTATTACTATATTTTTAATTCCCCCAGCAGTCATTTGCTTCCATGATCTTATCATATCGTCGAAATAAACGTTAAAAAGAATGGTTGATAGTGGAAAACCTTTTCTAACTCCTCCTGTTATATGTATTGGTTCCCTTTGATTTATTTTTATTTTTGTTTTCTCATACATTTTCTTAATTACTGCTATCAAGTGTAGTGGAATTCCTCTTTCACTTAATATGTTCCATAATTTTGGTATAGATACTTTATTTTGTTTAATGCTACAGAAATTAATGTTCCCTTGAACACTGGTTGTGTTCTGACACTACGTCTTTAGAACTTGCCAATCCTGAGTGAATACAATAGGCTACACTTATTGTGAAGTAATGACCAGGCCCAGCGGATTCTACACGAAAACAAACGCTACAGATTAGGTACTACGCGGAGTAGTGAGAGAGGTGGGCAGTAGTATGCGGTCTTGCACAGTATCGCCCGATTACTATACAACTGTGTAATACGTTCAGGGAGTAACATCCATTTCAGTTCTCATACACGTGTTACAGGTAATGGTGGACTCATAAAGTGTGTATTACCCGTTTAAGGAGTAAGTGCAGTTGTTGACGGAGGGCACTGCAGTCGTGTTTATGCAGGAATAGAACACGTGACACTGCTATCCATGAGCGCAGAGGGGAATGGGACGTGGGACGCTGACAGTATACACTGTCTTATGTGACGTCACGTGTAGCAACAAACAGAGCTTCGTATTTCTTCCGCCTCCAGAGATATTTTGAATGACTAATATTGTATAGTTTATGTTTGTTTGTCTGTGTTTTCTAGCATAGATTATACTGGATAGCGTTTTAGTTACTTTTTTGGTCGATGTGACTAATTTCTTATACTTACCAATATTGTTGTTACTGGAAGTAAGTCAACGTTCCCACATCTAACCTGGTTGCTATGCAAACAAAAGAAATCGCAATGCTGATATGGACGCAAAAAGCACACGTTCGTTAAGTAAAATAAAACATTTATACACTAACTTGTACCTTTCTTTAGACTTTTCCGGAATTAATACAGAACATCCCACTCTCCCACCGCTGTGGTCTCGAGGTAGCGTGCTGCCTTGTCACGTAGCGGGCCCGGGTTCGATCCCCGGTCGGGGCAGTTTTTTTGGGTCAGGTTTTTATCGGAGTTCTTCCTCACCTGTAAGACAAATACCAGGAAAACTTAAAGGCCCAAACGGTCCCCGAAATCATATGGCCATCATCATCATCCTTCACCTGTGTGGAAAGCAACGGGAAGCTACCACACCTACAATTCCATAGTAAAGCTGCAATCATACCATGAAAATGCTATGATTGCAGTGAAGGGCCTGCCTTCGGGCAGACTTACTATGGATGGATCCCACTCTCCATGCTTCAATTTCTCTACCAACTACCATGACTCCTTCCATAATAAAATTATCAAACAGATTCTAATCACGGTACTACATATAAAAATGTCTCCGCAGCCAACAATCCTTGCTTATAATAAAACAAATGAAAAGCTACATAGCAACGATCACCAAATGTTTCTTTCTCATAGAAGCCATTTACATCCAACCAATATTTTAATTCATTTATTACTATATTTAGTAAAAATTAGTCACATCGACCAAAAAATAGTATGCAATACACATGAGGTGGGGGCACGCCGTAGCGTAGTGGTTAAGGCACTGAGCTACAAGCCGGAGGGTCGAGGGTTCAAGTCCCATTGGGGTCAGGATTTTTAAACTGACGCAAACTCTCTGGCGGCACTATGGCCCTGGGGTCGACTCAGCCTCTAACGGAAATGAGTACCAAGCGCTTGTTCTGGGGGTAAAGGCGGCCGACACGCAGGGCTGACAACCCGGCTGACATAAAGTGCCGATTGTCTAGAAAAAGTGGGAGCCTTAACCTCCTACTACCCCAAGGGCCTATGGGCCTGTTGTGGGATCACTTTACTTTACACATGAGGTAAGCACGTAACAGATCTCGAAAATTGAAAAAACTCGGCGCAAGCGCCTCTTTTTTTTTTCAAACTTTTTCTCGATCAGTAACAAGTGCTTACCTCACTTGTATAGCAATACACTATATTGTAATTATCTGTTGTATTGTACAATTTTTGCAGCACCTAACTATATCTTGTTCCGTCTTGACGTGTTTCTATTACTCCTGTCCCTCTCCCATGCAAATGTTGTTTACATCGTTTCAATAGTCAGGTCGTCCTGCACTTGAAGGGTTCGATGTAGGATCCGCTAGCCTTGGTATTGACTACTCTTGCTTACTGAAATTGTAAAATGAGAACATTGAAAGTAAATTTTACTTACATTTGTGACACATGAGAGTCCCACAAGGTAGCAGAAAACAGCTGTAGAGATACAGAATATCAACTTGTGATTCCTTAAAGAAGTAAATTCGTCCGATATGCTAGTGAGGACGTTCTCCAAGAGAGCAAACTGTAAATAAACTAAACACATATTAACGTTCTAAGTTAATGAACCACATCACGCGGTTCATTAGTTTTAAGCTATACAGACATTAGAAATCAAATCTTCATACAAGACAGCTAAACAAAACTAATATTATTAGTCTATTACCTTATTTTAAGGACTATAAGACACACATTTTTCTTCGAAAAATTGCCTCCAAAATTCAGATGCATCTTATTCTCGAAATTAATATAAAAATGTCCAGTGTTTGGTTTAAAATTCCCACCAGTCTCAAAATGACCATATATTCGATGCCGCGGGAATTATCTCTATCTGGCAACATTGAATTCAACTGGCAGCAGCAGTGCACCGATGGAGCGAACATGAGTTGCGGGGATTCACAAGCTTGCTAGCACTGTCTCCCTCCCGCCCGCCATCACAAACCCAGAATACTATGATGCCAGTGAACTTGAACAAATGGATGATGGATGAAAGCCAACATGAATTCACATCGAAGGGAGCTTTTAAACGACATACAATGAAACAAGTGTGTCAGTGGATAAAAAAGTCGTGGTGTAGAGTGAGAGAAGACATTATTAAATCTTTCAAGAAGTGTGGCGTAAGTAACGCTCTCGGTGGCAGTGAAGACCATCTTATATATGAAGAGGACAACGTTGGTGACGAAGAGGAAGAAGAAGAAGAAGAAGAAGAAGAAAGTTCAGATGACCATTTTCAGATATTTTAAAGAACAGAACGGTTTTATAAACTAAGATTTTTTTAATGTTGAGTGATTCCGGGTTATGTGGCCGAGAAGAAATCCCAATTACTATCATCCTATACTTTTTTACTACGGTGCAGAGACTCTGGATATATACCCAAATTTTTAAAAAATGGACCACGGCCACATAACCCGGAATCACTCAACATTATGATTACTGGCCGTGAAAGCCTGCATTCAACTAAGATTTTTTTAGTCTGACTTTGCAATCTAATAATAAAAATGGTAAAAATGTTATTTATTTTAAATTGCTTAAAAATTAAGGTTCGTCGTGTAGTCTGTAGCGTCTTATAGTCCGTAAAATACGGTAATTGTTATTATCTCTTTTATCCTTATCTCTTCCATTCCCTATTTCTTCTCTATAAAATATTACACACATCATTACCTAATTATTTATCACACCGCTTCGTTAGAATCTCTGATACACATAAATTAAATACCCGATCCTATCAGCATATTGTCCTTTATATCCCTCCTCATCACACTACCTGTTATTCGAAATAATTTACAGTTTGTCTTGCTAGAGCATTGAATTCTCTTCCACACTATGTCAGAGACTGCCAAACTTTACCATCCTTCTAAATCAAACTGATAATAAAATTATTAACAGTGAACCGAAAGTGCGTTTTTCGGTTCATTACTGCAGCGTCATTATCCTCCCTAGACATCACCATCATCACTTTGTGACAGCTATTGGTGCTGTCCAGTGTGCCTTTCCTGGGACTTGTGTTTGTCCCTTGTAGGCGAATTCGCGTGTGTATTCTGTATTGGGTTCAGCTGGTATACCCTAGCCTACACGGCGATTTTATGGGGATTTATTTTATTGTTTGAGTAGTGTGAAATTTATATGGATATTGTTGCCAAGGCGAATAGATCTCGCTTGATTGGGGCATCGGAAACCGTGTCGCTGAAGAGCTTGGCTCGATTCAGGACCGGAATGAGCCACGCCACTCTGCGCTCATCATTCTGACCTTGGTTGCTACATGCTAAGTACTATGGATTATTTATTTGGTCGAATATGTTTCTATGTGTAGTACGCCATTGTGGAAGGTGTCCTATATTGCGTACTATTGGGTTTTCATGATCATTTATGTTTTGAAACATGGTGGTGACCCTTTCTGATATGATAGTATCAATATATGGCACCTTCGTGGCCTCGTGCATCTCTGTTATCCTTGTGTAACGCGGGGCCGAAAGTATGATTTTTAGACACTTGTTTTGCAGTATCTGTAGTTTCTTCTTGTGGCATTTCGCAAGGATACTCAGAGATTCACAGCCGTACAATAGCATACTACGGATCACAGCCACATATAATGTGAGCTTGATCCTACGGGCGAGTGACGGCGACTTGAAAAACGGATATAATATCGCTATGCCTTGATGGGCTCTGGTTATTATATGATCAACATGGGCTCTAAATGTAAGCCTTTTATCCAATATTAGGCCTAAATATCTGACAGAAGTTTCTACTGGCAGAGGTTGTACACCCATAGTGAGCTGGATTGGACATGGAAAGTTCGATTTGGAAAACAGGACGACTTGCGTTTTCCCAGCATTTAGTTTAACTCCCTAGACTGTAAGATTCATGAACTATGCCAATATTCCTTTCTCTTTGCAACTACCCCCATTCTCCCTCTTTACCTCTCCTGGTGCGCTGTTCCTACGGCGCATCTCCCCTCTACCTCGGAACCTTCATATACGTTATGCACAGCCAGAACGTGATCATTCATTCATTCATCGATCCATTCCGAGATGGGATCGGACTTTTAAGTCGACAAGATCGTCTGAAGCCGAGAGCGGCGCAGTTTTAGTTGGTCCTGAAGACCAGGGAAGAAGCCACCCTGGCTTGGACTCTAGCATGAGTGTAGTGTGAGGTATGGTGTGGTTTTTTGTCTTGTAAAAGTATTATCATTTATTTATTTATATTCCTTTTTTTTGAATGATCAAATGTTTATCTTGATTTTGTTTTTACTTCAGACTACTTGTTTACATTAAATATTATTTTTATAGTTGATGTTCAAACTGATTTATGTGCACGTAGCTGTTTGGTATAATCCTGTACGGAAACTCACTCAGTTAGGAGATCATTTCCAACTCCCTTATTTTTCTGTCTAGCTTTCATGATTGATAATCATAGTGAAAACAATTATTGTTAGTCACTCTGTGGTTTGAGAACTATTATTGATTTATGCTAATACGCCTAGGAAAGAAAGATGAATCAATCCTTGCCTTCTATGGGCCCGGGGCAAGTAGTTTTGTGATTAATAACCTTGGAGGTAATCAGGTCTACGCTAGTAGAAGCAACCGAAACAAGAAACGATCCCGGACTAATGGTGGCGAGTAGTGAGGTAATACCCGCCCCCACAACAGAAACATCTCACTATTTTTTACTATCAACAATACTTTGTTTTTACTTTATTCAGTAAAAATAATATTAAGATTTACCAATATTTTTACCTAATGTCTTATATATAAAAAGGTAAATTAATTAATTACAGTTTATTACTTTCTATGTATTTATTTTCCTTTTATAGTAGATTCGAGCTGTCATTCCTTTGTGTATATTTCTTTCATTAGTTTTAGTAGTTTAATTTTAATTGTCTTTAATTTTATTGTGTTGTTAGACATAATTTTTATTATTGTTCAGTTTATTGTTTGGTATGTAATATTATTGTATTTTTTTGTAATTATATGTAACATATGTTTGTCCTGGTGAGTGGAAGAGAAGGCCACATGACCTTAACTTCATCAGGCTAAATAAACAAAATAAAAACTAAATTGTTATAAATTATTATTATTAATATTATTTAAATATAGTAAAGTTGTAATAAATTAAAATAGCTCTCCTCATAAAGTTAGAAATATCATGAAATTTATCAACTCTAACCTTACATGCTAGCAATGTTGCATAACAAAATAGTGGGAAATGGTTGGGCATGGAGTTTAGAATAGTAATAAACTCTGGTCTCAGGTGTGGGTCTTTGTTTGCTCTCCCCCATTAAAGATAATAATTCAAAGTTATGCTACTTAGTGAGGGAGGAAATTGATTTTAATTTCACAACCACATGCGTGTATGCATTAGCCTAGCTTTTCTCTGCAATATTCTGCCCAAAGCTAGTAACTTAGATTCTAATACCCTGGGAACCTCAAATAATATTTAGGTAGAAATTTCCTTAATAGCTTAGTATAAATAAATCAGACGAGCTCTATACACTAAGATCTTCATTGAGAGACAAAACTTGTAACTTAGTTTTAATTTTTACCTTGAATTTCTATTTGTAAGACATACATTAATTTTAATAAATTGTAAAAATATAGAATACCAAACATTTTGAAAATGGTGATTCTTTGTATGTCAGATTATTATTTCATTTTTATTTTCAATGCCCAGATTCTCAGTTCGACATTTCTGGTGATCTCTCCTGGCATTGGCATAATTGCAACCTACTTCTGAAATGCAGAGTTACGCTGCCTGTATGATGTGATGGGTAGGGTGGGCCGAAAAATCTATTTTTTTTTATTTCGAGGTTGTAATAGCGCGGAAAAGTTGCGAATTATACAGCAAAAAAAGAATGATCAAAATCGGTTGACATCTTCCGGTCGTGCAAAGGCTCTGAAGTTTGGCAAAATATGAAAAATCTTCATTTTTGCAATTAGTTATCTTTCTTTTTTAATATCAAGTAGGTATTGCTGATCTTTGCTAAGCACGTTTATGTCTATCTGTCGGATCTGACAATCAATACTCTGGAAGTTATTTATCAAATACCAAAAATGCGTAAAAATATAACTTGTTCATTATTCTGGCAAATTTTGGAGCTTATGTGCGACCGGAAGATATTAACTGATCTAAACCAAATTAAAACACAATGTTTTTAGGCTCTATTTGAAGACGTTACAAACTATTACATTACGAAAACATCTAATTAAATAAATAATCTAAAAAATGAAGTTTTTTTCATATTTTGTCTAAATTTAGAGCCTTTGCGCAACCGGAAGATGTCAACCGATTTTGATATATTTTTTATTTCCTTTTGTCTATATAATTCGCAACTTGTCCACGCTATTACAACTTCGAAATAAAAAAATGAGTTTTTTTTCGGCCCACCTTAGTGATAGGTGATAGTGGAGCGCCAGAAGACCCCTTAATCGTAAAACTTAATATGGGGCGAATATGAGTGATGATGATTATGGTGACCATATGACAGCTTGACCCTAAAGTTTCTTGACATTTGTATTATAGGTGAGGAAAAAACCCGAAAAGAAAACCTCCGCCGAGGAAACTTAACTCGACCGAGATCCGAACTCGGGCCAGCTGCTTGACCAGGCAACATCTATCTCGAGACCACAGCGGTGGATGTTAACCCTTAAATTGGCAAAACCACCACCACCACTTTGTAATGGAAATTGTGTCACTTCTCAAACATTCATATCCCCTCTATGTCCGCCAGGGAAACATCCATTTTTATAGAAGCGTCTCCGGCGACAAAAAAATTCTTCTGTTAGTTATTTGCATGTGGCGGACCGCAGTGAAAACGGAATCTTATATAACTCTTATTATTATGTATATTGTATAATTAGACACACATTTAAGTGGACTCTTTTTATTCGTTTTCTTCAGATTTATTTAAAAATATTAAATTAACTAAACAATTTGATGTATCCAAAAGGATACATCACGAATTTAAGGATTAAAGATATAGAAGAAACAGCATAAACACATTCCCAAATTCTGTTAAGTTCACTCTAGCGTTGATAGCTCTTAATTGAACATTAAACATTGTTGTTTAAACATCTCTTATACATAACAATTTATTACATACTCGTACTAACGAATGTTCGGAGGCGCTGTTACGCCTAAATAAATAAAATATGACATTACATTTTAGTTTCAAGTAAACTCTTACACGTACTGTTTTTAGAGCATAATAGCAGCTAAACACTCGCCGTACCTGAAAATGTGTATACATGAAGTTATATACACTAAAAAAAAAAACAACAACAACTCCAAAGACTATCCCTCTCAACTGCAATGAAACTCTTCAACCTTAAAGTAATGCCGGCCGCAACATACGGAATCCAGCTTATATGGAATTACTTGACAGTGAAAAATCTTAAGAAACTGGAGAACGTTAAATCAAGGTTTCTCAAAAGAGCACTGTCAATTTCAAAATATACAAGAAATAGTTATGCCTATACAATAGCCCAGGAATCCTTCTTCATCGTAGATATCAGACACTGTTTCAGACTACCGGAAACGCAAGCATACAGAATCGTCATCGAGGAGAGACAGAACAAAGCCGCCCAGATACCGACAGAAATTATGGAAACAGACGCAATGAAAACAGAAACCTGGAAGCAACCTAATTTCGAACTTCGACACCTGTACACACGTTTCGCAGCCCATGGTTTTCATGGGAATATATGCCTGAACAACATGTACCATGAACCCAAGGAGGACTGCATCTGTAAATTATGCAACTATCCATGTCCCAAATATCATCTAGCGAAGTGTAAAAACAGGACTCTGCCTCTAAACAATTTAATTAGAGACTGGTAAAAAGCTAAATTTAATTTGATGTACACATTGTGTTTAATAAATATATATTTTTATATACACTAAAAGACAAGACCAAAGATTGGAAGCAGCTGAGATGAGATTTTTAAGAAATGTAGCAGGATATACTCTGCTGGATAAGAAAAGAAATGAAGATATAAGAAAGGAACTAAATATTTTTAAACTTACAGACCGAATAATTAAATATAGGAACGACTGAAAAGAACATATTGATAGAATGCCAGAAGAAAGATTTCCAAAATTATTGCTAAATTATAAACCGCACGGAAGGAGAAATGTTGGACGCCCACACAGAAGATGGCCTGAACAATTTTAACAATTCTAGCTTTCATGAAACCGGAACGAGCCAACAGGTTTAATCCCTGGATGATGATGTAGATGAATAGATAAAAAATAATGTTGTGTCATATAACTAATCAAATCGTTTAAAAATTGTCAAATTTAAACCTGTAAAAATTATTTTCTCAGCAAAATAATCTAGAGTTGATTTTCTGTATTATCACCTGATTTCAGAGATTCATAAATGATGTAAATACGATGACGAAATAAGTGACATCATTGTATGCGTCAGAGTTGAGGAATGTTCAGGACAAGCATTAAAAATACCGACTATTTTTCTTTATTGCTAATCATGACGTCACTTATCTGCAACATCGCCCTTAACCTCTCTTATATCTTATTTTTCTGCACTCTAATATAATATATGCTATCATATTATTCATCTATCTTAATGATTTTTAACATTAAGTTTATGATAAGTCAGACAAGATAAGTTTTGGTATTTCTGGATGCTTATGAATTATGATTTTACACGGACTATACTTACTTACTCACTGGCACTATTGAACCCGTAGGTTCATGGCCGCGCGGACATAAGATCTCCATATATCCCTATCCTGAGCTAATGCTTTCCAATCAATCCCTGTATAATCTACTTCCCTCAAATCATAGTTAATGTTGTTCTCCCACCTCATTCTTGGTCTACCAACTGGGCGTTTTCCCTCTGGCTTTCCTACAAGAAGCTTCCATGCACGTCTTTCATTCCCCATACGTGCAACAAGTCCTGCCCATCGCAGTCTATTGGACTTAACTGTTCTTATTATATCTGGCTTCCTATAAAGACTATGTAGTTCATTGTTATGTAGTCTTCTCCATTCACCTGTCTGTTCATCTCTCTTTGGTCCAAAATTTTTCCTAAGTACTTTATTCTCGAATACTGGTAATCTCCTTTCCTCCCTTAAAGTAAGAGTCCATGTTTCGCACCCATATAATATAACTGGTAGAATAATAGTTTTATATATTTTCAGCTTAACGTTTTTTGAAAGGAGTTGGGACATCAAAAGTCTCTGCAATGCATAATAGCACGCATTTCCAGAATTGAGCCTATGTTTAATTTCTTTGTGCGTCTCATTCCTATTTGTGATTATTGTTCCTAGGTATTTGAATTCAGCTCAAAATTTCCCTCATTTGTCATTAGCTGTCCATTTCCATTATATACTGAATTTCAACGTGTGACCATATATTATTTTTATTGATATTTACTTCCAGTCCTAATTTCTTAGTGTTACTCAATAGTGTGTGCGTGTTGGCCTTTAGTATCTCCTCGCTATCGGCCAGCAATACTACATCATCAGCATAAACTAACAGCTAATTGATACCATTCAGTTGTAAGCCTTCCTCATTCTCTAAAGATTTAATGGCATGCTCTAGTACAAAATTAAATAGTAGAGGAGATAGTGCATCTCCTTGCTTCAACCCATTCTGTTACACGGACTATAAGATGTTATAATTAAAACCAAAATATATACTATTTTTGCAATGCGTGCCTATGACTCATTAGATAGATAGATAGATCATCGGTTGTTTAACACTGGTCGACAAGGTTTTCTTCACAAGAAATCTGATTAGTGAATCTAGTGCATTTCTCATACTGGATTCAGATATGTAGTCAGAATTTTTCCATCAGGCACAGTTTTCTTGTGACAGCTACTTTTTAAAAAATTGATTTTAACATTTTCTTTGACCTGTCATAGGAACCTTTACCTTATATGTAGTGATTCTATTCAAGCTGTATTTAAGGGCCGTCTCTGATGAGCACGTGTGAGCGTTTTCATCAGCAAATTTCCACAATGAAAAAGAGGTACCAAGGCAAGTGGAGTTCTAATATGCTGGCTGACTACTGTTGGGCCAAGAAGAGAGATGTTCCAGATGCAAAATATGCCCGAAAATCACTATCTACCACTTTCTAGGTAAGTCAGAATGAGTTAGAGTTAGATGGATTTATTAAAAACTATAAAAAATGTAAATGAATATCACAGAAAACTCTTGCCTGATAGGAAAAAAACTGAAATGACATTTAAATTTAGGATGAAAAATACTTCTAAAATCTCATTTTTATTCTTGTGAAAGAAAAAACAGTTCATTTTTGTCGACCAGTGTAATGTCTTTGACATCGTCCGATTCCTAATAGCCAATTTTGCCGATCCATCCAATCTCCTAGTTTTAGATGTTTCTCCTTTATTTATAAATATATTCCCTGATTCCAGAAGGTTTTAGGTCTTCCTCTGCCTTGTCTTCCCTTAGGTTTCCATTCCATAACACATTTTGGTAGCCGATCCTCTTCCAGTATCTGGACATGTCCGTACCATCCTAACTGCTGAGTTTTAATTTAATCTAAAATAGTGTCTTCAATCTTCAATCTTCTTTCTAATTTTTCTCTTCTTGAAATTCTTGCTTGCCTTCGAATAAAATCAATTTCCGTTGCCAAAATATACTTATTTATTTTTGTTGTTAGTGGCCAAAGTTGTGCTCCATATGTAATGATGCTTATAACAATTGTATGATATATATATATATTAATTTTATTTTTATTACTTATATTTTTATCCCACAATATTCCATTGAGGCAAGCAATTGCAAATGTTCCTTTATTATTTCTATTTCTTATTTCCTCTTCATAACTTCCATTTTTATTTATTTTAATTCCTAAATATGTAGTCTCACTACAAGGTTATATTGTTTCTCCTGTCTCCAAAATTATTTCTTTTTTCTGGTTCACCAATTGATAAATATTTTGTTTTCTTCATGTTCAAAATTAATCCCCATTTATCATATTCTTCTATTAATGTTCTAGTCATATATTCTAAATCTTCATAATCTTGTGCAATTAATAACGTTGAGCAACAAAAAATAAACTTCTTTTTGTCTCAGAAAGAAAAAATGTGATTCTGATAGTATTTTTTCTCCTGAATTCAAATATGATATCGGTTTTTCATCATCATGCAAGGTTTCCGAGAGACAGGAATTTATAATTTCAAACGCTTTAATAATTTCCACATTCGTAACTACACAATATTCGAACATTCGGACTCACCTAGAAAGTAAGGAATGACGATTTTCTGCTATATTTCCCCTGTGGAGCATCCCTCTTGATGGTCCAACAATAATCGGCTAGCATATTAGGATTCAATTTACCTTGATATCTCTTTTCCATAACTAAAATCTCCTGAGTTAGCTCATTTGGTTTTATTTTACAATGGACAAATGGATGAAAAAAGTTTATTAAAAGATAATTATTTAAATCCATTAATTGAAATTAAAATAAAAAAACTTTGGGTGATTGAGATATTCCGAATACATATTTTAAAACACGATAAAAAACTTGATTAAGTACAATTATTGGTACTCATGAGACAAAAATCATGTTGACCAGTGTTATATATGGCATAAAACAATTGAGATCATTTTTGAATGTGGGGGAAAAAAAATCAACCAAGATCGTTCAGTGCATAGTTGAATTGATTTAAATTCGTAATAAACTTAATCAATGGTACTATCGAACCCGTAGGCTCGTGGCCGCACAGGCACAAGCTTTCCATACATCCGTAATCTGAATAAAAATCTTCCAATCATTCCTTGTACATTTCACCTCCCTCAAATCATGGTAGATGTTATTCTCTCATCTCGTTATTGGTCCATATTACTTACTTACTTACTTACTTACTCACTGGCACTATCGAACCCGTAGGTTCATGGCCGCGCGGACACACGCTCTCCATACATCCCTATCCTGAGCTAATACTTTCCAATCATTCCCTGTATAATCTACTTCCCTCTTATTGGTCCATCTACTGGGAGGATTCCCCTGGTGTTCTTACAAGGAATTTCCATGACCCTCTTTCATTTTTTATTCATGCCATATGTCCTCCCTATAGCAGACTACGAGACTAAACTGTTCTTCTTCCATCTGGTCTCCCATAAAGATCATGTAGCTCACTGTTATATAGTCTACTCCATTAGTCTACCCGTTCATCTCTCTCTGATTCAAAAAATTGTCCTAAGAATTTTATTCCCAAATACACAAAATAATTTCTCCACTCTTAAATTCGTACTACGTTTCGAAATTCTGATTAACTGAAAATTTTGCTATTATTGCAACAATTTTTTACATACTATCAAAATAACACGCGGAGACGATTGTTAATTACATAACAACTGTTTTTACACGCTTTATATTAGGTTGACCTGTACCTATCTATATAACGGAATCTTTCGACACGATTTTCACCCACTTAAAAACATTGGATCGACTTGAAACTTTGTATAATTGTAAAGGATCAATTACAATACAATAATTTCATAAATAACATATTATATATAATAGGTTGCGGATTTATCGACTTTTTAGTCCATCGTTGTCCGATTGAGGGTATTTCCACTTTTCAGCGGTTGCCCTTTTACCAGCCGGCTGCTGGCCCTTCACATCCACATGTGTCAATCACAGAGGTAGATGATCAACAGCCAGTGTAGGGGTGACATGTGGTTAGCATGTCGAGTCCCTCAGCCGTTATAGCTGGTTCCTCAACCTGAAGCCACTACTTATTGTAGCTACCCAATTGCCTCACGATGCTGGGTGGGCACCGGTCCCATACTGGCCGAAATACCATGAGAAAATTTCTTCCCCCATGGAGACTCGAACCAGCGCAAGTCCCGTAGCTCTGCGCCAAGGCTTCCTACCTTAACCGCTCGGCTACGGCGCGGGATGTCCATCGTTGTAAGAAATTAACATTATATCCTCTAGTAGCTCAGTTGGTAGAGTGGTGGACTGTAGTGGTATATAATTTCAGTAATCCATAGGTCGCTGGTTCAAATCGGGCCCGGAGGATTTTTTTAGAAGAGTATTACTTTTCACATACTACAATAGTATCGAATTTAAATATATTTACATTTTTAGAAAACCAAACTAAAAAATAAATAATAGTTTAAAAATAAAACAACACGCTTTATTAAAAAAACCGAACTAAAAAATGAAAATTAATTTTAATTTCCTACACGCTTGGGATAAATTTAAAGTGGTCAACAAAAAAAATCGTCTCCAACACATCTAGAATAAAACTAGAGTTATCTACAAATAAAATATTTTAGTATCAAAAGCGTGGGGTACTCTATACCAATTAATATATTTGATAATAAACAGATATTGGTAAATGTAAAGTCTCTAAGAAGAAAACGTAAAACCATAAAAAGCACCCACGCTTTTGATGGTAAAATTATTTATGTTTTCTAGATAACTCTAGTTTTATTCTAGATGTGTTGGAGATGATTTTTTTGTTGACCACTTTAATTTTATCCCAAGCGTGTTGGAAATTAAAATTATTTTTCATTTTTCAGTTCGGTTTTCTAAAGCGTGTTGTTTTAGTTTTGTAAAGTATTATTTATTTTTTATTTCTTAGTTTGGTTTTCTAATAAAGCGTGTTCTTTTACTTTTTTAAGATATATATGTTATCAAAATGCAATAACATTAATTCTTAATAATTATATATAAAATAATTAATGTATAATGCTATTGTGTTATTATTTAATTGTAATATTACTGTGTTTTATTTATTTAATTTTAATGTTATGGTTTTTTAGTGTATAACGCTATTGTGTTATTATTTAATTGTAACATTATTGCGTTTTCTTTATGTAATTGTAATGTTATTTCTTTTTTTGTTGTTGTTTATTTTATCTTCAAACTAGTATCAAAATGCAATACCATTAATTATTAACAATTATATATAAATTAATTAGTGTATAATGCTGTTGTGTTATTATTTAATTGTAATATTAATGTGTTTTCTTTATGTAATTGTAATGTTAATGTTTTTTTTAGTGTATAATGCTATTGTGTTATTACCTAATTGTAATATTATTGTGTTTTCTTTATGTAATTGTAATGTTAATGTTTTTAGTGTATAATGCTATTGTGTTATTATTTAATTGTAATATTATTATTGTGGGGGCACGCCGTAGCGTAGTGGTTAAGGCACTGAGCTACAAGCCGGAGGGTCGAGGGTTCAAGTCCCGTTGGGGTCAGGATTTTTAAACTGACCCAAACCCTCTGGCGGCACCATGGCCCTGGGGTCGACTCAGCCTCTAACTGAAATGAGTACCAGACGCTTGTTCTGGGGGTAAAGGCGGCCGTCACGCAGGGCTGACAACCCGGCTGGCATAAAGTGCCGATTGTCTAGAAAAAGTAGGACCCTTAACCTCCTACTACCCCAAGGGCCTCCGGGCCTGTTGTGGGATCACTTTACTTTACTTTACTTTACTTAATATTATTATTGTGTTTTCTTTATGTAATTGTAATGTTAATGTTTTTAGTGTATAATGCTATTGTGTTATTATTTAATTGTAATATTTTTATTGTGTTTTCTTTATATAATTGTAATGTTATTGCTGTTTTTGTTTATTTTTCTTTACACTAGTACCAATTATTACTTTATTGTAACGGACTGTCAACAGCACGTACGGCTTACTGCCCGTGCGACCCATATTTGTAAATAATATTGTAAATATCTTACTTTTGTCTAATAAAGTCCTACTACTACTACTACTACTACTACTACTTTTTTAAAACTATTATTTATTAATGATATAAAGTGATTGACGTATGTACAATTGATGGGAAAACTAAATATAGAATGTACTCGAAATACCGTCATACATTACTGACAAAATATTAAGTTTAAAATTCTCCCAGGTATATGCTTTGAAGTTCTATAAACTAAATAAAACAAGAAGAAGAACCGTTTTCTAATGATACATGCACGGTGTAACATAATGTAAGGCTAGGGGAAAAGTAGAAATGTAAAATGTAACTGTAAACTCACTTCGCTGTCGAGTCCCAGTATGAAGAGCATGAGGAAGAACAAGATGGACCAGAGTTGAGGAACCGGGAGACGGAGCAAAGCTTCTGGGTAGGCGACGAATGCAAGTCCAGGTCCTTCCTTGACCACTTGCTCTATAGGCACTTGGAGGTCGTGAGCCATGGCTCCCAGGATGGAGAATGCCACCATCCCCGAGATGATGCTGGTGATGGTATCTAGCACACTCACCACTAAGGCATCTCTGTAAAAGGTGACAACATCTCGTCGTTATTTGAAGAACCATCCAATATTGTATTTTTGCAACAAAATAATTACCTAGCAGGTGCCGTCGTCCTCAACTACGTTATTAAAAAAAGTTTAAGAACTGTAGGCCTTTCGGAAACTGGCTTCCATCTTCAACTACCGATACTGGAAGGTCGTTGATCCCAGAAATGTCGCAAAACAACAATTAATAGCGCATATCCTTCTACTGAAGATGGAAGACGGTTTACAAAAGGACTACAATTCTTAAAATAAAAAAACCCTAGTTGAGGACGACGGCACCTGCCAGATACTTGTTTTAATAGTTTAGTTTGTGACCATTTACCTTCAGCCAATTGGCTGCTTATAAACTAAATACAATATGTAGCGATTATAATTTTAAAATTTCAGTAAATAAAATAAAAGTAATGGCATTTTGTGGAAGAAACACTCTGCGTGCAAAAATAATGATTAGAGGCGAAATTATTGAACAAGTATCCCACTTTAAATAATTAGGATGTGATATCAGCTATCCATCCATAGTAATTCTGCCCGAAGGCAGGTCCTTCACTGCAATTATAGCATTTTCATGCTATGATTGCAGCTTTACTAGGGAATTGTGTTGGTGTGGTAGGTTCCCGTTGCTTTCCACACCGGTGAAGGATGACGATGATGATGATGATAATGATAAGGATGATCATGATGATGATCATATGATTTCGGGGACCGTTTGGGCCTTAAAGTTTTCCTGACATTTGTCTTACAGGTGAGGAAAAACCCCGATAAAAACCTCACCCAGAAAAACTGCCCCGACCGGGGATCGAACCCGAGCCCGTTGCGTGACAAGGCAGCACGCTACCTCGAGACCACAGCGCTGGACATATCAATATTGTCAAATACTCATAATCTCCTTTCCTCCCTAAAGTAAGGGTACATTTTTCGCATCCATATAATATAACTGGCCAGTAGAATAATAGTTTTATAATAATAATAATAATAATAATAATAATAATAATAATAATAATAATAATAATAATAATAATTTTCTATTTCATTCCATTAAATTATTTTAGTCCACCGCTGTGGTCTCGAGGTAGCGTGCTGCCTTGTCACGCAGCGGGTCGGGGCAGTTTTTCTGGGTGAGATTTTTATCGGGGTTTTTCCTCACCTGTAAGACAAACGTTAGGAAAATATTAAGGCCCAAACGGTCCCCGAAATCATATGGCCACATCATTACCATCCTTCACCGGTGTGGAAAGCAACCATACCTACAATTCCCTAGTAAAGCTGCATGAAAATGCTATGATTGCAGTGAAAGGCCTGCCCTCGGGCAGAATTACTATGGATGGATGGAAATTATTTTAACTTCTCACCTTATAGGTACTTTTAGATGCCGCACGCCACTCGGGCCTTACGTGACACGATCTGTCGGGAGAGGGATTTTAAACTATGGATCACATACTTATTTATTTCAAATAAGAAATGCAATTTATTATCTTTAACTTTTGGTTAGTAGCAACAGCTGTCTAATAAATCCAAACCTACGGACAAATTTGCATTATAATACATACTGTAGTTAGATAGATAGATCATCGGTTGATTAATGTCTTTGACATCGTCCGATTCCTAATAGCCAATTTTGTCGGTCCATCCAATCTCCTGGTTGTAGATGTTTCTCCTTCATATATAACCATATTCCCTGACTCCAGGAGGTTTTAGGTCTTCCTCTGCTTCGTCTTCCCTCAGGTTTCCATTCCAAAACAGATTTTGGTAGTCGATCCTCTTCCATTCGCTGGACATGTCCGTACCATCTTAATTGCTGAGTTTTAATATAATCTAAAATAGTGTCTTCAATCTTCATTTTCTCCCTTATAACTGAGTTTCTAATTTTTTCTCTTCTTGAAATTCTTGCGGCCCTTCGTATAAAATCCATTTCCGTTGCCAAAAGGTACTTATTTGTTTTTGTTGTTAATGGCCAAAGTTCTGCTCCATTAGTAATGATGCTTTTAACAATTGTATGATATATATTCATTTTATTTTTATTACTTATATTTTTATCCCACAATATTCCATTGAGGCAAGCAATTGCAAATTTTCCTTTATTATTTCTATTTCTTATTTCCTCTTCATAATTCCCATTTTTATTTATTTTAATTCCTAACATACTGTAGTTAATAAGAAAAATTAATTTTTGTTGGATTAAAAAGTTGGTCCCAAAGCGTTCTTAACAAGTAGAATCCACTGTATCTATCATTGACATGACTTCTATAACGAAGCGACATTAAAGAAAGCAGAAAAGCATTCTGATGTGATAATTAATTTCCTCCGGATGAAGTAGATTACCCTGACCTTCGCGGCTGACCTTCCAAAACGAGAAACAAGTTATGTTAACGTCTTCTGAATACATTATGATCATTTTTTTTAGCGTTGTGTTGATGGAGATTATACGAATGGTTTAAATTATAAATTTGAATATCTATTTTGACTTACGGATTGTTCTTTTAAATTATATACGATAATGTACTATGACAAGAAATAGACTTCCAAAATTGGCATTCCAACTGGACATAGGGACCAAGGAATACCAAAACATCGGTGGAAAGATCAAGACCATCTTCGCTAGGTTTACCGTACAGGCCACATGGCCAAAAAACGAATTTGTTCATGATGATGATGATGATGACAATAATGTACCGTACAAAAATTAGGTTTATTGATTTTTAGTAAGAAATTGGGGCTGGAAGTAAATATCAATAAAACCAAATATATGGTTACACACATAAATTTAATATATAAAATTGAATGTTTGTTTGTTTGTTCGTATTTTATGCGCTGCCGATTGTGATGGGGCTTTTTGTAAAATATTCAAGAGATTCCCGGGATGAACATAGGCTGTAAGAGGGTTGCGATACTCAACTCCTACACCCTTAAAAAATACCCTTTGTATTTTGAAAAACTTGAAAAAAGTGGCTTTTTGGACGCTTAAATGGCTTACCCTGCCCAAGTCATACCCTAACAAATACACAACAGTAATGTACACAGAATTCAATATCTACGAAAAACTCTACAATAATATCACACAAGGTTTTCGAGAGACAGGTTTTTATAATTTCAAACACTTAAATATTTTCTACATTCGTAACTACACAATATTCGTACATTGGGACTCACCTAGAAAGTAAGAAATGACGATTTTCTGCTATATTTCGCTTGTGGAGTATCCCTCTTGATGGTCCAACAATAATCGGCCAGCATATTAGGATTCCATTTGCCTTGATATCTCTTTTCCGTAGCTGAAATCTCCTGATGAATGTGTTCGCCGTGCTCATCGCTCAATGGACAAATGGACAAAAAACTTTTATTAAAAAAATAATTATTTAAATCTATAAATTGAAATTGAAATAAAAAACTGTGGATGATGGAGAAATTCCGAATAAATATTTGAAAACACGATAAAAAAACTGCATTTAGTACAACTATTGGTACTCATGAGACAAAAATCATGTTGACCTGTGTTATTAACACCCGTTTATGAATTGAGGAATGAGATACAAAGAAGAATAAACTCAGCCAACCGTGCATATTATGCACGTCTACCAAAAATAAAAAATACAATAATTTTAAGAGATATTAAAGTTAATTATACTATTTTTGGTCTGGACATCTTACCTCAATATTAATGTTGATTTGTTCTTGAACATGTTTCAAAACAATTCTCTGTTTTATCTTCAGCTTTCCATGTTCAAGAACAAATCAACATTAATATTGAGGTAAGATGTCCAGATCAAAAATAGTATAATTAAAATAACCTCAAAATATAACTTCCTAAAATTAAATATTAAAGTTAATATTTATAAAACTTTAATTAGACGAGTTCTAACATATCGCGCTGGGGCACGGACTTTAATATCTGTGATCACAGAGACACGTTTGAAAGAAAGATTCTGAAGAGAATTTTTGGTGCAGTCAAATGTGGAAATATGTGGAGAAGCAGATATAATAGTGAACTGTATAACTATATAAAGACGTAGACATAACATATATCTGACTGTAAGGGTTGAGATGGATGGGAGATGTGAATCGAATGGAGGTTAATAGGAAAATTAAAGATAGTTAACTTTATGTTAATGAAAGTTAATGTTGAACTCAGTGCTTTGGAATAGGAATATAATATACAGAACGAAGAAAACTATATTTCAAGTTCTGTTGCAAAGTGTTTTATTATATGGGTCCTAAACCTAGACAGTAAGTAGAAAACAAGGCAAAAAGCTGTTAGCAGTAGAAATGGATTTTTGGAGGCGATCGACAAGAATTTCAAGAAAGGATAAAGTCAGGAACAGCACAATAAGGGAAATTACGCAAGTTGTTCAAAAACACATATTAGAAAAAAATAGAATAAAAACGTTTGAAATGGTACGGACAACTCATAAAAATGTAAGAAAATAGAATACCAAAGCAGATCCTTGATTGGAAAGCTAATGGAAGAAGTGGAAGGGCAGACCTAGAGACCGATGGATAGATGGAGTGAGGAGAAATATGGAAGCTAGAGATTTGAGGGAAGAAGATGCTTTAGACAGGAACCTCTGGAGACAAGTCACCTTGGGTCGAAGGAGAAACACTGTATTGTGGAATATTCCTAATAAAAAAATAAAGTTAAATCCATTTTTAACAGAAATCCAGAGGGAACAAGTTCGAGGGGTGACCGAGATCAAGATGGTGGAATTGTGTGTGACAGGATCTGCTCAGGACAAAAATGGAAAATTAGAGACAGTCGTCGAGGGACAGGGATGAATAGAGGAGAGCCATAGAGAAAGCGAGGGTCCACTTGTGTTGTTGTGCTAATTAAGAAGAAGAAAAAACAAAACTAAAGAAACTTCTTCTTCTTCTTCGGCGTTTCCCCACTTATAGGTTTGCCGTCTTCAGTTTCCATTTATCTCTATCATTCCAATCTCCCTCTTCCAAATTCGTATCATCCATTATCGTTCTGACGTAGGTTTTCCATTTCCATCTTGGTCTGCCACGTTTATTTCTTTCAGGGGGGTGACCATTGGTATATATTTTTTGGCCATATTTCATTTTCCATTCTTTGTACATGGTCATACCATTTAAGCGTTTGATTTTCAATCGTCTTAACAACAGATGTGGTGACATTCATTTCTCTCCAAAGGATTTAATTTCTTATTTTATCCTGTCTTGTTTTTTGGAGGCTTCTTCTAAAATAATCAAATTCAGCTAAAGAAACTAAAATGGTAAAATTAATACACGTAATATTTTTGCTCACCTATAGACGTTGTTGCGGAAATCATTGTAACTACTGTACATAATCAATCCTCCCATGGATACACTGAGGGAGAAAAACATTTGTCCAGCAGCTGCTTGCCAAACCTGGAATAAAATCAAACGTTTTACTGATCAAGACATGGAATAACATTCAATTAAACAAGGTATATTCTAGCTTAAATAGTATTTAGAATATGAATATTTTTAAAGTCTTCAGTTCGACAATTTTCAAGATTAATGAAAAATTGTGTTTATAATACGAAAGGTATTCTATATTATTGCAAATAGAAGGGGTTAAAATGTTCCATGTAAAGAACTGAACCCATAAATGTCAAATATATCCTGATCAACGATTATTAGATACTATGTTCGTGAGATTAAGCTCGACCAATGAAGAAGGATTCTCTTCTTCTTAAGCTCTTTCCTTCCCTGGGTCCGGATTAGGACGCCTGGTAACGGGAACTTATTGGCCAAGTTATTTCAATTAGGCTCATTTACCCATAGATGTCAGCGAGTGATAGGAGGTCGCCCTAGCACCTCGATGAGACATCTAGTGTCTAATTAAGGTATTACTGGATGGGGAAAGGTCGGTAAATTTTGCACAGCGGCCTTTTTATTCAGGCTTATGGTTCTTTTACGAGCCTAAAAATCTTCAGACCTAAAGTCTCTTCCGGCGGATTTATTCCTTGGATTTTTCCATCCTAAAAATTCATCGACCACGGCCCGGTTTGAACTCGTGTCCCTCGGAACTAGAGGCAAGGAACATAACCATTAGCCCTCCGCGGCCAACTGGAAGAAGGCTTTTTAAGTTTCTAAAAATTCTAAACAACCCTTCGATATATCTCTAAATAACTTATCATGTGAAAAGCTAAATCTCCCATCTGCATTTCTTCTTCTTCTTCTTCTTCTTCTTCGTCAGGCTCTACGACTTCCAGTGGAATGTCTTGGCCTTCTCAATTAGTTTACGCCATTTCTTCCCCTCTTGTGCAGTAGATTTCAAATCAAAAAATCCCCATCTCTCTTAAATCTTCAATTACGTCATCTTCTCATCGAACTTTAGGTCTTTCTCTTGGTCTTGTTCCCTGTGGCTTCCAATTTAAAATATCATTCTGCAATCTTCCCTTTGGCATTCTTAGTGTATGTCCAAACCATTGCAATCTTTTGGATTTGATGAAACTAACTATATTTTCTTTATTATTCTTAGGGTATAATTCGTTATTCCTTCTTAACCTCCTAGTTCCATTTTCCTTTACTGGACCCAGCACTCTTCTAAATATTTTCCTCTCAAACGTTAATAGTCTTAATTTATCTGCTTCTTTCAGTACCCAGGTTTCAGCTCCATAACATATGATTGGTCTTATTATTGCGTAACTCAAATGAATCCATGAACAGAGGAATATGTACATGTAAATCTTTAAAAACAGAAGATTAAATTACTATAGTTATTTATGTTACAAGGATTAAAAGCGAAGTTTTACGGATAAACTTAAATACGTTTCAAAACGAATTCGCAAGCACCACATTCTTGCAAAATACAGTACCTTAAAGGTCCGTCTCCTCAACTTCTGAGATTATTAACAAATTGTAGGTATTTTGGACTAGTCCCATCATCAGCAGAAAGAAAACAGATCTAATATAATGGACCCTTGTTTAACCGTTAGACTATCAATACAATATTTTCTCGTGCCAGATATTTAAATGTTCCGGACCGCAAGGAAACTAAATTCATGCAAAACTGTAAGTTATTATTAAACATTATTGCGCAACTTGAGACAAATTTAAGTAATTTTTACTCCTTTGGTTTTCTATTGTTCTAAAAACAATATTAAATAAATGAAATCAATGTATCCAATAGGATATATTTTTAATTTAAGGGTTAAGTACTGGTTTGTATATGAAAATTTTATTTTGATGATTGAGTGCACTGTACGCGTTCTAGTTTAGAATTAAATACTTATTATTTCTTAGAATTTTAATATCTACCGTACGTTTATTTATTTTTTGGAAAATTCTCTCTATGTAATATTGCGAGGGCGTTGTTAATATCTTGCATATGATGACCTGCCTGAATGACAAGTTTGGCATAACTGGATTTACCTTTCGCATATACGAAATCTTTAAAGTGCTCATTAAGTCAAATATTAAAATTCATGCTGGTTCTTCCTATATAACGTTTATTGCAATCTTTACATTTTAATTTACGTATTCCTTTGTTGTTAAAATGATTTTTTCTTCAATGTTATTTTACAATTATTTAATTTATTTACAATTCTATATGTAATGTTTACCGCTGTGATCTCGAGGTAGCGTGCTGTCTTGTCACGCAACGGGCCCGGGTTCGATCTCTGGTCGGGGCAGTTTTTCTGGGTGAGGTTTTTCTCGGGGTTTTTCCTCACCTGTAAGACAAATGTCAGGAAAACTTAAAGGCCCAATCGGTCTCCGAAATCATTGGCCATCATCATCATCCTTATCATTATCATCTCATCATCAGCATCATCCTTCACCGGTGTGGAAAGCAATGGGAACCTACCATACCTACAGTTCTCTAGTAAATCTGCAAAGCATAGCATGAAAATGCTATGATTACAGTGAAAGACCTGCCATCGGGCAGAATTACTATGGATGAATGTAATGTTTTTTTATATATATATATTTTCCGATTTTTGTAGTGTAAAATGAAAAAGATTAAAAAAACAGAGCAAATCTTCCAAAATCATTGATAGTTTCATGAATTGTGAGCATAAATATATCCGAAATTAATCTTATATTAAGGCAAACAAAACCACTTTTGACCAGTGTTATTGGTCTATGAGTTACTCACTTACTCACTGGCACTATCGAACCCGTAGGTTCATGGACGCGCGGACATAAGCTCTCCATACATCCCTATCCTGAGCTAATGCTTTCCAATCATTCCCTGTATAATCTACTTCCCTCAAATCATAGTTAATGTTATTCTCCCACCTCATTCTTGGTCTACCAACTGGGCGTTTTCCCTCTGGCTTTCCTACAAGAAGCTTCCATGCAAGTCTTTCATTCCCCATACGTGCAACATGTCCTGCCCATCGCAGTCTACGAGACTTACTGTTCTTATTATATCTGGCTTCCTATAAAGACCATGTAGTTCATTGTTATGCAGTCTTCTCCATTCACATGTCTGTTCATCTCTCTTTGGTCCAAAAATTTTCCTAAGAACTTTATTCTCAAATACTTGTAATTTCCTTTCCTCCCTTAAAGTAAGAGTCCATGTTTCGCACCCATATAATATAACTGGTAGAATAATAGTTTTATATATTTTCAGTTTAACGTTTTTTGAAAGGAGTTGGGACATCAAAAGTCTCTGCAATTCATAATAGCACGCATTTCCAGAATTGACCCTATGTTTAATTTCTTTGGGCATCTCATTCCTATTTGTGATTATTGTTCCTAGGTATTTGAATTCAGCCACTTCTCAAGTCCTAACATTCCATGTTCCTAGGAACATGTCCCTGTGTTTGAGCCTTTAGCATGGGTTCCCTAAAGTAGTCGTTCTATGAGTAAAATAGTCAATATCATAATACCGGTACATTATCAGTTATGGGACCCACACACGCATATATATTAAATATTTGTTCTTGTTTTAAACGATACCATTTAGCTCATTTTAACACACTTATGACATTTTGTCATAATACTCTATTTTAAAGCAATTGAAGCGAACAACTTGTATTATAATTCTCTATCGAGAATATTATGTGTATATTACAATATATTTAACCCATTCGCTTCAGGTTTAAATGCTCAATTCATTTCCCCAGAAACCGAATTTAAGTTATCGTAAATAATATTGTCTATTTTCAGACATTAAAAACAAACAAAGTATAACGGTACTTGAAATCACAATAA
The DNA here is from genome assembly GCA_030220185.1 of Diploptera punctata. Classification (NCBI taxonomy): domain Eukaryota; kingdom Metazoa; phylum Arthropoda; class Insecta; order Blattodea; family Blaberidae; genus Diploptera; species Diploptera punctata. The sequence continues at coordinate 274,045 of JASPKZ010007863.1, forward strand.
GGGTGAATGCCAAAACACATTCCTCTACTATTCATAAATGTTAAAAAAGATTACCCTGCCAAGGGATTTACAAAATATTACAACATACAGGCCTATAGCAGCTGAGTTAAGCGAGTGAACCTCGTCTTCTGAGTTGAATGGGTTAATAAGTGGTTTTACTGTCAACAACAAGTGGAATAAAGTAGACAATTGGTTGCATCATACGAGAAAACAAGGCACTTCCGTTGCAATATTATGACAAGTGATAGTGATATACCTGTATATCCAGAAGTTTTTCCCATGTCGGAGTGATGAAATACAAAACTCCAGTCAAGGAACCTTCTTGCAGCAGTCCGGTGATTAGCAGTATGAACAGAATAGCGTATGGGAACGTAGCTGCGAAGTACACCACCTTCAAACAACAGATAACATTTCAGTGAAAGTTTACCTGCTATTAATTTACAGCTAAAACAAATAACAAATAACTGATTAACAGGATTTTTTAAAATTTTGTCATAAGTAATGCCACGAGTGATTTCCAAATTATCGATAAATTCACGTCTCACTTAGTGAGACGTGAATTTATATAGACTATTTAATTCATGTCCTAAATGGGAGTCAGTGACCAATCACGTTTCAATGATTTCTGTTTCACAACCAATCAGAATCGTGTTTCACGAAATATTTATCAGTGTTATAATTACCATATTAAAGAAAGCTCCTCCTTTTTAATATTCTGAACAGGTCTGACCATTATTTTGCAGTGACTGAGCCTACGAGAAATACGGCTACCAGATTGTATATATAGTGCATGAATGCCAACACATGCCGCATGCGGGAGTTAATATAAAAACATTTGTAACAATTGATTATACCACCAAAAAAAGAAACCACTGTTTGCACTTTCTTAAATGTATTTTTTCCCAGGTAACAATCCAGAAAAATATAATTGTCATATTTACATCATACGACATCAGAAATGAATTAATATACAGTTTGATCTGTTAAATTTTTTCTCCACTAGAGATCATTCTTACAATATTCCGTTCCTTTGGCAATAAATAGAATGATTTGGTTGCAGTGATAGACAAAAGAAGCAGTAGAAGCGTACCTATCGTTTCTGATTTGTTTTCAAACATCGCCGTTTACATTAAATATATAAATATTTTAAAATAACTATAGTTAAATAATAATTTGTGAATAAACAGCTTAATTTTATTCGTTAAATAGTCCTAACAAATGCCACTCTTGATTTCCAAATTCTCTAGATAAATTCACTCCTCACTTCGTGAGTTGTGAATTTATCGATAATTTGGAAATCACTCGTGGCATTACTTATGGGAATTTGGAAATCAAGAGTGGCATTTGTTTCGGACTATTTAACAAATATAATTAAGCTGTTTACTCACAAATCATTATTTAAATATAGTTATTTTAAAATATTTATATATTTGATTAAACGGTGATGTTTGAATACAAATGAGAAATGTTATGTTTCATTTGTTCATCACGGCAACCACATCATATTTATTGCCAAATAGGATCGCAATATTGTAAGAATACACCCTAGTGGAGAAAAAATGAAACACATCATTGCAGGTTATTAATTAATTTCTGATGTCCTATGATGTTAATATGTCAATTATATTTTTCTGGAACGTTAATTCCTGGGAAATGATACGTTTAAGAAAGTGCAAACAGTGGTTTCTTTTTTTATGGTATAATCAATTACCGGTACTACGAATATTTTATATTATATCTCGTAAGCAGAGTCTGGTTACATTCGTGCACTATATATACAATCTATGAGCCACTTGATAAAATAAAAGCGATAAAAATGAAAGTGATAAAATCGAGATGAAAAACGACTGTAATTGGTTGTAAATCAAAGTTCATTGAAATGTGATTGCTCATTGACTGCCATTTGGGGCATGAGTTAAATAGTCACCGATAACACATGGATCTTGTGCTTTCAGCAACTCAAAACGAGTAAAATCATAAATACCAGGTCGATTAAATGAAACTACTCGTACATTCCTAATCGACCTGGTATATTCTATGGTCAACGTTTGGAAATTTGTGGAGCTAATCATAGCTTTATACCAATTGGTCGAAATGAATATTTTGAAGGACAAGGTTCGAATAATGTTATAATATTTATGGATAAAATTGATCCTGAAGAGAGAGGAGATAAAACCAGTAAAATTTTTACTACTTTATTTTCATTACTAATCAAGAAGTTTCGATTAATATACAGCATTTGAAGGAAAGGCGGCTGCGTGCGTAAGTTGTTAGATGCTCGCCTTTCACCGCTGGGGTCCCGAGATCTAGTCTCGGTCACTCCATGTGGGTTTCATAGTGGACGAAATGGAGCTTGGACAGGTTTTTCTCGGGGTTTCTCCCGTTTTCCATTAGCCACAAATGTCATTCCACCATTTCTCCATAATCATCCCAATCCTCATCCATGTTCGCGTTGGCTTTCATAACAATCCGCCTGCCACCCTGCCGACGGTGCGTCAGGGATGATCGACGCCCGGCAAACTTGTCATTCACATAATACCTTTATAGATATAGGGACTTATCTCATCTCATTCCATTCCTCTACCCCGACCCTCAGTTTGAACACGAGTTTCGTGTATATATATTATATATATATATATATATATATATATAGTATAGAGCACGCAACTATATAACATATCGATAAAGCGTCACTGCTATAAAGTGAAAAATATTCTCTCCTAATTTGCTTACTTGTGATAGTAGCTACTAGATGGCAGCGGAGACCGAGTTCTACATCTCGTAATAATAATAATAATAATAATAATAATAATAATAATAATAATAATAATAGTGCATACATATAAGAAAAATTAATGTTTGTACTAGACTTGCTCGGTAGCGTAATCGGTAGCCCACTGGGGTAACAATCCAGAGGTCCGGGGTTTCAAGTCCCGGGCATTTATTTTTCTTATCATGTCATAATAATATATATATATATATATAGGGGGGGGGGGGGGGTATAATATAATATATATTTGTTAAGGAAACATAATTACAATAATGGTTAATGTTTAACACGTCCGTATATTTTCAACCGTAAATTATGCTATAATTATGATTCATGGACCAGCCTCATGAGCTAGCAGTCAGCGTTTCTGACTACTGTTCATGAGGTCCCGAGTTCGATTCCCGGTCAAACCATAGGAATTTTTCCTTAAAGGGAATCATTCCTATGGTTACCCATGGTCTGGAATTTAGGTTAAGTTTAGGTTAAGAACTCTTCTGGCGCTTCATTATAATGTATCTCCCATCATATCATCGGGGTAACGTAACTCCGCCTTCCAGGCGCCCCAACTTCAGAAGTGGGTTACAATTAGGCCAATGTCAGGAAAAAACACCAGAAATGTAGAAATGACCTGGGGCATTGAAAAAAAAAAAGATTCATCCCAAATGATAAAAGCTGACTCATTGTAAACCTTATTGTATATATTCTTATAAATAATCAACCCAAATTTATACAAGAAGCAAATTTTAACTTTCGTTTTCTGAGATTTTTAAAATGGAGAGATAACTAGGGGGCTGATATCGTGTCTTGTGTTTCGGAATAAGTATTACAGACTTCTAGGGGTTGTACTACAAGTGTGATTCCACGTGTTGTTCGTTGCACAAAGTGTACGTGCGTAGCATATTTTCATACACGCCCCACAAGACCTGGTGTGTACTCAATAATTTCTGCTGCCGTCAAAAATCGTGAAAGAAGACCTTCCTCCGACACGATAGGTGTTGTACAACCCCTTCAAGGCTGTAATACTTATTTTGAAACACAAGGCACAGGATATCAGGGCCATTGTGTTTCAATCTTCAAACTTATTTTACATCGAAATTGTACGTTTCCGGACATTGGTTCAATATAAAAACTTTATCTACTAAGTCCCCTCTACAACCCACATAAGTCTGTAATACTTATCCTGATACTGCCTGTATAAACTCATTTTATAATAAACCTCTTAATTTGTTATATTTGAAGAGAAAAATTTTCGCCCAGACCGGGACTCGAACCCGGGACCCTTGGCAATGGTTTCAAAAGCAATTGGCGATAGGGAATTACAACGTATATAAGAGAAAAATTTGCGTATAGATCGTAACTCGCCTCGGTAGCTCAGTTGGTAGAGCACTTGGCCCGGAAAGCCAAGGGTCCCGGGTTCGAGTCCCGGTCTAGGCGAAAATCTTTCTCTTCAAATATAATTTATCTTTCATTGAGAAATGTTATATGAATAATAAAAACTCTTAATTTGTGTAACAATTTAAAATATTACAACTTTTATCTGAAATATCAGGCACAAGTTTCAATATTTTAACTTTTTTGCATAAAAACTTTATGGGTGGTTCAGAATAAATGTTAAAAGTATGAATTTTATAGTCGGCCGCGGTGGACTAGTGGTTATGCTCTTTGCCTCTGGTCCCGAGGGTCGCGGGTTCAAACTTGGCCGGGGTCGATGGATTTTTAGGACGGAGAAATCCAAGGAGTAAGTCCTCCGGGAGGGACTTTAAGCCGTGGGTCCCGAGTCTGAAGATTTTCAGGCTCGTAAAAGATCCTTAAGCCTGAATGAAATTGCCTTTAAGCAAAATTTACCGAATTTTCCCGTCCTAGTACTATCTTGGTTTCCTGGATGTCAGTATGAGGCGGAACGCTGACCACGGACCACTCAAATGACATCTATATGAAGACAAGTGTAACTAAATTAGTATGTTCAAATTCTTCCCTGTAGGGGGAGAGCGCCTAAATCTCTGTTAAAGGAAATATGGGCTTACAAGAAGAAGATTAATTTTATTTGGTGAATTTATCTAAATATCTTAGATTAAAAATCGTCTGAAATGAAATGCTATAATTTGCCTATGTTGTAACATTACAATTGAAAATATTTTCTACCGTATCTCCTGTTGATGGGAAATCTCTATTTTGTTCAGATGCCACAACTTTAAGCATGTCTATAGTAATTTTCTTTTTGTAATATTTTATTAATGTAGTAATCACAACAGAAAATCGGAATATCTACAAATTGATGACATGCAAATTAACACAGTAAGTAAAGTGATCCCACAACAGGCCCAGAGGCCCTTGGGGTAGTAGGACGTTAAGGCTCCTACTTTTTCTAGACAATCGGCACTTTAGGTCAGCCGGGTTGTCAGCCCTGCGTGACGGCCGCCTTTACCCCCAGAACAAGCGTCTGGTACTCATTTCCGTTAGAGGCTGAGTCGACCCCAAGGCCATAGTGCCGCCAGAGGGTTTGGGTCAGTTTAAAAATCCTGACCCCAACGGGACTTGAACCCTCGACCATCCGGCTTGTAGCTCAGTGCCTTAACCACTACGCCACGGCGTGCCAGAATCATTTAAATACCTATGTACCAAAGTAAATGGACATAATGTATTAAAAGAGGAAAGTAAAGAAAGATTGGTAAATGGGAATAAAGCTTATTTTGCAAATAGAACCTCATTCAAAAGCAAATTAATATAAAAAACTGCAAAAATAAGGGTATACAAAACCCTCATTAGACCAGTAGTCACATATGCTAGTGAAACTTGGGTCCTAAAAGAAACAATAAAACAGAAATTACTAACATTTGAAAGAAAAATTTTAAGAAGAATATTTGGACCAAATAGAGGAACTGATAACTGTTGCAGAATCAATACAAATAACGAACTAAACAGATTTATTAAAAAATCAGAATATAGTAAACCATCATATGGCCATCGCAATCTTCATCATTCATATTCATCTTAGGTTAAGCTTAGGATTAGGGACTCTCCTGGCGCACCATTATCATCATCATCACCCATCATATCATCGGGGCAACGTAACCCCGCTTTCCAGGCGCCCCAACCTCTGATGTGGGTTACAAGTACGCCATGCCAGGAGAGAAACCAGGGATGTCGAAAGACAAACCTGGGGCATTTGAGAGAGAGAAAAAAAAAGATCAGAATTGGTTGGCTTGGACATTGGTAAGAATGGATGATGAGAGGCTGGTCAAGAAACTCTATAAATGGAAACCTATAGGAGGCAGAGCTGTTGGAAGACCGAAGATCAGATGGGAGAATGACTAAAAGAAAATGAAGGTGACTAATTTGAATATGGCAAGAGACAGATTGAAATGGAGGAGCATTGTAACTTGATGGAAGCAGAAGAAAGCATAATTGAAAGAATTGAGGAGAAGGAATTAAAGTGGTTAGGACATGTTTTAAGAATGGAAGAAGAGCGATGGCCGAAGCAACTATATGAATGGCACCCAAACAGAAAGAACAAAAGAGGAAGACCAAGGTTAACATGGAACGAAAACATGAAGACATTAATGCAAGCTAGAGGGCTAAGCATCGAAGATGCCCAAGATCGTAGGCTTTGGAGGTTTGGCACGGGAAGACGGGAGCAGCTGTAAAAACCCGAAGATAGATAGATAGATTGTTGAGAAGGCAAAAACTTTCACTTTTGAAGTTGTCGCGCCTTAGGATGATATTTTTATTAATTATAGGCATATATTGTATATTTACACTGCAGAATGGCAATATTCTAACACTAAATTACTTTAAAACTTGCCCATACAAAATACACCTTTGTACACGAAACGGAAGTTTTGCACACAAAATAATTCTGAAAGGTAACAATAAAAATAAATATATAGCTGTATAGAAAAATGTTCACAAAACTTTGTGAAGTTTTACTAACTTGCAGCACAAGGAGTGCCACTAGACAGTTCAAAGAAAGTTGGTAATTTACTGGCTTAGGATTTGAACGTCTTATTATAGCACAGCTGTGTTGCAAAGTTAAAGTTGTTCTCTGTTCTCTACGCAGTGCACGTTACTCAAAGATATTTCTTTCATAACTAAGTATCACAGAGTTCATTGATGTTTCCACAACCGATACTTTCCTAAATTTATTGACTCAAGTTCCAAACATAAATCTTCAGTCAAAAAATCTCTCCAAAATGTTTTAAGATAGAAACTAAAATACATGGTTCTTCTTATTAAAGGATTAACTTCATTCTGCAGTTAATTTAAGGCAATGTAGGAATCCAAATACCTAGGAACAATAATCACAAATAGGAATGAGATGCACAAAAAAATTAAACATAGGCTCAATTCTGGAAATGCGTGCTATTATGCATTGCAGAGACTCTTGACGTCCCAACTCCTTTCAAAAAACGTTAAACTAAAATTATATAAAAATGTATTATTCTACCAGTCATATTATATGGATGCGAAACATGGACTCTTACTTTAAGAGAGGAAAGGAGATTACGAGTATTTGAGAATAAAGTACTTAGGAACATTTTTGGACCAAAGAGAGATGAACAAATAGGTGAACGGAGAAGACTGCATAACAATGAACTACATGGTCTTTATAGGAAGCCAGATATAATAAGAACAGTTAAGTCTCATAGACTGCGATGGGCAGGGCATGTTGCACGTATGGGGAATGAAAGACTTGCATGGAAGCTTCTTGTAGGAACGCCAGAGGGAAAACGCCCAGTTGGTAGACCAAGAATGAGGTGGGAGAATAACATTAACTATGATTTGAGGGAGTAGATTATACACGGAATGATTGGAAAACATTACTTCAGGATAGGGATGTATGGAGAGCTTATGTCCGCGCGGCCATGAACCTACGGGTTCGATAGTGCCAGTGAGTAAGAGTAAGTAAGTGGGAAAAATATTATTTAATTATTTCTTTTAAAAAAACTCCATGGCGCGACACACCTAGATGTCCCTTGACCTACCAACCGGCTGCTGGCCTCACATACACATGTGCTCTAAAATTCCTTTTACAAACTTCTAGGACTTGTAGAGGGACTGAGTAGATAATATCTAGAATTGGAAACCATGTCCGGAATCTTACCGTTTCCGTGCTACAGCCGTTTGAAAACATGTTTTTAACGCGACCACTTTTACAAGTAATTTATTATGAGGCGAGATACAGTACATCACTTGTTTTACAATTCAACTCATTAATAACTTCAATACCTTGAAGGTTAAACTAAGGTAAAGAGAGAGAGAGAGAGAGAGAGAGAGAGAGAGAGAGAGAGAGAGAGAGAGAGATTTTTTCCATAATTTTAATTAAATAACGGAATTAGATTCACACGAACGAACACAAACGTACATAGAGACTTGTATTACATATTATCAACAAACCCAAATCACCAAACTAAACTATTAAAACAGTCAATCAGTAACAAGCCTTGAATATTTAACTCATGCCCCAAATGGGAGTCAATGACCAATCACGTTTCAATGATTTTTTATTTACAATCAATCACAGTCGTATTTCGCCTAGAATTTAGCAACTAAAGTTTATCATAATAAAGAAAGCATCTCTTTTTCAACATTCTGAATAGGTCATAGCATTATTTTGCAGTGACTAACTCTCTGAGAAATACGGCTACCAGATTGTATATATTATAGTGCATGAATGTCAACACATAGCGCATTTGTAGCAATTGATTATACCACTGGTTGAACATATACAAAATTATCAGATTAAATGGTTCCATCACGTCCAGAGAATGTCAAATTCCCGTTTACCAAAGATGATTTACCACCTCAACCCTAAAGGCAAAAGAGACCTCGGAAGACCCTTCAATCGATGGAAAGATCAGTTTTTGTAGTCGCAGAACGGTCATCATCACCCGATACTACATTCGGAAGAAGAAGAAGAAGATTATACCGCCAAAAAAAGAAACCACTGTTTGCACTTTCTTAAATGTATTTTTTCCCAGCTAATAACATTCCAGAAAAATAAAATTGTCATATTTACATCATACGACATCAGAAATGAATTAACATAGTTCGATGTGTTTCATTTTTTCTCCCCTAGAGTGCATTCTTACAATATTGCGATTCTTTGGCTATAAACAATATGATCTGGTTGCAGTGATGAACAAAAGAAGCAAATAAAGCGTTCCAATCGTTTCTCATTTGTTTTCAAACATCACCATTTACATTAAATATATAAATATTTTAAAATAACTATATTTAAATAATGATTTGTGAGTAAACAGCTTAATTATATTCGTTAAATAGTCGTAACAAATGCCACTCTTGATTTCCAAATTCTCTAGATAATTCACTCCTTACTTCGTGAGTCGTGAATCTATCGATAATTTGGAAATCATTCGTGGAATTACTTATGATAATGTGTAATAAAATTGTATTATCACCAAAAAGATAATATTTATTAACATAATGCATAGAGACATCCAAACTAATCACACCCAAAACTACTTGGAGAAATTCACAATTTTCAGATATTTCTCAACAAGAACGCGTATATGATTGCAGGTACAATTCTTTATGCAGTCCACCGCTGTGGTCTCGAAGTAGCGTGCTGCCTTGTCACGCAGCAGGCCCTGGTTCGATCCCCGATCGGGACAGTTTCTTGGGTGAGGTTTTAATCGGGGTTTTTCCTCACCTGTAGGACAAATGTCAGGAAAACTTTAAGGCCAAAACGGTCCCAGAATAGCATATGGCCATCTCAATCATCATCATTCATATTCATCTTAGATTAAGCTTAGGATTAGGGACTCTCCTGGCGCACCATTATCATAAGTAATGCCACGAGTGATTTCCAAATTATCGATAAATTCACGACTCACGAAGTGAGGAGTGAATTTATCTAGAGAATTTGGAAATCAAGAGTGGCATTTGTTAGGACTATTTAACGAATAAAATTAAGCTGTTTACTCACAAATCATTATTTAACTGTAGTTATTTCAAAATATTTATATATTTAATGCAAACGGCGATGTTTGAAAACAAATGAGAAACGATAGGTACGCTTCTACTGCTTCTTTTGTTTATCACTGCAACCAGATCATACTATTTATTGCCAAAGGAACGCAATATTGTAAGAATGCTCTCTAGTGGAGAAAAAATGAAACATCAATCTGTATATTAATTCATTTCTGATGTCGTATGATGTAAATATTACAATTATATTTTCTGGATTATTACCTGGGAAAAAATACATTTAAGAAAGTCAAACAGTGGTTTCTTTTTTTGGTGGTATAATAAATTGCTACAAATGTTGACATGTATGCACTATATATACAATCTGGTAGCCGTATTTCTTATAGGCTCAGTCACTGCAAAATAACGGTCAGACCTGTTCAGAATATTAAAAACGAGGAGCTTTGTTTAATATATGGTAATTATAACACTGATAAATATTTCGTGAAACACGACTCTGATTGGTTGTAAAACAGAAATCATTGAAACGTGATTGGTCATTGACTCCCATTTGGGGCATGAGTTAAATAGTCATCATAATCACCCATCACATCATCGGGGCAACGTAACCCCGCCTTCCAGCACCCCAACCAGAGTACAGGGTTACAATTACGCCAGTGCCAGGGGAGAACACCAGAAATGCCTAAAAGGACAAACCTGGTGCATTAAAAAAAATTCTTTATGCACAAGTATTCACGTAGACTTTTACGGCCGGAGTTGCTATGATGATCTTGAAGAAGATTTTCGGGCTGTAGGTCGTGGTCGTGAGGCTTGTAGTTGCCTCACGACCACGGCCTACAGCCCGAAAATCTTCTTCAAGATCATCTTTATGCACATTTTATTTACACAACCAGGAATCATAATAATAAAGTTGATGTAATTAAAAATATATTAATTGAATAGCCAATTTACTAACTAGAAAGGTTGTTTATTGGGTACCTAAATTACTTTCTATTCGTAAAATGGTTAGGTAAAGTGATCCCACAACAGACCCAGAGGCCCTTGGGGTAATAGGAGGTTAAGGCTCCCACTTTTTCCAGACAATCATCACTTTATGTCAGCCGGGTTGTCAGCCCTGCGTGACGGCCGCCTTTACCCCAGAACAAGCGTCTGGTACTCATTTCCGTTAGAGGCTGAGTCGACCCCAGGGCCATGATTAGGTGTATGGACAAATTATTAAAAATGTTGGAATAGCCTGGAGATTCAGAGGTTATGTTTAATTTCTTAATAACAGTTATGAATAGCACCTACCTTTCCTGAAGTTTTGATTCCTTTAACAAGGCAAAGTACTACGACGACCCAGGAGAAGAGTAAACATAAGGCAAGATCCCACTTAATGGGGCCGATTTCTTCAATCCCACTTGATAATTGCAATACGTGTCTTCTGCAATAAAAGAAGTTGGTTTTCATCCGGTTTCAATATTTAAAAAATAATAATTCACTTATAATTTATATCCGTGTACACCAAAGAGGAAGTAATACCCTCTACATAGTAGAGAAACAATAGACCTAATTGAACAAAGTAAATTCAAACATTTAACTATTATGATGACATAGAATATATAGCAAAAAACTAAAAGAAGAATATGAAAAATGGGTGTTAGATTGTGTTAGATTGGATGGTACCAGGTAGAAAGAAGAGGTGGAGAAGTAGAAGAACATGGTATGAGGGAATATATGATGTCATGATGAAGAGTGGTTTGAAAGAAGGACAATGGGAATATAGGAATATCTGGAAAATAGGAATCAAGGGCGAACTGCTGTAATGTGGAAAGCCTGTATTAAGTAAGTAAGTAAGTAAGTAAGTAAGTAAGTAAGTAGTAAGTAAGTAAGTAAGTAAGTAAGTAAGTAAGTAAGTAAGTAAGTAAGTAAGTAAGTAAGTAAGTAAGTAAGTAAGTAAGTAATATAAATATACAGAAAATTAAATATCTGTGTATAGGAGAAGAAATGGATAATATAAATTTCAACAATGGAGAACTAAAACCTAGTATTGAATGCACTTATTTAGGAACAAAATTAGATCATTCAGGCGATAAAATAGTGGAAATTAAAAATAGAATCGCACAAACAAAACAAGCAATAAATGCTTCAAACTCTGTTTGGTGGAGCAAGAATATTACAAAAAACAGAAAATTACAAATATATCAAACCATAATTCAAAGCATTTTAACATATGGTGCTGAAGTTCGGCAAATTCCTACCACGAAAATGAAAAGAATTTTAAGTACAGAAATGGATGTTTTAAGAAGATCAGCTGGAAAATCTAGAATGGATAGAATACGAAATAAAAAAATAAGGGAAATTATGCGTGCACAAGAGGAGCCGGACATAATAGATATTATAGAAAAGAAAAGAAAAGGAAGGAGAAAGAAATTCTTGTTAAAATTTTTGGACCAAAGAGAGATGAACAGACAGATGAATGGAGAAGACTATTAAATAGTGAGATACATGATATTTATGGGAAACCAGTTGTAATAAGAACAATTGAGTCTTATAGACTGGGAAGGACATGTGGCATGAATGAGGAATGAAAGAGGAACATGGAAATTCCTGTTGGAAAACCAGAAGGAAAGCGCCCAATAGGTAGGCCAAGAATGAGGTGTCAAAATAACATTAACTATGGTTTGAGGGAGGTAAATTATACAGGTGATGAGTGAAACACGTTGGCTCAGAATAGGGATATATGGAGAGCTTATGTCCGCGCGGCTATGAACCTATGTATTCAATAGTGCTTGTGAATTAGTTGGTTTCTTATATTTACTATATATTCTATTCTATTTACTGTTATTTAATTCCTAAGAGTACATTTCGTAAATTATATCTGGAAATTGTTACATTTTGTTCACGTATTTAGCCCACCACATGAATTTACCATTTACGAAAACCAATGAACAATATTTTAAAACAGAGTTCGGTTATTAATTTATGTTATATTTTATGACGCTCTTTAACAACTAGATCATCGGCGTCGCAATTCAATTCTAGGCATGAAAGGAAACATACATTTTGTTCAGAGCCCCTTTATTTTGTTTAGTGTTGTAAATCTCCACGGTTTTATTTCCCTTCCGCAGGAAATCATACTCATGGTTTTTAAGTTATTATTAATGGCTATAAATGGTTTATTTATTTTACCTAAACAAAGAAACTAAATAAATAAACCATTATTTATTTTACCTAAGAAGAACGATGTGGACTTAGAAAGGGAAGGAGCACTATAGATACAATATTTACCTTGCAACAAATTATGGAAAAACGGAGAAAATGTAATATCTCATTATACATACTATTTATATATTATGAAAATGCATACGATGAGCTGTATATTTAAATAAATAATCCATTGAATTAAGTTATAAATAAATTATTATCAAACATGTTTTAGAAATCTGCTTCATGTTCCGGGATGTTTGTGAATTGCAGATAAACTTATCAGCGCCAAATAGCCATAATCTGTGCTAAATTTGACAATAGAATTTGATACATTCACAAGTCTTTTTCATTGTAACTAAAAAATGGCTAATCAACAAATTAATATGAAACAAAATTTGTAAGGCAAGTATTGAATTTATGGTGACATTTTCAATACTTACTCCCAGTATTGCAAACTCGCTGTTTCTGGAGAGTTAGTCCCATTTTGATGGCTGCTTTGATTGTTGTATGTGCCATTCATACCCTCACTCTGTAAAAAAAAAGTAAAACTATATTTTAAAAAAATAAGTACACTTATCATAAAGCAGGATGGTCAAAGAATATTTTAATAATAATAATAATAATAATAATAATAATAATAATAATAATAATAATAGTCAACTTTTATAGGATTAATGATGTGTTCCGTTGAAGTATTATTCAAAATTAAATTATAGAATTATGGAATATTCACCTGAAAGGTCCGTCTCCTCAACTTAATTAGTTATTTAACTATAGCGCTTTCGGCACTGGTCCCATGATCGGCAGGATTCAAAACTGGTGTTTCACTGAAGATCTGGTAGAGGGGGTTACATGTACTGGGTTCGTGTGAACAACAACGACCATTTGATAAACGAAAACGAACGCAGTACATGCAAACATGCAACCCCCTCTACCAGATATTCAGTGAAACACCAGTTTTGAATCCTGCCGATGATGGGACTAGTGCCGAAAGCGCTACAGTTAAATTACTAATAAAGTTGAGGAGACGGTCCTTTCAGGTGAATATTACATAATTTTATACTTTAATTTTAATAATAATAGTTTAATAATAATAATAATAATAATAATAATAATATAATAATAATAATAATAATAGTTATAACAATAACAATAACAATAACAATAATAATAATATTAATAATACATTCTTATTATTGATATTATTATTATTATTTTTCTTATTATTATTCATTCTTATTCTTCTTCTTCTCTTCTTCTTCTTATTCTTCTTCTTCTTCCTTCATTCTTCTTCTTCTTCTTCTTCTCTTCTTCTTCTTCTTCTTCTTCTTCTGTTCCCTTCGCCGTTTCCCGTCTCCCTGCACCCATTCATCTATTGTCATTCTCCTCCACGGTCCCAATTTCTTAGTGTTACTCAGTAGTGTGTGCGTGTTGTCCTTTAGTATCTCCTCGCTATCGGCTAATAGTACTACATCATCATAAGTAATGCCACGAGTGATTTCCAAATTATCGATAAATTCACGACTCACGAAGTGAGGAGTGAATTTATCTAGAGAATTTGGAAATCAAGAGTGGCATTTGGTTAGGACTATTTAACGAATAAAATTAAGCTGTTTACTCACAAATCATTATTTAACTATAGTTATTTTAAAATATTTATATATTTAATGTAAACGGCGATGTTTGAAAACAAATGAGAAACGATAGGTACGCTTCTACTGCTTCTTTTGTTTATCACTGCGACCAGATCATACTATTTATTGCCAAAGGAACGCAATATTGTAAGGAGGAGCTTTCTTTAATATGGTAATTATAACACTGATAAATATTTGGTGAAACACGAATCTGATTGGTTATAAAATAGAAATCATTGAAATGTGATTGGTCATTGACTCCCATTTGGGGCATGAGTTAAATAGTCAGCATAAACCAACAGCTTATTAATACCATTGAGTTGTAGGCCTTCTTCACCCTCTAAAGATTTAATGGCATGCTCTAGTACAGAATTAAATAGTAGAGGAGATATTGCATCTCCTTGCTTCAACCCATTCTGGATTTAAAAAATACGGTATCTGAAAACTGCCTACACGCACCTTACTCTTTGTGCCATTTAGACACATTCGTATAAGTCTAACTAACTTTTTAGGAATTCCGAACTCCAGCAGGATACTCTATAACGTCTCCACATATTTTATTCTTTCTAATTCATAATATAATTCATGTTTATACCAAATTAAGCCCTCCCAAAAAAAGAAAGAAAGAAAGAAAAGAAAAATCATTGGAAGAACTCAAAATAGAATTCGCCTTACCTCCTCGTTACCCGCCCAGTAGTAGAAATGAAGAAGTTGCCTATCACCTCGGCGGTACTATATAATATTCTAGTTTTGCGTAATGATTACTCTGGAAAATATTTGTTTTTATGTATTTTTTCTGTATGAGTATAGGTGAGTAGCCATGTACGTGTTTGTTTATATATTCATATGTTTTTTTCTTTATTTGTGAACCAGAATATGCACGTACGGCCAAACAGATCCGTGCGAAATTTAAATGAAAATGTATTTCCTTTCTTTCGGAAAAAGTCAATAAATATTCAATTACTATATTTTGAAAATAATTAATATCTCGAAATACATCCTCCACGCAATTGTACTTCCACATGTGTAATATGTGTTAAACTATAATTTAAGGATATTAGATAAATATTTAAAAAAATGGAACTTCCTATTACAAGTAAAATTTGGGAGGTATGTGAATTTTAAAAATTTTCATAAGTAATGCCACGAGTGATTTCCAATTTATCTAGAGGATTTGGAAATCAAGAGTGGCATTTGTTAGGACTATTTAACGAATAAAATTAAGCTGTTTTACTCAAAAGTAATTTTTAAAAATGTAGTTACCGGTATTTTAAAATATTTATATATTTAATGTAAACGGCGATGTTTGAAAACAAATCAGAAATGTGAGGTTATGTTAATTCACTGCAACTTGATCATATTATTTATTCCCAAATAGGATCGCTATATATTAAGAATACACCCTAGTGGAGAAATAATGAAACACAGCAAGATCAATACTTTGAAATTCATGTTAAAGCACCGTTGAAGTTAAGATGTTAATTATACAAGTTTTTTACCTGGTAATTCAGTCGTCCTCAACTAAGTTATTAAACTTCTTCAAGTTGTTCTAATATGGAGGCCATTCGAAATCAATGTTTCATCTCCTGCGTTTTAACTGGAACTGATGGTTGATGGTGTTGTAAAGGTTGTACAGTGGACATAAATCCACTAAGAAAGTGCAAACAGTGTTTTTTTTATCTGTGGTATAATCAATTGCTACAAATGTGTTTATAGTATCTCCCGCATGCGCTATCTGCTGACATCCATGCACTATGTATACAATCTTGTAGCCGTGTTTCTTGGAGAGTCAGTCACTGCAAAATAATGCTATGACCTATTCAGAATGTTAAAAAAGACGAGTTTACTTCAATATGATAAACTTTCGTTAATAAATTCGAGGCGAAACACGACTGTGATTGGTTGTAAGTAAAAAGTAATTGAAATGCGATTGGTCATTGACTCCCACTTGGGGCATGAATTAAATAGTCATTATAAATAATATGCTTATTCTTCTTCTTCTTCTTCTTCCTTCCAAGTATTAGGCCAAGGCCTGTTAAGATCCTATAGAAAAATTTCCCCTCCAGCGTTTTGATCCTTCCGGGAAATTCTCGTATAAGACTTGAAAGCATAATAATAGTCCCTTCGATTGGTTGCTGGTCAAAGGAAGGCAAGACCAGTGATGGGGCTACCATCTTATAGCCTCTGGTCAGGTTTTTCTGAAAAAGAAAAAAAATAAAGGAAAGAAGAAATGGAAGAAAGGAAAGATTCCCTAGCCCTCGGATGCCCTAATAGCATCGGAATAAAAAAAAACAAGAGTTAACCAAGAGAGGTTAGATAGTAAAGTTAAAAGAGTGCAAAACACAAGTAAGTGGAAGAAATGTTTTGCTCAGCTTGGGCACCTTGTGGTCGCCATCCACATATCCCCTAGATGAGGACCCCTGAGGGATAATATGCTTAATATGCTTCTTCACTGAGTTTAATTCTATCTTTAATTATTTTTATACTGTAGGTCCTATCCAAGAATTTACATAATTTAAATTGAGATTTGTAAAATCACTAAAACATTTATGGCAGTTAATTATAAGTACAAAGAGATTTCCTCAGTTTTGTTAATTTTTTTGTTTATTATTATTTTTTATTTGATAGGTGTCTGTTCACAAAGCTTCATCTCACAGGAAGTACGTAAAAATGGATATTTCCGGTCTTTATTGTACGTGTTGGAACGTAATTTCCTGCACGTGCCTGGGATGAAGTGAAGCAAATACAGTATTAGAATAAATCTCTGTATGCAAAAGGATTTCTATAATCTGGAACATTTGCTGTTTATGCTAGCTCACCCAATAACAAAATGTAGTTCTATTTATCTATTCGCAAGCTTCTCCTTTATATCTACCGGTATGTTATTATATCCAATGTGGATTTTAATAACTTCAAAAAAGCATATGATTCAATTAAGAGGGAGAAGTTATATAGTATCCTGCTGGAGTTTGGAATTCCTAAAAAGTTAGTTAGACTTATACGAATGTGTCTAAATGGCACAAAGAGTAGGGTGCGTGTAGGCAAACAGTTTTCGGACACTTTTGAAATCCAGAATGGGTTGAAGCAAGGAGATGCACTATCTCCTCTACTATTTAATTTTGTACTAGAGCATGCAAATTAAATCTTTAGAGAATGAGGAAGGCTTACAACTCAATGGTATTAATAAGCTGTTAGTTTATGCTGATGATGTAGTATTATTGGCCGATAGCGAGGAGATACTAAAGGACAACATGCACACACTATTGAGTAACACTAAGAAATTAGGACTGGAAGTAAATAGCAATAAAACTAAATATATGGTCACATGTAGGAATTCATTATATAATGGAAATGGACAGCTAATGACAAATGAGGGGAAATTTTGAGGAAGTGGCTGAATTCAAATACCTAGGAACAATAATCACAAATAGGAATGAGATGCACAAAGAAATTAAACATAGGCTCAATTCTGAAAATGCGTGCTATTATGCATTGCAGAGACTCTTGATATCCCAACTCCTTTCAAAAAACGTTAAACTGAAAATATATAAAACTATTATTCTACCAGTTATATTATATGGATGCGAAACATGGACTCTTACTTTAAGGGAGGAAAGGAGATTACAAGTATTTGAGAATAAAGTACTTAGGAAAATTTTGGACCAAAGAGATATGAACAGACAGGAGAATGGAGAAGACTAAATAACAATGAACTACATGGTCTTTATAGGAAGCCAGATATAATAAGAACAGTTAAGTCTCGTAGAATGCGATGGGCAGGACATGTTGCACGTATGGGGAATGAAAGACTTGCATGGAAGGTTCTTGTAGGAAAGCCAGAGGGAAAACGCACAGTTGGTAGACCAAGAATGAGGTGGGAGAATAACATTAACTATGATTTGAGGGAAGTAGATTATACAGGGAATGCTTGGAAAGTATTAGCTCAGGATAGGGATGTATGGAGAGCGTATGTCCGCGCTGCCATGAACCTACGGGTTCGATAGTGCCAGTGAGTAAGTAAGTAAGTAAGTAAGTAAGTAAGTGGATTTTAATAAACCCACTTCCAAACAAAATAAACAACAGAATAATATATTTTAATATTGATGAAAATTATTAATTAAATAAAAATAAAACGTAGTTTTATTTGATTTTCATATTTATTATATAATTCAGTGACAGCTGTTTCGGTACACTGTACCTTCTTCAGACATGTTAACAAATTTTGAATTGTGTTCCAACTGATCTAAGCAACAATACAATAATATTTATTTAATTTAACAAAGGGGATTAATTCAAATCAAGTTGAGAATTTAACAGTTTGTTACTACTTTTCAATTTATTTATTTCTACAGTCTCCCAAAGATCTAACTTCTTACCCTTATCACAAACATGTAAAATTTCAAAATTTGAATCGAAACAATGATTAAATTGGAATAGGTGGTTGGCATATTTTGAATATTCTGGTAGACCCTTTATCTCTCGGATAAAGGCACACATGAGAGCATATAACACAATTAGAATATTCAAAATATACCAACCACCTATTCCAATTTAATCATTGTTTCGATCCAAATTTTAAAATTTTACATGTTTGTGATAAGGGTAAGAAATTCGATCTTTTGGAGGCTTTAGAAATAAATAAATTGGAAAGTAGTAACAAACTGTTAAATTCTCAACTTGATTTGAATGAATCCCCTTTGTTAAATTAAAAAATTTAAATAAATATTGTTGTATTGTTGCTTAGATCAGTTGGAACACAATTCATAATTTGTTAACATGTCTGAAGAAGGTACAGTGTACCGAAACAGCTGTCACTGAATTATATAATAAATATGAAAATCAATTATTTTTATTTAATTAATAAATATGGATTTTCATCAAGTAAACACCAACTCAATTGATTATTTGATCAAAATTGTTGCAATTTAAAATAAATTACATTTTATGTTAAATAAATATAATATTCTGTATAAAGCATTTTAGAGCGAATTCTTTAGTATTGCTGACATTAAAATATATGATTGAAAAAGAAAAAAACCAAAAATATTTAAATATCTTAATGAACTGTTTCCAAAATCAAATCCTTAGAATAAAATCCTGCTAAAAAAGGATTTAATAGCAATTATACTGATACCCAATTATAAAAACCCTGTTGAGTTTTTGGGAAGAAAAATCTACAAAAAAATGTATTGACTTAGGCTTTCACGGCCGGAGTTGCTCTGATGATCTTGAAGAAGATTTCCGGGCAGTAGGCCGTGGTCTTGAGACAAACCTTGCGGATGCCAGACACAGTCTCTGGCGAAACGTCGGGGAACTTCAAGCCTCGAGACCACGGCCAACAGCCCGGAAATCTTCTTCAAGATCATCGTACTACTAAAAAATGTTTGTAATAATTTTCAGTAAATCAAAAATATTTTTTGCACCATAGTGCATTTTGTCGTACTTACAGCAGTGGCGACCATCATTAAAAGAACAATTTCCTAAATTTCGGGGTTGCCAATCTAAATAACTATACTGTAATATTGCATATCACCTACCTCGTGCGGGAAGTAAAACCACTGCTCTTTATGTATACTACGTACAATAGCGTCACTGCTATAAAGTAAAATAAATATTCTCTTTAATTTGCTTACTTGTTATAGTCAGCTGCTAGATGGCAGTGAAGACAGTGTTCTCGCGACATCTAGTAATAATGGAGAGTATAATACATATATAAGAAAAAATAAGTGTTTGAATTGGATTCGCCTGGTAGTGTAATGGATATCACGCTGAGGTACAGACTCAGAGATCCGGGTTCGAATCCCGTCCAGGCATTTATTTTTCTTATCATACCATATATATCCAAGAGGTTGTGTTAATATACATTATACGAAACAAATCACTGCATTTTAAATGAAATATACTTTATTTGAAACAATATAAAACAATAAATTCGTACTTGCCACCATTTTAATCCTGATTGGTGTCACTGCCTGTTGTAGTGTCAACTAAATTATTTTCGGCATTTACCGTATAAACATTGGCCAGACTGTTAACGTTAGTCAGTTGTTTGTAATGAACGCAAATATTTCCAAAAAAATGTATTATTTTACTATTATTAATTATTTTGAATACACCATCCTGCAAAAAATAATGTACAACGCACGTTTGTGAAGTGTTTTACAGAATCTCCGACTTTAAAAGCCTCACTTTAGCTTAGTTTTTAATCATTTCCTCGCTTCTGTAATAACCACTTCCCAACCTACCATTGTTTTATACTATTTTGTGATTGCCCATTGTTATGGGAGATGCGTCATTTATTACTTGTCAAAACGTCATATGAGATACGAGGTTTTACTATTCCAAATTTACAAATCAACGAAATAATTTATTTTTGATGTGAAGACATTGGAATTTAATTGTGTATAAGGTCCTAATTCGCCTGCATCAGTATCTCAAATTTCATAAAAAGCTTGATTTCCTAAATTTTTCGAAAAAAAAGAAGTAAATATGTACATTATTTACAATATCAGTGCACATGAGTTTGTTTAACCAATCCTACCTATTTCCGTTCCACGAGTAAAAAAAAAGTATATCTATTTTTTTTATTCAAATTTCTGTGTAAGAATGTAAGAGATAGAGAGGTATTTGTGTGTATTCTGCGCTTTTTTGTTATTTCTTTATACAGGCTAAAATGTACTCCTTCGCCGTGATACAGTTAGTCACCCAAACATTCAAGACTAAAAGTGTATAAAACACTGGCTCTTCCAACTCTTTTGTATGGTAGCAAAGTATGGACATTGAAATAGAAGGTTATACAGAGACTTAAATCTTCTGAAATGAGATGTCTTATGAGGACTGTAGGATATACACTACTATATAAAAAAATGAAGATATCTTAGAAAAATTACACTTTTCTTCTTCTTCTTCTTCTTCTGCTTCATGAAATTAGGCCTTTTGATCTGTTTTCACATGAATTAATGAATCCTCCCAACTAGGAAATGGGCGTCCAACATTTCTATGTCCTATTGGTTTGTACTTTAGTAACAGCTGAGAGATTCTATCTGTAGGCATTCTCTTGACATGTTGTTTCACTCATGTTGTCAATTCTATTTCTTAAATTAAAAATATTTAAGTCCTTCCTAATATCCTCACTTCTAATATCCACACTTCTATTACACCCTATTACACTTTTAGAAAACAAAATTTCTGATTACAAGTCAAGATGGATGCAACATGTTCATCGAATGGGAGATCACAGGATACCCAAACAAATGTTAAGATATCAACCTGCAGGAAGAACAAGACAGGACGTGCACTCAAAAGACTTTTGGATGGTGTTTCTCTTGAGTCCAAAACAGATCAACAAATGGCCTAAATTCGTGAATGAACTATGATGATGATAGTATATTTTACTTGTAAGACGATTCGAAACCAATAATTATATGTCCACCACTGTGGTCTCGAGGTAGCGTGCTGTCTTGTCACGCAGCAGGTCCGGGTTCGATCCCCGGTCGGGACAGTTTTTCCGGGTGAGGTTTTTATCGGGGTTTTCCTCATCTGCGAGACAAATTTGAGGAAAACTTTAAAGCCCAAACGGTCCCCGAAATAATGTGGTCATCGCAATCATCATTATTCATATTCATCTTAGATTAAGCTTAGGACTAGGGGATCTCCAGGCGCACCACTATCATCATCACCCATCATACCATCGGGGCAATGTAACCCCGCCTTTCAGGCGCCCCAACCTCAGAAGTGAATTACAAGTACGCCATTCCAGGAGAGAACATCAGGAACGTCAAAAGACAACCTGGAGCATTTACCAAAAAAAAATCGTGGGGAAAATATGGAACCATTCACAACTATGTTAAAAGCGTTTGTTATTTGGTAACTAAAGGTACCACAAATTATGACATTGTGTTTGTGATTCCGAAATTAAAGTTGAGCAGTTACTATGTACTATATTCATATTTATGTAGTTTACTCAGGTTGTATCAGTTATGTATTAATTAGCTTTATTTTTCTCAAATATTTTTTAATCTCGGTTTATTGAAAAGAGTATTTATTTCAAAAGAAGTGATTTTATACCCAATAGAATAAAATATTTCGGTCAAAGAAATGTAGTAAAGCAGATTTCCGTCCTCTGCAAAAATACATATTTTGTTTGAAAGCAAAACGTAAGAGTCTAATTATGCAATATTGGATGAATATTTAACTCTTTGTATGCGGTATGAATTGGCAAGAAGCTTCATTAAATGCAGAAGTAAAAAAGAAAAAGCGTGCAAATTTTTTATAAAGGCAATTACTTTGAAGTGATATAAAACTGCGAAATTATTCACAAAACAGAAGCAACACAGACAGTCACAGAGAAAGCGACAAAAACAGATGAAATAAGTTTAATAAAATGTATCTACAATTATAACAAGCAGGTGTTCACCGCTGTGGTCTCAAGGTCATGCAGCGGGCCCGGATTCGATTCCCGGCCGGGACAGGCTCCTGGGTGAGGTTAAAATCTTAATCTTAAATAAATCTTTTTCGGGGGTTTTTCCGCAACTGTAAGACAAATGTCAGGAAGCTTAAGGCCCAACGGTCCTCGATCATCATCATCATCATCATCCTTATCATTATCATCCTTCACCGCACCGGTGCGGAAAGCAACGGGAAGCTACCACACCTATAATTCCTTAGTAAAGCTACAAAGCAATAGCATGAAAATGCTATGATTGCTGTGAAATATCTGAATGACAGAATTACTTTAGAATACAACAATCAGTGACGCTTTAGTTCGTAGTAACAAAACCTATACTTGGTTGTCTAATAAAACATAAAACACGCTATCAAAACAAAATGCAGGTTCAACAAAATATAAAATACACTTCAATCCTTGAATTGGTGAAACAATAACACTGGTCAACATGATTTTTGTCTCATGAGTACCAATAGTTGTACTTAATGCAGTTTTTTTTATCCTGTTTTCAAATATGTATTCGGAATTTTCCCATCACCCACAGTTTTTTTATTTCAATTTCAATTAATGGATTTAAATAATTGTTAACTAACTGGAGTAACTTTTGAGACGAATATGATACGGCCCTAATAGTGATTAATGAATATAAGAAATGAATAAATAATGAAGGAATAGAATATAGTTAAAAATAAATTAAGTTTCATGTTGGTAAATAGTTCTCACAAGAAGCGGTTGAAACCCTAAGTAAAAGAGGTCATAAACATGCAACTCCTCAAATTAGACCTGAAATGTTTAAGCTGGGTCTAGCTTCAAAAATCACGTTTGGGAGAAATGTCAGACTCCAAATTTACAATCGCGGAGAGCCCAAGCTGGCAAACACGGTCCCTAGCCGTGAGAATAAAATCAAAAGGTAGGTGGTGGTTTAAATAAAATAGTTACGCCCTTGGAGGACATGTGATTGAATATTCTAACCAATCAAAATGAGAGTTAGGGTATAGACCATATATGGGAATAATTGGTCCTGACTTCGATACGGAACTCATGAGGACAAAATTTAATACACTTACACTTATACTCGACACTTAGAAGGAAGAAGATCTTGATTGTATAGTAAAAAAAATCTTGTAACAACGGTTATGGACTTAGGGAAAATCTCCCGAACTCATAAGTCTTTTGCTAGTCCTCATTAGCGAAATATCGAAGGCCAGGGACAGAAAAGTTTTAATTTCACTATGTAACGTGCATTTAAATTGGCAAAGATTAAGTAAATAAAATAATACAAATAATTAGTGATTGTCTGTTCCCACGCAATTCTCCTTCCGAACCCTATATAGATAGGAGTCTCAGCGCTCACCCTGAAACAGGAACCGACTAGCTACCGAGGAAGGGCAAGTAACTATTTACAATAAAATCAAAGTGAAACCCTAGTGACATAACAGCCTCCTCCAAAATACCGCCCCAAAGGGTATTTTTACTGTGACAAAGTGTTTTCAACGTGAGTGCATTCAAAATAAGGGTGATTCACGAAAGTTATGGACTGAACATCATGATCCAGCAACAGTGTGGAAGACAACATTCAAACCACGAGATGGAAGGTGCAGCTAGGAACGGACAACAATCCAGGAGCAGATCAACCCAGATAGCCATCGGCAGATCTCAACACATCCCCATGTAAGACGAACAATGAAGATATAACAAGGTAAAGTGACAAATTTGTAAAAAAAAATTAAATAATGTGTTAGGAAGTCAAATTTAAAATATACGAAAGTAACAATACATTGTTGTGTTAAGAAATTAAATAGCAATAAATTCAAGGGAAAATAGAAACAAAGATCCGATTCTTCCTTCAGGTAGTTGGCACGCAATATTGTGCAAATATCTAACTTATAAAAAAAAATTAATGATCCTCAGGAGTGGAAGAATAACTAAAGAAATTAAAAAGAACAAAGACAGTCGGAAAATGGAGGGAAATAGTATAAATTTTATAGAAGGGCAAGCTTCATCAGAAAGTAGGCCTAATGATGAAGTAGAAGTAGGGACAGAGCATAACGATAGCCCGAACGCCCCCTTAAATGTAAATGATTCAAAGAAAACTAATAAGTCCCAGAACGACTTTGAATATTTCGTGAGGCAAATGTTAATGTCAATGAGGGAAGATATAAATAAAAGTAATAAAACATTGGAAGAAATGAAACAAATTCATAAAGAAATGAGGGAAGACCTGAGCAATTTTAGATTAGAAATAAAACAAACTCGAGATTCTGTAAAATCAGAAATTCAGGGGACAGGAGAAAAATTTACCACTAGTTTAGCAGGAAAGGGTGAGATAGGTAGAAATAATTATGATGAAAGGGAGACAGGAATATATGAAACTCCCCAAGAAAATAAATGTAAAAAGTAACAATGATATTGGTGTGGTAGTTACTACAACAGGTGAAAGTACTGTAGATCAAACTCAAAGGACTCAGATAGGGAAATGACACTTCAGAATGAGGGAAAAGAATGCGAGCCAACTATTATAGATGTAAACAAAATACCTCAAACCAAACTGTTAAAAGGACGATGCCTTAACCTCTTTCTTAAATTTTCGTATGCTTATAACGCTTCCATTTTATTCCTTAGGAATAATATTAGATTTTTAAGAACATTAACTATGAAGTTATAATAGCACATATTTAATTATATATATATCTCAATGATATTTAAAAGTTTGGTTTAAACCTTCATTTCACATCGTATTTGGGTAAGTAACTTGTTTTCGACAAATGAATTTTGTACCTGTGAAGGGTGTGCCTATTTCCGTCTCACTCGCACTCTTTCATCTTTTACAAACATTTTAAGTTTAGTGAACTGATTTTTATCTCTATTCTAGACTGGGTTCAACGTTTTCTTACATATTCCCACTACGATCAGCTGTTCGTTTCTTTATAATTTTCACAATTTACTTATTATTATCATCGTCTCTGTTCTTGTTCACGCTTTAGATTAAGGCAAATATACATGCTAATTATTTTTATTCTTTTTTTTATAAAGCGGGGTGGTGCCTCTCGCTCCCTCTGTAAATTTAAATTTTCTTCCCCTGTTTTGGTCAACATTTATCTAGTCTCATTATGTTTTCTAGTGAGTACCAATATAAACCCTTTTAAACTATTTCTCATTAAATTTTCCTAATACTAATGCATGACCAACACTTCTTGCATTTATCATACTAATATTACCAGATATAATCTTATTTACTAATTACACATTTATTTAATTGTGCATACAATGCAGGTGCATGTTAATGTCTAACTGATATTACGTCCATTCTAACAGGATAGTATGAATTTTGCAGGGCGGTATTTTGGAGTGTGGCGGTTAAATATCACTTGGTTTTCACTTTAATTTTATTATATATATTGTTACTTGCCCTTCCTCGGTAGCTAGTCGGTTCCTGTTTCAGGGTGAGCGCTGAGACTCCTATCTATATAGGGTTCGGAAGGAGAATTGGGTTGGAACAGACAATCACTAATTATTTGTATTATTTTATTTAATTAATCTCTGCCAATTTAAATGAACGTTACACAGTAAAAATAAAACTTTTCTGTCCCTGGCCTTCGATATTTCGCTAATGAGGACTAGCAAATGACTTATGAGTTCGGGAGATTTTCCCTAAGTCCCTAATCGTTGTTACAAGATATTTTTTTACTATACATTCAAGGTCTTCTTCCTTCTAAGTGTCGAGTATAAGTGTCAGTGTATTAAATTTTGTCCTCATGAGTTCCGTATCGAAGTCAGGACCAATTATTCCCATATATGGTCTATACCCTAACTCTCATTTTGATTGGTTAGAATATTTAATCACATGTCCTCCAAGGGCGTAACTATTTTATTTAAACCACCACCTACCTTTTGATTTTATTCTCACGGCTAGGGACCGTGTTTGCCAGCTTGGGCTTTTCGCGATTGTAAATTTGGAGTCTGACATTTCTCCCAAACGTGATTTTTGAAGCTAGACCCAGCTTAAACATTTCAGGTCTAATTTGAGGAGTTGCATGTTTATGACCTCTTTTACTTAGGGTTTCAACCGCTTCTTGTGAGAACTATTTACCAACATGAAACTTAATTTATTTTTTACTATATTCTATTCCTTCATTATTTATTCATTTCTTATATTCATTAATCACTATTAGGGCCGTATCATATTCGTCTCACTTTAAGGGATAGAATGAAGAGTGATGAGATAAGGATGCAGTGGAATAGTAGGGAAATGGTTGAACATATACTTACTTACTTACTCACTGGCACTATCGAACCCGTAGGTTCATGGCCGCGCGGACATAAGCTCTCCATACATCCCTATCCTGAGCTAATGCTTTCCAATCATTCCCTGTATAATCTACTTCCCTCAAATCATAGTTAATGTTGTTCTCCCACCTCATTCTTGGTCTACCAACAGGGCGTTTTCCTTCTGGCTTTCCTACAAGAAGTTTCCAGGCACGTCTTTCATTTCCCATACGCGCAACATATCCTGCCCATCGCAGTCTACGAGACTTAACTGTTCTTATTATATCTGGCTTCCTATAAAGACCATGTAGTTCATTGTTATGTAGCCTTCTCCATTCACCTGTCTGTTCATCTCTCTTTGGTCCGAAAATTTTCCTAAGAACTTTATTCTCAAATACTCGTAATCTCCTTTCCTCCCTTAAAGTAAGAGTCCATGTTTCGCACCCATATAATATGGTTGAACATATACTTACTTACTTACTTACTTACTCACTGGCACTATCGAACCCGTAGGTTCATGGCCGCACGGACATAAGCTCTCCATACATCCCTATCCTGAGCTAATGTTTTCCAATCATTCCCTGTATAATCTACTTCCCTCAAATCATAGTTAATGTTGTTCTCCCACCTCATTCTTGGTCTACCAACTGGGCGTTTTCCTTCTGGCTTTCCTACAAGAAGTTTCCATGCACGTCTTTCATTCCCCATACGCGCAACATGTCCTGCCCATCGCAGTCTATGGGACTTAACTGTTCTTATTATATCTGGCTTCCTATAAAGACCATGTAGTTCATTGTTATGTAGTATTCTCCATTCACCTGTCTGTTCATCTCTCTTTGGTCCAAAAATTTTCCTAAGAACTTTATTCTCAAATACTCGTAATCTCCTTTCCTCCCTTAAAGTAAGAGTCCATGTTTCGCACCCATATAATATAACTGGTAGAACAATAGTTTTATATATTTTCAGCTTAACGTTTTTTGAAAGGAATTGGGACATCAAAAGTCTCTGCAATGCATAATAGCATGCATTTCCAGAATTGAGCCTATGTTTAATTTCTTTGTGCATCTCATTCCTATTTGTGATTATTGTTCCTAGGTATTTGAATTCAGCCAATTCCTCAAAATTTCCCTCATTTGTCATTAGCTGTCCATTTCCACTATATAATGTATTTCTACGTGTGACCATATATTTAGTTTTACTGATATTTACTTCTAGTCCTAATTTCTTAGTGTTACTCAATAGTGTGTGCGTGTTGGCCTTTAGTATCTCCTCGCTATCGGCCAGTAGTACTACATCATCAGCATAAACTAACAGCTTATTAATACCATTCAGTTGTAAGCCTTCCTCATTCTCTAAAGATTTAATGGCATGCTCTAGTACAAAATTAAATAGTAGAGGAGATAGTGCATCTCCTTGCTTTAACCCATTCTGGATTTCAAAAGTGTCTGAAAACTGTTTGCCTACACGCACCCTACTCGTTGAGCCATTTAGACACATTCGAATAAGTCTAACTAACTTTTTAGGAATTCCAAACTCCAGCAGGATACTATATAACTTCTCCCTCTTAATTGAATCATATGCTTTTTTGAAGTCTACATATAGTTGATGTACAGTACCATTATATTCCCATTTCTTTTCTAAAATCTGTCTTATACTAAAAATCTGATCTGTTGTAGACCTGTTTCTTCTAAATGCACATTGATGATCTCCTAGAATGTCATCAATATAGGGAGTAAGTCTGCTTACTAATATATTTGTTAGAATTTTGTACAAAGTTGAAAGTAATGAGATGCCCCTATAGTTGTTGCAATCAGTTTTATCTCCTTTCTTATAAATTGGTACGATAATTGATTCCTTCCATTCGTCTGGAAGAGCTTCTTTTTCCCAAATCATACTAAGCAACCAGCGTATCTTGTCCATCAATTTTTCTCCCCCTGATTTTATCAGTTCTGCTGGGATCTCATCTGAACCTGATGCTTTATACATCTTCAATTTTTCAATTGCCATTTCAACCTCTAATGCACTTGGCTCTGCGACTAGCATTTCTGCTGTCTGTAACTTATCCTCCTCAATGTCCTGTTCTGTATGTACATTTAATAGCTGATTAAAATAACTTTTCCATCTATTTAATATACTCTTGGAATCTGCAATCATATCCCCATTTTCATTCCGAATTATGTTTGTTCTAGCCTGAAACCCTTTCTTCTCTATACTAATTCCCTGATATAATTCTCTAATGTTCCTATTTTTTGCATTCATTTCAAGATCATTAATCTTCTCTCTCAAATATTCCCTCTTTTTACTCTTTAGTAACTTGGTGGTTTCCCGTCTAACACTACCCAATTGCTCTAAATTTACCTCATTTGGCTCGTGTAACCATTTCATTTTTGCTAGCTTTCTTTTCTTTACAATGTCAGCACATTCCTCATCAAACCATTTCTTGTTTTGCCTCTCTTTTAAACAACCAATGCTTTCTGATGCTGACAATTTAATAGTATCTCTTATAGCCTCCCATTCTTTATTTATATCAGTTTCTTCTTCGTTTGCCACATTGTCATCTGAAGATTCCAGTACTTCAAATCTATTAGCAATTTTGATTTGGTATTCTTGCCGCATTTCATCATTTTTCAAGTTTTTTAATTCATATTTTACAGAATCATCTTTAGCGTTTGTTCCTCTCATAAGCGATAGCCGTTGTCTGATTTTCACCCTGACCAGATGATGATCTGAATTGCAGTCTGTCCCTCTAACTGATCTAACATCAATGATGCTACTGTGCCAGCGTTTATCCACTAATACATGATCTATCTGGTTCCGAGTTTCTCCATCTGGGGACGTCCAGGTGTATTTATGAATATCCTTATGCTGAAATGTTGTGCTCTTAACAATGAGATTCTTTGATGTGGCAAATGTGACTAATCTAACTCCGTTGTCGTTACTATCTTCATGAAGACTGAATTTGCCTATTGTTGGTTTGAATATATCTTCCCGCCCCACTTTTGCATTAAAATCTCCTAAGACAATTTTCATATGATATCGTGAAAGGCTATCAAATAAGCATTCTAATTCTTCATAGAACTCATCCTTGATCTTGTCATCTTTATCTTCTGTGGGGGCATGTACATTTACAATTATAAAATCATGTCGTTTACCCTTTAGAATTATGTATGATATCCTATCACTAACAAACTTAATATCTCGGATAGCGGATAGGATCCTCCTTCTGACTAAAAAACCCGTTCCAAATGCAGGTCTTTCTGCACCCCCATAGTATAATGAAAAGCTTCCTGATTCCTGACTACCTTCTCCTGGCCACCTAACTTCCTGTAAAGCGACTATATCCAAGGGTGATTTATCCAATTCCCGCGTTAATATCTCTAGTGCCCCGCTATTGTATAAAGTCCTAACATTCCATGTTCCTAGGAACATGTCCCTGTGTTTGAGCCTTTGGCATGGGTTCCCTGAAGTAGTCCCCGCCCGGAGAACCGAATGGGGGACTATTTGACCTCCGGAAAATTTTACCCCAGTAGAACCCATGTCCGCATTTCTTGACGGTTGTATTTTTACGGTGAAAGATCGTCACTCTTTCGACCAAGGTACTTATTTCGTCTGGCTTATCACCTTCGACCAGTCCGGCATGGGTAACCCTATCGGCAGCAATGCTACCGCCGGCATAGCTCTCAGGATCATTTAAGCACACAAGCCACTCCACCACGACAAGGTAAAGATACCATGGAGGGATGGTTGAACATATACAAAATTAAATGGTTCCAACACGTCCAGAGAATGTCAAATTCCCGTTTACCAAAGATGATTTACCACCTCAACCATAAAGGCAAAAGAAACCTCGGAAGACCCTTCAACCGATGGAAAGATCAGTTTTTGTATTCGCAGAACGGGCATAATCACCCAATACTGCATACGGAAGAAAAAGAAGAAGAAATAATTGTTTTCTTTAATAAAGGTTTTTTCGTCTATTTGTCCATTGTAGAAAAAAACACTTTCATCATGATATTTCAGCTATGGAAAAGAGATATCAAGGCAAATGGAATCCTAATATGTTGGCCGATTATTGTTGAACCATCAAGAGGGATGCTCCAAAGCGAAATATAGCAGAAAATCGCCATTTCTTACTCGATACTAATATAATGATACTATATAATGCTTTCTGCCAATTGTTTTTTTATTGTTTTAAAAACAATATTAGATTAATTAAATCAATTTATCTTATAAGATAAATTGCCAATTTAAGGATTAATGCTGATTTCATATAACTAAAGTGATCCCACAACAGGCCCGGAGGCCCTTGGGGTAGTAGGAGGTTAAGGCTCCCACTTTTTCTAGACAATCGGCACTTTATGTCAGCCGGGTTGTCAGCCCTGCGTGACGGCCGCCTTTACCCCCAGAACAAGCGTCTGGTACTCATTTCCGTTAGAGGCTGAGTCGACCCCAGGGCCCTAGTGCCGCCAGAGGGTTTGGATCAGTTTAAAAATCCTGACCCCAAAGGGACTTGAACCCTCGACCCTCCGGCTTGTAGCTCAGTGCCTTAATCACTACGTTACGGCACTACATAAATAAATTTTCCTTGATTTTTCTGGGATTTATATTAATAGTTGCATCTTGGACGGACTGCTTTTAAAAATGTTCCTGATGAACCGTGAAAATTGCCTTCTCCGCTCATTTGTACTTCTTCTTCTTCTTCACTTCACGGGCTAGGCAAATTGCCTCACAGTTGTTCTGTCCATCTTTTCACTGGCCTTCCTACACTACTTGAACCTCTTGGCTTGTAGTTAAATGCTGCTTTTGGTAATCTTGTTACGTTCATTCTTTCTACACGACTAAACCATTTTGTCTCTATATTCTTTGATTTTATCATTCATTGGATATATATTTAGCTCTGTTCTTATATCTTCATTCTTTATCCGATTCATTTTTACTTTAAATTCAAATATGAAACTAGAACCCAAAATTGCAGAATATAACAAAAAGTTTGTTGATTTATCGTTTTTTCTTTCTCTAAATATATCGTTTACGCAATAAATAAATTCAATTAAACAACATACACTGAAATATTCTGAACATAAATAAAATATTTTAGACAACTAACTAACTAACTGACACTATCGAACCCGCAGGTTAAAGGACGCGCGTGTTATATTACATTATTTGCATCTTGGATTCTTAGTTTAAAGTTATCACATACAGGCATACAGATCAAACATTCCATGGCTGTGACCTATATTTCAAAGAGTCAATCTAGTATTAAGCGAAATTGAATTAACGGCCTAAAACCAGAATGATGTGGTTTTGAATGTAGTGGGATCAGAGTTATTAAAGGAAACTCACCGCTCGCGATCCTCTGACGTAACAAGTGCTCATGTCAGCCCAGCTGGGGTCGCATTTGCTCCAGGGCACCTCCGCAGCAAAAGACGAAACCATGTAGTAGACTGTGTAGGACATGATGACGTTGTAGTAGATACAAACGATGAGAGAGACAGTCACCATGGCACAGCCCACACCTGAAACATGTTTCAAACACATGTCCCATAAATTCCAAACCAACATCCTACATCATCATTCTCAGTGACAGAAACATTCAATAATCATAATACAGTATATACTACAAACCCATGTACGAGTTCTAGATGTCAAATTTAATAATAATAATAATAATAATAATAATAATAATAATAATAATAATAATATAATGTTTTATTTATTCTGGCAGAGCTAAGGCCATAAGGCCTTCTCTTCCACTCAACCAACACAAATACAAAAAATATTTGACAAATGTAGATATACACTATATACACTATAAAAATTACGTGTCACGTTGTTTGTCCGCGATGGAATCCTAAACTACTGAACCGATTTTAATAAAATTTTGCACACTGTGTGCAGTTTGATCCAACTTGAGACTTAGGTTACTTTATAACTAAATTTATAGTCGCATTATTTTTTTATTGCAAATTATTTGTGTATTATTTAACAAAGAGTTATAATCATCTGTGAGTTCCATACGATTCTAACAGATGGCGGTGTAAGGTAATTTGGTTAGGTAATTGTTTTATTATTTAACAAAGAGACATCCAGATGGCTGTGCTTTTTGTTGCAACCGCGAATTTCAATTGAATTACAAATATTGATTATTTCGTAATTTAAGTGTGTTCAGTGTTTATTTTATTTTCAATATTATTAATTTCGTGTGTAAGTATTAGTTTTAAGTAATCTGGCTGAAAGACAGCAACTTAATTTAAATTTTTAACGTATACCTTAGCCACAGCAACGCATGGCCGAGGCTTCTAGTATATATATATATATATATATATATATATATTTAATAACAGTAGATCACAGTCCCCATATTCGGAATAAGCTACGGATATTTACAATTTATGTTATTTTCAGTAACTTCTCTAATAGTAGTACCCCGCCGTAAACGAAAATGTTCACATTTCACTATTTCGACGTTCTATTCTATTCTATAGTGTTCTACCCAAGGAGAAGCCCTTCCCTGCAATCATAGCATTTCCATGCCATGCTTTGCAGGTTTACTAGGGAATTATAGGTGTGGTAGCTTCCCGTTGATTTCCACACCATAGAATGATGGTGATGATGTTGCTGGCCAGTTGATGTTCGGGAATCTTTTGGACCACAACGCTTCCTGACATTTGTCTTACAGGTGAGAGAAAAAGAAAAAACCGACGAAAGCAGAAACTCACAGCGAAGGCTTGTCCCGACCGGGAATCGAACCCGGATCCGCTGCCTGAGAAGGTAGCACGCTACTTCGAAACCACAGCGATGGACATTTCGGAGTCATGGAACTAAAAAAATAACTAAGTTAATATAATTAATTAAATCAGGAGTAACTTTGCGGAAATATATATTTTAGCGGAATTACTACTAAGGTAAATTGTTTTATTTTATAACTAAGTTCATTACAATAATTTAATATGGCAGTCGTATTTGTCAAAAATATAATAAAATTAAAGTAATTCGAAAGAAAATTAAGATAAAAAAGTATTAATATTTTCTCGCAGTAAGGTAAAGTGATCCCACTACAGGCCTCAGCAAGCCCTTTGGGTAGTAGGAGGTTAAGGCACCCAAGGTAAAGTGATCCCACTACAGGCCTCAGGAAGCCCTTTGGGAGTAGGAGGTTAAAGCTCCCACTTTTTCTGCACAATCGTCACTTCATATCAGTCGT
The DNA here is from genome assembly GCA_030220185.1 of Diploptera punctata. Taxonomy (NCBI): domain Eukaryota; kingdom Metazoa; phylum Arthropoda; class Insecta; order Blattodea; family Blaberidae; genus Diploptera; species Diploptera punctata. Next base: position 308,502 of record JASPKZ010007863.1, read on the forward strand.
GTTGTTATCCCTGTGTGACAGTCGCCCTTATCCCCAGAACAAGCCTCTGGTACTGATTTCCGTTAGAGGCTAAGTCGACTCCAGGGTTAGAGTGCCGCCAGAAGGTTTGGGTCAGTTTAAAAATCCTGACCCCAACCGAAACTCGTACCCACGATATTCCGGCATAAATAGTAAAAACAGTGTAAACAGTAAAAAACTTCAACAAAAATCATGATTTATTGTTAACAGAATCTTCTATTTTGATCCGAACACCTCCAATGTTAATTAAATTAATTTATTCTAAGTGACTAACAGAAAAAAATATCTTAATAATTTCTTCCCTCCAAACCTTAGATTAATTCGTCTAGTTTATGTTATGCAAGGAGATTACCATTTTCAACCTGGCATACTGGCCAAAAACGGTACTGAAATCCATTTCAGCCTATGACGATATTAGATAAAATATGAAATATAGGATCAAAAATCACATTAGACAAAAATAAACTCTGGAACAAGTAACAAATTTTAATTATTGGGTTTTAATTTTACTATCGACACAAAACTGAAAGAGACATAAATTTGAAACTGTCGAAATTTCAAATGATATGCGGAACTATACATAAAACATTAAAGAACAAAACAAGAAGAGATACTAGATTGAAGTTTATAAAACATTGACAGTTCCTGAATTACTTAATGGGAGTGAAACTTGGGTCATGAACAAAAAATTACAAAGTAGAATACAAATCGTAGAAATGAACTTCCTTAGAAGAACAAAAGGCCGCACAAGATTGAATCGGATAACGAATGAAGATATAAGAACAGAGTCAAATATATATCCACTGAATGATAACACCAAGGAATATAGAGAAAATTGGTTTAGACATGTAGAAAGAATGAACGTAACAAGATTACCAAAAGCTGCCTAGAGGTTCAAGGAATATGAAAAGATGGACAGAACAACTGTGAGGCGGAACAGGCAATTTGCCTAGCCGGTGAAGAAGAAGAAGAAGAGGAAGAAGACGAGGAAGAAGAAGAAGAGGAAGAGGAAGAGGAAGAAGATAAAATATAACTCCAAAGTATAATTGATGGATATATGTGCTCTGTCAGTTATTTTTATTGTAATATTTTGTTTCTCTTTTCAATATTGCATCTATTTTATACCAAATTTATATGTTATATAATCTACAACAGAAATTGGTAAAACCGCAAACAGTCTTTTCTATGAATCACAACTATATTATCTTCTTTAGATTATGGTTAGATAATGAAATAGAATTGTTTGTCTCTTCAGTAAGATTGAAATAATCATATAATTATTTTATTTAAATAAATTAACATTTTAAAATTCTCTCATTAAATATTTCAAAATTGACATATAACACATTTTCATGTAAGTATTTGATAAATATTTTGACATACCTTTAGCAATGGGACAGCAGTTCCAAAGAGCTACAGGACCAACTCCTCCAAATTGACCCACTGCGAGTTCCAAGAAGTACATGGGCTTCCCCGCCAAAGCAAGCATAATGAGGTAAGGTATCAGGAAGGCTCCTGAAATTCACAAAACAACTTTCATGTTAAATGAAAGCAGATATTAAATTAAATTCTTACTCGATTAAATTAGACTTTTTTAATTTCTTTAGAAAAAGGTATCTTATTCTAAAGTAGAGCTATGAAGAATTTTAAATAATATTTTTCCCTACTAAACTAAAGGATTCCCAGGTTCATTTTTTTAAATATATTTTTTTCTGAAGTCCAATTTTCTTATAATTGATTCCCGGGCGGGACAAGCTTCCTGGGTGAGGTTTTTTCGGTTTTTTCCCTCATATGTAAGACAAATGAAGCTTTGTGGCCCAAAAGATCCCCGAATATCATCTGGCCAGCATCATCATCACCATCATTCCACGTTGTGGAAAGCAACGGGAAGATACCACACGTGTAATTCGTTGGTAAAACTGCAAAGCAAAGCATGGAAGTGCTATGATTACAGCGAAGGGCCTGTCCTTGGGTAGAACACTATAGACTAGATCTTCTTTTCCTTAATGTACTTTTCGTACACGATTTACCTAAGTCCAATATTTATCATAAGTAATGCCACGAGAGATTTCCAATTTATCTAGAGGATTTGGAAATCAAGAGTGGCATTTGTTAGGACTATTTAATGAATAAAATTAAGCTGTTTACTCACAAATCATTATCTAATATAGTATTAACTAGTAATTTAATATTTAATAATTATTTTAATAACAAGAAAGAAGCTTGATAATCTAGTATTTAATAATTACACTTATTATTTATTTGCCCACCGCTGTGGTCTCGAGGTAGCGTGCTGCCTTGCCACGCAGCGGGCCCGGGTTCGATCCCCGGTCGGGGCAGTTTTTCTGGGTGAGGTTTTTATCGGGGTTTTTCCTCACCTGTAAGACAAATGTCAGGAAAACTTTAAGGCCCAAACGGTCCCCGAAATCATATGGTCATCATCATCATGATCATCATTATCATCATCATCATCATCATCCTTCACCGGTGTGGAAAGCAACGGGAAGCTAGCACACCTACACAATTCCCTAGTAAAACTGCAAGCATAGCATGAAAAAATGCTATGATTGGAGTGAAGGACCTGCCTTCGGGCAGAATTACTATGGATGGATTATTTATTTAGCCTGGTGAAGTTAAGCCATATGGCCTGCATTTGCACTCACCAGGACAAAATTATATTACATCAGAATATGACAATCACAATACCTCTAATATTAAATACTAAATGAAGATTTGATTAATAAGATAATATATATTATATTACTATCTGTAATACAACCAGTTACTGATAATTAAGATTAAGACTAAAATCAATAATAAAACATATTCTAGGAAGATAAATTAAATTATTACTGTCTACCCCCCTTTAGTCAAAAGAATTGCTCATGCTGGGGCATCAGTGGACTTAGCAATCTTCTCCCTTCACCTTAAACTAAACTCAAAAATCAATATTAATAATTAAAAGATTAAAGGAATGTTTTAAATTAAATTCTTTTCCCATAAAACCAGGTAGATTGCCACTGTCTAATGTATATATATGATATGAAAAGAAAAAAGAATGCTTGAGTCGGGATTTGAACTCGAGTCTCTAAAGTCTGTACCTTTAGCGCTCTAACCAACTGAGCTACCCAAGAATTCCAAGGCAAACATACAATTTTCTTATACATGTAGTATTCTCAATTCAAACAAGAGGTAGCGGAAATTTCTTCCAACTGCCATCTAGCGGCTAACATAACAGTTAAGCAAATTATTAAAGAGAATATTTACTTTATAGCAGTAACGCTTGTATATATAGATATTATAAATATAAATATAATATATATATATATATATATATATATATATAAAACAAAGAAAAATAATTAGATATAGAAAACTGATTTTACGGTTATACAATATTAAATTAAATGGAAATATTTGTTAATCTTAATATTATTTTCATGTAAAGGTAAAGTGGTCCCACACCAGGCCTCAGGAGGCCCTTGGGGTTGTAGGAGGTTAGGGCTCCCACTTTTTCTTGACAATCGGCACTTGATGTCAGCCGGGTTGTCATCCCTGCGTGACGGCCGCCTTTACCCCAGAACAAGCGTCCGGTACTCAATTCAGTTAGAGGCTGAGTCGACCCCAGGGCCATAGTGCGCCAGAAGGTTTGGGTCAGTTTAAAAATCCCCACCGAGACTCGAACCCTCGACCCTCCGGCTTGTAGCGCAGTGCCTTAACCACTACGCTACGGCGTGCCCCCAATATTATTTTCATAAATAATTTAATTTATTAATTGTTAAAAGAATACTATCAGTGAGGTGTATACGTTATTTTTTTTATTAAATAGTTCTTTAGTTTGTTTTTTAAGGAAGTTATAGTTTGACAGTCTCTGACATAGAGCAGAAGGGAATTCCATGTTTTGGTAAGTGAGACCGTAAAAGATAATGAATAATATACAGTGTGATGAGGAGGGATATAAAGGACAATGTGCTGATGGGATCGAGTGTCAAGATTATGTGTGTCGGATAGTCTGATGAAGCGGCGTGATAAATAATTAGGCGATAATGTGTGAAGGATTTTATAGAGAAGGGATAGGGAATGGACAGTCCTACGATCTCTTAGACGAAGCCACAATAATTGTTCCAGGGACGGTGTAACATGGTCAAATTTGCGAATACCACAAATAAAACGGGCGCAAGAATTATGAACACGTTCCAGTCTTTGAATGAAAATAATACCAGTAAAACCTGTCTATGAAGGAACATGACGGTTCCTTAAATATATTTCCGTCTTGGCAGTTTTCCTCCTTATAAAGGGTTCCCAAATTACAAACTTGAATTTTCTCACGCAGTGTAAGGGTTTTACATGAACGCTTTAAAGACATAACGTATTGAACTGAAATACAGACAAAATAGTGTATGTAAAAAGCACAGTTTGCACGGCAATACAAATCAACTTTATTACACAAAAACAAGAAGGTACTCAACTACAGGAGGACTGAAGAGTTTCCCAACTCCCTCGCAGGTTACGTAAGCAGGCAAGGGTATCCCCGCAATACAATGGCAACACAAGGCAAAACAATATAATGCAGTAGCGTTATATGCAGAATTTTCACGCGTGGTCATTAATACTTTAATTAGAACGTGCTTAAGAATAATTTTCCGTCTTACCGAGGTAAAAATTAACTATTGGCACTTTAAAAACCATTTTACATATAAAATCGTACCGTTTTGGAGATTTTTTCCGTCTCTACAAGTTTCCTTCTTATAAAGGTTCCGGCTAAGACAGGTTTCACTGTATTTAAGTCTGTAAAAAGAGTATCATATCACAATAACCAAAATGGGACATTGCAAGTGTTTCTACTAACATTTTCCTGAGAGTGAATGACAATTTCTTACGCGATTTAATTAATGTATTATAGAGAAGACTGTTTTGCATGTACAACATGGTTTATTTGTGTATTCCAATTTATTCCAATTTAGATTGTTTATAAACCGAATCAGAATGTACAATTCTATTTTTCTGTGAAATCATTGCCAACCACAAAGCAATTAAAATACTCACTAGTGCAGTCTCTTCTGTGGTTTCTTTTTGTCATATGCAAACTTACTAATTAGTTTCAACTCGCTGGCAATAAAATGCAATAAGAGCAGTATGTCTCGTAATATTCATTAACTTTATGCAATAATATAACTTCAGAAGTTCATCAGTTTCCTTCAGAATGGAAAATCGATCAATATATGACATTGTCGAACATGTGGCAATGATTGTATGGTTTATCCACTATAGCGACAGCTTCAGGATATAGACAACAATGGGCACTCAAGTGCCTGTGATCGGAAATTCATGCATCAGGATTCAATGTAGGATCATCTAACAATGCGGCATTCAATGAAGGAATTCAATTCAACTAAAGTGATGTCAGTAAGGAGTACTTAAATGGCAGCAAATCAAAGAAGCTAAAACAAGTTAGTGTTAACTTAACGTATAGATAAATTGCAACTATCTCGATAGTAATGTGGTGCTATTTGTCTCTTTGATGTTTTTGTATATTTTTTTGCGCGACCATGATTGAAAGTTCAACTTCCTACATTTCGGGGTTGCCAACCTAAATAACTATACTGTAGGACATTTGGCACATATGGGAATGAAAAAGGTGCATGGAAGCTGCTTATAGGTAAACCAGAGGCAAAACGCCCAGTTGCTAGACCAAGAATGAGTTGGGAGAATAACATTAACTATGATATGAGGGAAGTAAATTATACAGGGAATGATTGGAAAGCATTAGCTCAGGATAGGGATGTATGGAGAGCTTATGTCGTGCGGCCATGAACCTACGGGTAAGTAATAAAATAACTATACTGTAATATTACATATTACAAAACGCGTCTGTGAAGTAAAATCACTTCCCTCTATGTATACTATGTAAAATGTATATACAAAACATATCCAAAAGATAGTGTTAATATACATTATACGAAACAAATCACTGCATTTTAAATGAACTGAACTTTATTTGAAACAATATAAAACAATAAATATGTACTTACGCATTTTTATCACTAATTGGTCTCACGGTCTCCTCTAGTTTCAACTAATAAACATTGTCCACACTGTTAACGTTAGTCAATTGTTTAATAATGAACGCTAATATTTTCAACAAAGATATTATTTTACTATATTTATTATTTTGAAAACACCATCGCGCAAAAAATAATGTACAACGCAGGTTTGTGAGATGTTTTACAGAATCGAAGAAAATATTTAAAAACCGAGCGATAGCGAGGTTTTTAATTTCCGAGATTCTGTAAAAACCACTTCCCAACTTAGCATCGTAATATACTATTTCATTATTTACTAATTCTGAGTTTATTTTTGTCTACTTCTAACAAATTGTCATCCGAGATAAGGTCATATATTTGAACTTTGTCAGGGATAATCAAGGTAGGTGCAACAATTCTTTAACGTGTCAAGCTTATTTTTATGGACTATACTTCAAACTTTATGTGAACTCCAAGGGATAAGAGAGACAATTTATTAAAAGGGATAGAAAGGACATGCAAGACTAGTCAGCAGATATCGAATGTTCGGGTTTTAAAAATTTATAAAGACTCTAAATGGCTTTAAGATACATGTATGTGATATAGTCTTTGTGGCTATAGTTTTTACCTGTGAAAGAAATGTAAAGACTAAAATTGCAATGGCAAAGAATGCAACTAAGACATTAGATGGAATAATTTGGAACAAAAATATTTCAAAGGAAACTAAACTGAAAATTTATAAGAGCATAATACAGAATATTTTGTTATATGGAGGTGAAACTTGGTCTTTGTAGGAATTACAAAACAATAAAATTACAACAGTTGAATTTAATTACACTGGTCAATACGATTTCTGTCTCATGAGCGCCAATAGTTGTACTTAATGCAGTTTTTTATCGTGTTTTCAAATATGTATTCGGAATTTCTCCTTCACCCAAATATTTTTTATTTCAATTTCAATTAATGGATTAAAATAATTACTTTAATATACTTTTTTTTCGTCCATTTGTCCATTGTAAAATAAAACCAAATGAGCTAACCCAGGAGATTTCAGCTATGGAAAAGAGATATCAAGGCAAATGGAATCGTAATATGCTGGCCGATTATCGTTGGACCATGAAGAGGAATGCTCCACAGGCGAAATATAGCAGAAAATCGTCATTTCTTACTTTCTAGGTGAGTACGAATGTTCGAATATTGTGTAGTTACGAATGTAGAAAATACTAAAGCGTTTGAAATTATAAATTCCTGTCTCTCGGAAACCTTGCGTGATGGAGAAAAAACCGATATCATATTTGAATTCAGGAGAAAACATACTATCAGAATCACATATTTCTCTTTCTGAGACAAAAAAAAAAGTTTTTTTTGTTGCTGAATGATATCTTAGAAGAAGCCTTCAAAAAACAAGACAGAAAATAAGAAATTAACTCCTTTGGTGAGAAATGAATGTCACCACATCTGTTCTTAAGAGGATTGAAAATCAAACTCTTAAATGGTAGGGCCTATGGTCATGTACAATGCATGGAAAATGAAATATGGCCAAAAAATGATCACCCCCTGGAAGAAATAAACGTGGAACCTTGGAAATGGAAAACCTACGTAAAAAATATAATGGATGAAAGGAATTTGTAAGAATGAGATTGAAATTAAAGAAATAAATTGAAATAAGTCTTAGGTGATCGTAATGGTAATTTGCTAACGCTGTGTATAATATCAGAAATTGGCATAACATATATGAAAGTAAAAACAAAAACTCTTTCCATAATGTTTGATTGATCAGGAATATAATTTTCGCACTTTTTTTCCCAATAAACAATGAATATGTCATAAATCGGGATCTACTGATCAGCATAGCATGTAGGCTATATATTAATGAGACTTAACACTTCAAACAAATAAAAATACATTTAATTCGAAATTTTGAGGAAGTGGCTGAATTCAAATACCTAGGAACAATAATCACAAATAGGAATGAGATGCACAAAGAAATTAAACATAGGCTCAATTCTGGAAATGCGTGCTATTATGCATTGCAGAGACTCTTGATGTCCCAACTCCTTTCAAAAAACGTTAAACTGAAAATATATAAAACTATTATTCTACCAGTTATATTATATGGGTGCGAAACATGGACTCTTACTTTAAGAGAGGAAAGGAGATTACGAGTATTTGAGAATAAAGTTCTTAGGAAAATTTTTGGACCAAAGAGAGATGAACAGACAGGTGAATGGAGAAGACTACATAACAATGAACTACATGGTCATTATAGGAAGCCAGATATAATAAGAACAGTTAAGTCTCGTAGACTGCGATGGGCAGGACATGTTGCACGTATGGGGAATGAAAGACGTGCATGGAAGCTTCTTGTAGGAAAGCCAGAGGGAAAACGCCCAGTTGGTAGGCCAAGAATGAGGTGGGAGAACAACATTAACTATGATTTGAGGGAAGTAGATTATACAGGGAATGATTGGAAAGCATTAGCTCAGGATAGGGATGTATGGAGAGCTTATGTCCGCGCGGCCATGAACCTTCGGGTTCAATAGTGCCAGTGAGTAAGTAAGTAAGTAAGTGTATGTTCCAGGGGCTATGTTCCAATGCTTTAAATGCAACATAGAATACAGTATAGTTGGATGTTAAGGAATTGCAATTTACAAAGTTAAACCCGATTTCATTTCCAGAATTCTTCATCCAAACTCAGTACAAGTTTAACGACTCACCCAGTTAAGTCTCCTAGACAACCATTTACTTAATAGAGCTATTAAACGGACTTTGGCCTCTTTTCTTGGCGATAAACGAGGTATTCACTAAGTCATAAAATTGCAATTTCTATCTTATTTATTACATGTGTATGTTTAACGGTCTCCGATGTTACATTTTCTGTTAAATTCGGATTTTGATGGTTAGCCATTATTTAAATACCTTTTATACTTGAATATGAATCATCATCATCATCCGGTATCATGGCAGCTGCCGCCGTCTTCCGGAAACCAAACGCCATTCCTCTGTGTCCATCCATTGATCTTTCTCCAATCCTCTGTTATTCATAGCTGCTTGTACCCCTTCTATCCAAGTTTTCTTCGGTCTTCCCCTCTTCCTCCTTTCTATTGGGATCCATTCCATAACAATTTTAGACAATATTTGCTCTGGCATTCTTTTGACATGGCCATACCATTGTAATCTTTTCTTTTCTATAATGTCTATGATGTCCGGCTCCTCTTGTACACCCATAATTTCCCTTATTTCTTTATTTCGTATTCTATCCATTCTAGATTTTTCAGCTGATCTTCTTAATACATCCATTTCTGTAGTTAAAATTATTTTCATTTCCCTGGTAGGAATTAGCCAAACTTCAGCACTATATGTTAAAATGCTCTGAATTATGGTTTGATATATTTGTAATTTTCTGTTTTTTTTTTTTTAATATTCTTGCTCCACCAAACGGAGTTGAAAGAATTTATTGCTTGATTTGTTTGTGCGATTCTATTTTTAATTTCCACTGTGTTATCGCCTGAATGGTCTAATTTCGTTCCTAAATAAGTGTATTCAATACTAGGTTTTAGTTCTTCTCCATTGTTGAATATTAATCCGAGTAAAAAAAAAGTATTTTCAAAGTATGTTTAATGCCCTGTTTGTCCTTTTTGGACATTTCTGGTATTCTCCCCTGGCAATGGCGTAATTGTAACTTACGTCTGAGGTTGGGGCGCCTGGAAGGCGGAGTTACTTTGCCGCATTGATATAATGAGTGATTATGACGATGATAGTGGTGCGCCAGGAGATTTTCTAATCCTAACCTCAATCTAAGATGAATATGAATGATGATTGCGATGGCCATATGATGTTCTGGGACCGTTTTTGCCTTAAAGTTTCCTTGCATTTGTCTTACAGGTGAGGAAAAACCCCAATAAAACTGTCCCGACCGGGCCCGCTGCGTGACAAGGCAACATGCTGTATCTTCAAAGTATAGGTTTATTTACACACTAGCTAATACTCGGGCGTGCGCTGCTAAGCCTAAATAAATGAAAATTAATGTGTTCTATGTTTAATTAAATGAGGAAGATGAAAAATATATAGTAGTTATTTTTAGATACCCCGTGCTGTTTACCCAGCGTTGTCCGAGATCTACTCATCCCGATCTTTCTTGGCATAAATGAGCTGAAAGACAAAAATTAATGTACTTCTTATGATTAGTTGAATAAGTAAAATGAATAATAATTATAAATGTATATCGTAACTATTTTAAGATTCCCTGTGCTGATTACCCGGTGTTGTCCGGGAATCTACTTATCTCGATCTTCTTGCCATAAATAAGCTAAAAGAAAACATCGTTATTGTGAGTTATCCGTAAAAGAATACCCGGCATAATGCTGCAATGCTTGCACAAGAATCCACGTACTTGTCTCGATCTTCTTGGCATCAATGAAAGACAAAAATGGTCATTGTGAGTCATCCGTAAGGGATAAATATACGCTGTCGCAGACGTTTTTGTAGAGCTTTTCGAGGTATTCAATTCTATGTACATTAATGTTGTGTATTTGTTATGGTTTAGGCAGCGTTAGCCATTATACGTTCAAAGAGCTACTTTTTTCACGTTTTCACGAAATATGGTAAATATATTTACGTAGACTTTCACGGCCGGAGTTGCTATGATGATCTTGAAGAAGATTTTCGGGCTGTAGGCCGTGGTCGTGAGGCTTGTAGTTCCCCAACGTTTCGCCAGAGACTGGGTCTGGCATCCTCAAGGGTTTGTCTTGAGGATGCCAGACGCAGTCTCTGGCGAAACGTCGGGGAACTACAAGCCTCACGACCACCGCCTACAGCCCGAAAATTTTCTTCAAGAAAGATGGTAAAGTTTGGCAGTCTCTGACATAGGGTGGTAGAGAATTCCATGTTCTAGCGAGAGAAACTGTAAAAGATTTCGAATAATACGTAGTGTAACGAGGACAATGTGCTGAGGATTGTGACAATATACAATTCTACATCATGGTATTATCTCTGCATTCCAGATCGAGAGTAGGTGTACCAATCGCGTTAAGTTACATATAAAAATCACTTTTAATAACACAAGCGCAGCCCAATTATCTTATGTGATTTGTATTATCTGACAGCTAATTGGATCTCGCAAACACGAATGGAAGTAATTGGACAAATCCAATAACGCTTTTAGAACAAGTACGACATTTTGAAATATCTTCCTTCAGTGATGCAAATGGCTTATGTTTAAATTAGGTATCACACGTATCTTTGAAGAATAGCGCGTACTTATTGATGATTATTAAATTATTTTAGAGAGCGTTTTGTTAACATTGGCAATAAAATTCCATCCATACATTCAACATGCTGTGAAAAACGAAGAAAAGAAAAGTTAAAGAAAGTGTCGTATTCTTCATGTAATTAAACATTTATCCGCGACGTGTTCTCTGCGCGGTCCGTTACTTCGTACATTGTATCTGCCTTCTGGTTGGTTAGCATTAGGGTCTTCCATTGCACCAATGAGGTTGCTGTCTGATGTTCATTGTCAGCATATTTTCGATGATCTACTATAATGTATTTGCTCTTTTCAGGACGGTATATAGTGGTATATAGACGGAGGACTAGTAGTTATGCTCCTCGCCTCTGGTCCCGAGGGTCGCGGGTTCAAACCCGGCCGGGGTCGATGGATTTTTTAGGACGGAAAAATCCAAGGAGCAAGTCTTCCGGGAGGGACTTTAAGCCGTGGGTCCCGAGTCTGAAGATTTTCAGGCTCGTAAAAAATCCATAAGCCTGAATGAAAAGGCATCTAAGCAAAATTTACCGAATTTTCCCGTCCTAGTACTACCTTGGTTTCCTAGATGTCAGTATGAGGCGGAACGCTGACCACGGACCACTCAAAATTACATCTTATGAAAACAAGTGTAACTAAATTAATATGGTTCAAATTCTTCCCTGTAGGGGAGAGAGCGCCTAAATCTCTTTAAAGGGAAAATATGGGCTTACAATACAATACATTTTATATATATATATATATATATATATATATATATATATTATACATAAACATAATAATTCTGCCCGAGGGCAGGTCTTTCACTGCAATCATAGCATTTTAATTCTATGCTTTGCATTACTAGGGAATTGTAGGTGTGGTAGCTTCCCGTTGCTTTCCACACCGGTGAAGGATGATAATGATGATCATGATAATGATGATGGTGCTGATGATGGCCATATGATTTCGGGGACCGTTTGGGCCTTAAAGCTTTCCTGGCATTTGTCTCACAGGTGAGGAAAAACCCCGATAAAAACCCCACCCAGAAAAACTGTCCCGACCGGGGAACGAACCCGGGCCCGTTGCGTGACAAAGCAGCGCGCTACCTCGAGATCACAGCGGTGGACTTATATATATATATATATATATATATATATATATATATATATATATATATATATATACATACACACGGGGTGAATCATAAATATGGCTATACGTTTGATCGCGTTGTGTGATGAAAATTTTACCGTTACAGGAAATATGAAATTACCGTTAGAAAGGCAATTATTCAAATTACAACAATGGGATAGAACAAAACAGTGTAGAACTTTCGTCATTAGTCAAAATGGCGTTGAATATGCAACAGCAAATTACAAATGCTGCATGGGCAATAACGTATTCTAATGATCGTGAGGCCGTAAGACGGGCAAGTCGTGAGTTTAACATAGCATTGCAGCCGTCGACTGCTGGAAATGGGAAGGATGCAGAAAATAAAACCTCCTGGAAGGCTTCGCATTAGTACGGATGCAGAAACAACGAAGAGAATTGTAGAGGCGTTCGACACTAGCCCACAAAAATCAACCTGCACGTGAGCAGTGATTTGTTTTGTTTTGTTCTATTGTTGTAATTTGAAGGATTCTCTTTCCAATGATGACATCATATTTCCTTCAATATGCTTTTTATGGTTTTTACGTTTTCCTCTTAGAGATTTTACTTTTACCAATATATGTTTATTATCAAATATATTAATTGATATAGAGCACCCCACGCTTTTGATGGTAAAATTATTTTTTTTGTAGATAACTCTAGTTTTACTCTAGATGTGTTGGAGATGATTTTTTTTGTTGACCACTTTAATTTTATCCCAAGCGTGTTGGAAATTAAAATTAGTTTTCATTTTTTAGTTCGGTTTTATAATAAAGCGTGTTGTTTTAGTTTTTTAAACTATTATTTATTTTTTTATTTTTTAGTTCGGTTTTTTAATAAAGCGTGTTGTTTTAGTTTTTTAAAACTATTATTTATTTTTTATTTTTTAGTACGGTTTTCTAATAAAGCGTGTTGTTTTAGTTTTTAAACTATTACTTTTTTTATTTTTAGTTCGGTTTCCTAATAAAGGGTGTTATTTTAGTTTTTTAAAACTATTATTTATGTTTTATTTTTTAGTTCGGTTTTCTAATAAAGCGTATTGTTTTAGTTTTTTAAAACTATTATTTATTTTTTATTGTTTAGTTTGGTTTATAATAAAGCGTGTTGTTTTAGATTTTTAAAACTATTATTTATTTTTTATCGTTTAGTTTGGTTTATAATAAAGTGTGTTGTTTTAGTTTTTTAAAACTATTATTTATTTTTTATTTATTAGTTCGGTTTTCTAATAAAGCGTGTTGTTTTAGTTTTTTAAAACTATTATTTATTTTTTATTGTTTAGTTTGGTTTATAATAAAGAGTGTTGTTTTAGTTTTTAAACTATTATTTTTTAAAATTAAAATCGTTAAAGTGTAAAGGCAACAGAGTGTCGGTTTAAAAAATAGAGCAAGGTACGCGAAGCCTATGATTTTTGACAGGTGAGTGAAGTTTGATATCGCAATGAAACCCGAGATGCTAATATCCTCTGCAATGTGAATGTGCAGATGATTACTTCGTAACTGATTGCCTTTTCCTTTTCCTCCTCTCTTCATTTTATCGACCTCTGACTCAGCTTAAAAACCAGAGGCGCTGCTTCCAACTGAAGTCACCCAAAGCAACGGTTTCAGGATGTTCCACATCAACGATTTGAACTGTGCTCAGACTTAAAGCGGAACCGCGTGTTTCATTATTACGCGCTGAACATCCCACTTCTAATTGTTTATCGTTATGAACTTTGTAAGTCATCCATAAAATTCACAGACATCTGACAACTTTGCACAGATAGGCTATTAGCGTTTTACACGTGTTTTGGAAGTTCCGAGTTTTAATCGTGAAACAGTGCTCCCATAAAGGGCGGTCTGGGTTTCATTGCCAGAGGAATGAAGGATGTTTTACACGCTTTATATTAGCTTGACCTATATCTATCTACGTAACGGAATCTTTCAACACGATTTTCACCCACTTAAAAACACTGGATCGATTTGAAACTTTGTATACTTGTAAAGGACCAATGACAATACAATAATTTCATAAATAAAATATAATATATAATAGGTTGCGGACTTATCGACTTTTTGTCCATCGTTGTAAGAAATTAATAATATATCCTCCGATAGCTCAGTTGGTAGAGCGGTGGTATATAATTTCAGTAATCCATAGGTCGCTGGTTCAAATCCGGCCCGGAGGATTTTTTTAGAAGAGTATTACTTTCAGCTCATACTACAATAGTGTCGAATGTAAAAATATTTGCATTTTTATCTTATTCTGCAAAATATTAAAACTAAAAAATAAATTATAGTTTTAAAAAACTAAAACAACACGCTTTATTAGAAAACCAAACTAAAAAAATGAAAAATAATTTTAATTTTCAACACTTGAGGTTCATAACTATCTCAATTGGGTGCTTCCAGAGCCTTGGGTAGGACGAACAGGACCGCATGGAAATTCTCTTATGAAATGGCCTCCACAACCCGCAGATTTAATGGTATGTGATACTTCTGTGAGGTTACATAATGGACAGTATTTACGTCTCTCCCTACCATGTGATCTAGGTGAACTTCAAATGAGGGTTGAAGAACCGGAGCTACAATCACCCCTCTGATATGTTGATCGGAATCTGGAAAGAGTTGGATTATCGTATCGATGTTAGGCGTATTACACACGGTAATCTCATCCGAGGCACTCTAATGAGCACAAAAAAAAAACCTGCATTTCAAATACATTATATGAGGCATCAATGAGCTTAGACATGACAGTGTTTGAATAATAACTTACTAACTCACTGGCACTATCGAACCCGTAGGTTCATGGCCGCGCGGACATAAGCTCTCCATATATCCCTATCCTGAGCCAATGTTTTCCAATCATACCCTGTATAATCTACTTCTCTCAAATCATAGTTAATGTTATTCTCCCACCTCATTCTTGGTCTACCAACTGTGCGTTTTCCCTCTGGTTTTCCTACCAGAATCTCCCATGCACGTATTTCATTCCCCATTCATGCCACATGTTCTGTCCATCACAGTCTACGAGACTTAACTGTTCTCATTATATCCGGCTTCCTATAAAGACCATGTAATTCACTGTTAAACAGTCTTCTCCATTCACCTGTCTGTTCATCTCTCTTTGGTCCAAAAATTTTCCTAAGAACTTTATTCTCAAATACTCGTAATCTCCTTTCCTGCCTTAAAGTAAGAGTCCATGTTTCGTACCCATATAATGTAACTGGCAGAATAACATTTTTATATATTTTCCGTTTTAACGTTTTTTTGAAGGAGTTGGGACATCAAGATTCTCTGTAATGCATAATAACATGCATTTCCAGAATTGAGCCTATGTTTAATTTCCTTGTGCATCTCATCCCTGTTTGTGATTATTGTTCCTAGGTATTTGAATACAGCCACTTCCTCAAAATTTCCCTCATATGTTTGAATAATAAATTTATCAAAATGTGCAGTTCTTTAGAGACACGCCGGATTAAGTGCCAGACTGCAATGAAAACAAATAATGCATAACCGTACGTTATTCCCTTTGGCATATTGTTGTAATTTTTTTTTCCATGTTTTTGTGGACAATTTAGTCAAAATTGTAATTAAAATTAGATAATATTTAGCCAAAAAATGTGAATTTGAAAAATCTACTAAAATTAGGTTTAAACGTTTAAGTTTTCTCTAAACAAGCAATAGGAGTCCATCTAAAGCCATCGTCGCTGAACAGTTAAGAATTTTTCAGCTTATATAATTATGTTTAAAATTATTGATAAATTATAAACTGCACGGATGGAAAAATGTTGGACGCCCACACAGAAGATGGTCTGAAAAATTTTAACAATTCTAGCTTTCATGGAACCGAAATGAGCCAACAGGCTTAATCCCTGGATGATGATGATGATGATGGCAATTATGTTTAATTTATTCGAGTCTGAGATTTTTCTCCCCGACTTCTATTATCTCAAAAGCTACGTGGGACGTACAATAACTTCTTCTTCTTGGCCACGGTTTAGGCTTTTGCTAGCCTGTCCTGGCTCCAAATTGCTGCTCATTCCATCTTTTCTTTGGTCTTCCCACTTGCTAAGTGTTCTTTCCAGTTTGTTCTGTATTTTACACGTTCAATAACAAATGCACATAATTTTAGTTCTCGATTACCTTTCATTGGAAATAAACCGCCTGGAAGGTAGATCTTGGTGGAAAAGCCCTGCGGCTCGCCAAATTAATGACAAGCGGTGAGCAATTCCTTTTGGTTTTCCTGGATGTCCTGGATAGGAGAACCCCGGGTTCCTGCTAAAGCATTTGTCCCGGTGTGATTTAGAGAAAGGAAATGAATGATAATTTACAGAACGTATCGCCAATCCTTCGTTTATAACATCACGAAGTTTAATTGTTTTCCGACATGTGCCTGTGATGTACTTTAGTTTTAAAATGGCGGCTGCTCGTGAAACGCCTACAAAGTGTGGGTCTGTGATTGAAGATCAGGAGGATCTGACAGGCTTGCTTTACCTCGTTCTGACACTGCTAACCCAAAAACTGACAGTATTCCTATCTATTGCTTTATCTCCAAAGACATTTTGTAAACGTCTGTGAATGTTTGAAATGGTCTTCTGCTCCGCAGAAAGAAATTCAATCACAGTTCTCTACTTGTACGTGTTTCACGAGCAGATGTAATTTAAAAACTAAAGTACATCACAGCTACCTGTCGGAAAACGATGTAACTATGTGACGCCATAAAGGAAGGACTGAAGAAACATTCTGTAAAATGTCATTAATTTCTAATTAAAAGCAATCGAGAACTAAAATTATGTGAATTTCTTATTGATCAAAACTGGCTCCGTGGCCTCTCACTACTGGGGTCCCGAGATTGAATCTCGGTCACTCCATGTGCGTTTCGTGGTGGACGAAACAGAGCTTGGACAGGTTTCTCTTGGGGTTTACTCCCTTTTCCCCTGCCACAATTTCTTCTTCTTCTTCACGGTTTAGGCTTATTTACTAGCCTGTTCCGGCCCCAAATTGCTGCTCTTTCCATCTTTTCCTTGGTCTTCCCAAACTTCTTCTTCCCTTGTCAAGTGTTCTTTCCAGTTTGTTCCGTATTTCACTATTGTTGTGTGTAATTCCTCTACTTTCAGTTGATGTCTTATTTCTGTGTTGTGTTTTTTGTCTGTTCTTTGATATCCTGCTATTGGTCTGAGGAATCTCATTTCAGCAGCTTGTATTCTGGCAGATTGTGTTGTCACTGTCCATGTTTCGGATCCATAAGTAATAATAGGCACTGCCATTGTCTTGTATAATTTCATTATAGAGTCTTTCCTGGCTTTATTTTTCAAAGTTCTTTTTAGTGTACCTGTTATATAATTACACTTATTTATTTTGTTATTTATATCTTTTTCTGCTGTGTATGATATTTCGCAACCTAGGAAGTTATATCTTACCACTTGTTCTATTGGTTTATTTTCTAATATTATCTTTGTCCGAACTGGATGGGTACCCTTGAAGGCCATTGTTTTTTTTTTTTTTTTTGTGAGGATATTTCCATGTTGTTTTTTTTTTTATATTTAATTTAGTTTTTGCTATTAAAATCTGCCACAATTTCGTGCCACTATTTCTCCATATTCTCTCGTCCATTTCGTTTCATTTCACTCATCTGCTCCCTGATGGTGCGGCAACCTTGTCATTTACAGACCTCTATATAAGATGTTCATCTCATCTCATCCCTCGACCCGACCCTGAGTTGGGCACGAGTTGAAGATATTTTTATATTTACTTATCGAATGGCTTAGTACATGTGATTTTAGGTTCATGGCCACGTGGACATACGCTCTCCATACACCCCTATCCTGAGCTAATGATTTCCAATCATCCCCTGTATAATCTACTTCCCTCAAATCATGGTGAATGTTATTCTCCCACCTAATTCTTGGTCTACCAACTGGACGTTTTTCATCTGGCTTTCCTACAGGAAGTTTCCATGCCCCTCTTTCATTCCTCATTTGTGATTATAACTCATGGCACTATCAAACCCTTATGTTCATGTCCGTGCGGACATAAGCTCTCCATACATCCCTATCCTGAGCTAATGTTTTCCAATAATCTTCCTTCAAATCACGATTAATGTTATTCTTCCACCTCATTCTTGATCTACTAACTGGACGTCTTCCCTCTGGTTTCCCTATAATAATTTTCCATGCTCCTCTTCTTGATCTACTAACTGGACGTCTTCCCTCTGGTTTCCCTATAATAATTTTCCGTGCTCCTCTTCCATTCCCCATTCGTGCCACATGTCCTGCTCATCGCAATATACGAACACAACTATTCTTATTATATCAGGTTTCTTATAGAAAATCACTTATCGAATGGCTTAGTACATGTGATTTTAACAAACACTGTTCGGTGTGTAATTCATTCTGCTGAACGAGTTGTTTACATTGTGCTGTGACCCAAATTGAAGTGTCTGGAAGTTTCTAACGAAAACACAACATGTAGCTTATATTTATGATCAAGATAATACACGTAACGCGCATTATGTATCATATGATTCTGTCGCTTTCCCCCAAGGTTCAAATCAATTTAAAACCTTGTGCAGCTAAAAGACCGGGGAAAGGAATTCACACGATAAGTGGGTTATTCTTTCCTTTTTTTCGTTGTTTATTTTTCCTCCTTTTTTATTGATAGCTTTCTTATGGATGAGAAATGATCGCATCTTAGCTTCTATCCCCTAGAGCCCGGTTTTCACACAAGCAAGCAGCCCTGCAGTTGAAGGGTGTACATTATCGATCCTTCCCCTTGCCACAAGAACGAAGTGAGGGTGACCCACAGCTCGGCAAATTCTGGGGGTCCATGCGTCGTGCTCAAAAGTACAACCAGGTAATTGTAATATTTTATGAGACCAATTACTCTGTATTTAAATTAACTTAGCAATCTGATACAAAAATTGTGTTAATATACTTAAATAAACATAAGAAACAAAATGTCCGCCACGCATTAACTCCATAAACTAAGTGATTTCATCAGTAAATTTAAGGTATGGTTCTATTTTGCTGATTTACGGAATATATCTTTCTTTTGGCTTTTTTTTTTTTGCAAATGTCCCAGGTTCCCTTTCGACATTCCTTATTTTCTCTCATGGCATGGCGTACTTGTAACCCGCTTCTGAGGTTGGGGCGCCTGGAAGGCGGGGTTACGTTGCCCCGATGATATGATGACTGACGATGATGATAGTGGTGCACCAGGAGAATCCCTAATCCTAAGCTTAACCTAAGGTGAATATGAATGACGATGATTGCGATGGCCATATGATTTCGAGGACCGTTTGGGCCTTAAAGTTTTCCTGACATTTGTCTTACAGGTGAGAAAAAAAAAACCGATAAAAACCTCACCCAGAAAAACTGTCCCGACCGGGGATCGAACCCGGGCCCGCTGCGTGAGAAAGCAGCACGCTACCTTGAGACCACAGCGGTGGACTATCTTAAAGTAAAGTAAAGTGATCCCACAACAGGCCCGGAGGCCCTTGGGGTAGTAGGAGGTTAAGGCTCCCACTTTTTCTAGACAATCGGCACTTTATGTCAGCCGGGTTGTCAGTCCTGCGTGACGGCCGCCTTTACCCCCAGAACAAGCGTCTGGTACTCATTTCAGTTAGAGGCTGAGTCGACCCCAGGGTCATAGTGCCGCCAGAGGGTTTGGGTCAGTTTAAAAATCCTGACCACAACGGGATTTGAACCCTCGACCCTCTGGCTTGTAGCCCAGTGCCTTAACCACTACGCTACGGCGTGCCCCCAAAGTGATCCCACAACAGGCCCGGAGGCCCTTGGGGTAGTAGGAGGTTAAGACTCCCACTTTTTTCTAGACAATCGGCACTTATGTCAGCCGGGTTGTCAGTACTGCGTGACGGCCGCCTTTACCCCAGAGCAAGCGTCTGGTACTCATTTCCATTAGAGGCTGAGTCGACCCCAGGGTCATAGTGCCGCCAGAGGGTTTGGGTCAGTTTAAAAATCCTGACCCCAACGGGACTTGAACCCTCGACCCTCCGGCTTGTAGCTCAGTGCCTTAACCACTACGCTACGGCGTGCCTCCAAAGTGATCCCCGGTCGGGACAGTTTTTCTGGGTGAGGTTTTTATCGGGGTTTTTCCTCACCTGTAAGTCAAATATCAGGAAAACTTTAAGGCCCAAACGGCCCTCGAAATCATATGGCCATCATCATCATCCTTATCATTATCATCATCATCATCCTTCACCGGTGTGGAAAGCAACGGGAAGCTACCACACCTACAATTCTCCAGTAAAGCTGCAAAGCATGGTATGAAAATGCTATGATTGCAGTGAAAGACCTGCCCTCGGGCAGAATTACTATGGATATATATATATATATATATATATATATATATATGTGTGTGTGTGTGTGTGTGTGTGTGTGTGTGGGTGGGTGTGTGTGTGTGTGCTACCATTTCTGTTATTTTCTTTTGCACATTTCATTTTTATTTTTACTCATGTCCTTCCTTTATCTCTAAGAATAAGCCCACATTAGATCGTCTAAGCGTAAAATGAAAGTTTATTTTTAGTGAGTATAAAAGAAACTTCTAGATAAGAGAAGAAGTGAAGATATTAGAAATGAGCTAAATATCTTTAAACTCTTAGATAGAATAAAAGAATCTAGAAAAAAATGGAAATAACATGTTCAAATAATGGAAGATGATCGCATTCCCAAAATTATACGAGTACTTAAATACAAACCAAAGGGACGCAGGAATGTTGGTAGACCGAAGAAGAGATGGATCCAACTTTTGAATGAGAATCTGTGAGACCGGAACAAGCCACATGGGCTTAATCCGTGATTGTTGATGATGATGATGATAAAAGAAAGTGGATAATCGCTTTTTATACAAGATCAATGTGTTCTTGGTTTACGCAAATTTCTGCTGAAGACATTTCTTTTTTTATTCCACATGTATTGAATCTTCTGTCAAATTGTTTTCTGTGAAATGAACTATGAACTTATCATGTTAATAAAACGTCAATAACTTGAAAAGAAACTCACTCCATTTTACATTACAATTGTACCGCTTAGCTACTTTGTTTGTATAAATCCACGTTTCTGTTATAGAATGTTTATGTAAAGCGTGTCCCATTCTTAGTGAATTAAGAGAACATTATTGTAAAATAAAGTCCGTCACGCAGTAATAATAATAATACTTTTATAATAATAATAATAATAATAATAATAATAATAATAATACTTTATTTATTCTGGCAGAGTTAAGGTCATAAGGCCCTCTCTTCCACTCAACCAGCACAAATACAAATATATATTTGACAAATATAGATATACACTATACTAATTATAAACAGTTAAAGATACAATAAATGTAGCAATGTAAATGTCATATACAAACAACATTTTATAGGGTAATAACAATAATGATACGATAATAATAATAATAATAATAATAATATAAATATGATACATTATACGGGAAACACCAAATAATATATATATATATATATATATATATATATATATCTTACACTGGATAATAATGAAGTCGAGTTTAGAGCAAATATAAATTTAGTAAAGTAAAAATTCGTCAACAAGTCGAATTCATGGACCCATTTTCTGGTTTTATGGAAAATATATTCTTTGGTAAATTAAAGAAACTCGTTTTCTGATTCCAACTTATTTAAAAGTGTGTGCCGTGATGACGAAAATTTACTGCCGTTTACATACTGTGACGTACTTTGTTATCCTCTGTGGTTGTCAAAGACTGTGTTCTGTACTCTTTCCTTCCCTTCTCAACCCCTCCTATTCCACTTCCTTACATCATCGGCGCGGTTTGGTGTGCGCTGATGCTTATGTCCGAGACGCGGAGACATTTTTCGTTAACAAGTTTGGTTCATGGAAGGTCGCCGTGGATCGTGGAAAGATCCCCTGGCTGAGGACTGTTCCGTTTTCTTTTCGTTTAGAAGCTGTTCAAGAAAACGTATTTATTTAGAAAGAATGAAGACTTTGAGTTCGATAGAGAAGAATGTAAGAACTTATTATGTTGTATACTTTGTTATGTTTAATTAACGACTGTTCGTTATTTTCTATTTCTTATGTTTATATTCAAGTTCGACAGCTAATTATATTGTCTGTTTTTCATCATCATTATCATCACTCCAAGGATTAGGCAATTGCCCGTTCCGACTTCATAATGCATCAGCCCAACGTCTACTAGGTCTTCCAACATCACGTCTTCCTCTTGCTTGATAATTTCTTGCTAACAATGGATATCTCTCCTTACTCATTCCATCCATATGATCAATCCATTTCTGTCTGTAATTCTTGACCTTATCCAATAAAGGCTGTACTTTAAATTCTTCTCTTATATCCTCATTTCTTATTCTATCAAGTCTTGTACATCCTTTTACTTGTCTTAGGAACCTCATCTCCGTCGTCTGTATTCTATCCTTCTGTTTTTTTCATTGGAGCCCAAGTTTCACAACCATACAATATTACTGAGAAGCTTCATGGAAATCAGCCTGATTGTCTGTTTTTCATTCAATATTAATTAAACACACTTTTTAATTCAGAATCTTGATGTCTTATTATTACGAATTATATAGCTGTCTTGTAGTAAACTTGAACCTGAGATTTCAGTGCTGTAGAGCACGTTCCCAGTCCTGTCATGATCAGTCGTTCATATTAAAAGATAAGTAAGATAGATTAGCAGTAGTTTAAAAACATTCATGATTATAGTTACCCTACGAGTGGTATGCTTAAAGAAAGATGAAATTGTCTGTAAAACTAGGGCCCAGCTACAGACTCTGCCAGTTAGAAGCTTGTATGATACAAGCTAGGTTTGTATTTAATAAAAGTCAGGTTTCACGTAATAATAGCGAGATAGTCCACGTCCGTTCAAGTGTCGGACTGCAGAGAAAAAAATATGTACGACCTAAGTTATTAATGATCTATTTACATAATGATATATAATATGACACCAATTTAAATCATATTTACCGATCGTTTCTCCATTATGTTATTAAGAATATTAAATAAATTAAACTAATGTATCTTGTAATATACTTTGCCAATTTAAAGATTAATTAAATTGTTAATTTTAATTTTAGGGGTGACCTACACCTTTGAGGGTAAAAAAAAGTCTTTTTTCAATTTATTATTTTTCATATATATTGAAACTTCATATATAAATTAGTGAAAGATTTTTATTGATATATCTTTTCAAGTTATGTTTAAAAATGTGCAATGCTGTCACTCCAGTGAGCTCTTTTATTTTAGAAGGTACCTACACCTTCGGTAAGTTTGCCGCTTGTTTTCCCTAACTTAATTTTTTCAATACGGTTTTCCTGACAACTCCCAAAGTTTTCAAGATATTGTGATGACATTTTGCATATATATAGTTTACAGAGATGAACAAAATATATAATTAGTAATGTACCTATTATATTTTATTAAAAAAATATTTTTAAAGCAAATTTTAACAAAAATGAGTATGTATCAATTAAAAATGAAAAATAAAGTATTTACACTGTATATAATTAAACATTTGTAGTATATTCTGTAGCTACAACATTCATTCATTCATAGCGTACTGCTCAAGAGCAGGTCTTTCACTGCAAACTCAGCATTCTCCACTCTTTCGTTGACTCAGCTTTCCTTTTTGTATCTGCATACAAACCATTTATTTTAATATTGTCTATCATCTGATGTCTTTTTCTGCCTCAAACTTTCTTTCCGTTGACCATTCCTTCTAGAGCATCCTTCAGCAGGCAGTTTTTTCTTAACCAGTGGCCAATCCAATTTCTTTTCCTCTTCTTTATGAGTTCCAGCATTGTTCTTCTTTCACCCACTCTGTCTAGCACATCTTCATTTCTTACCTTGTCTGTCCATTTTATACGTTCCATTCTTCTCCATATTCACATCTCAAAAGCTTCCAGTCGCTTTTCCTCATTCCGTCGTAATGTCCACGTCTCTGCACCATATAATGCTACACTCCAACAAAGCACTTCACTAGTCTCTTTCTTATTTCTCTTGCCATAGGTCCGCAGAAAATGCTTCTCTTCTTGTTGAAAGCTTCTTTTTGCCATTGATATCCTCTGCTTTACTTCTTGACTGCAGTTCATGTTACTACAGTCATTAATGAGTAAAATAAAACAAGAATCATTAAAATATATTGAAATTTAGGAAAATTATCAGGGAAACGGCAAGACAATGCAACATTTTCAACTGACATTTTGAATACTTAATTAACCATAACGACTGAAGTTAGATTGTACTTAAGTACACAAACATGCTTACGTTGTAATATAGATATCACATACCAAATTTCATTTCTGTAACCAAAATTATTGCTGAGGAAAAATATTGAAATATGTCATTTTTTAATGACTAAATGTGTAGGTCCCCCCGTTAATTTAATTAAATTAAATTAATTAATTAAATTAAGAGAAATTATGAATGCTGAAAATAATATTGTACAAGAGGTTGAAGAAATCCAACTAAAATGGTATGGACATACAATGAGAAGAAGAACACAAAAGCAAACAAAGAAGTATTAAAATGGATACCTCCGGAAAAAGGAAACGTGGTAGACCAAAGTCAACGAGGATGAAGAGAATTCAAGGCAACATGAAGAAGAGAAATATAATAGAAGCAGATACATAAGATCGGGAAGTGTGGAAGAAAAAAATTGTTTATTTTGGTTGAGGATACGTGTGTAAATAACAGAAACAATCATGAATAAGAAATAAATAAATTGTATGATCCACATTGCGACGAACCAAAAATGGCGGTTTCTAGAGACAATTTTTAACATAAGGTTCCTGGTAAACCCCCAAATCTTAAGGTCTGACTTGGTTGATATTTAAAGGATAACTTACTCAATTTATATTGCGACTGCTATGTAGAACGATTTTTTAAATTTTCTTTTCAGGTGAACTCCTATACCTAAAGGTCAGATTTTGCTAGTTAACAAACTCGACCTTGCTTTTTATTTTAATTAATTGCTATACGCCATGTAAGATTTCCATTAAATAAAAATTGCTGCCGATAGACCATTAACGGATACACACACACACACACACACATATAACTTATATATATAGGAAAATGGTAGTCCACCGCTGTGGTCTCGAGGAAGCGTGCTGCCTTGTCACGCAGTGGGCCCGCGTTCGATTCCCGGTCGGGACAGGCTCCTGAGTGAGGTTTATTTTGGGTTTTTCCTCACCTGTAAGACAAATGTCAGGAAGCTTAGGGCCCAACGGTCCCCGAAAATCATCCGGCCATCATCATCATCCTTACCATTATCATCATCATCCTTGACCGTGTGGAAAGCAACGGGAAGCTAGCACACCTATAATTCCCTGGTAAAGCTGCAAATCATAGCATGTAAATGTTTTGTTTGCAGTGAAAGACCTGCCCTCGGGCATAAGTACTGTGGATGGATATATATATGTTCTAGATGTCAGTGGAGACCGAGTTCCCGCTACATCTCGTAATAATAAAAGAGTATTAGCGACGATCACGATATGCGAATATGTCCAATGTGCGGGAAATTTGAAGAGGAGATACATATATTAGGAAAATGTAATGATTTAAAATATTGGAGACGTCAGTTATTACCGGAAAGATTTCTAAATTCAAATCGGGAAAGACTGCTACGAGTTATTGGTTAATCCAGAAAATTGGA
This sequence comes from Diploptera punctata, assembly GCA_030220185.1. Taxonomy (NCBI): domain Eukaryota; kingdom Metazoa; phylum Arthropoda; class Insecta; order Blattodea; family Blaberidae; genus Diploptera; species Diploptera punctata. The sequence continues at coordinate 334,580 of JASPKZ010007863.1, forward strand.
TATAAACCTCGGTAAATTTCTGGACAAAACCCGGAATTTAAGGACAACTCTCATTCATGAATAAATATAGCCTATATTATCAAAATGCAATACCATTAATTCTTAACAATTTATATAAATTAATTAGTGTATAATGCTATTGTGTTATTATTTAATTGTAATATTATTGTGTTTTTCTTTATGTAATTGTAATGTTATTGCTTTTTTTTTATGTTATTGCTTTTTTTGTTGTTTATTTTTCTTTACACTAGTACCAATTATTACGTTATTGTAACGGACTGTCAACAGCACGTACGGCTTACTGCCCGTGCGACTCATATTTGTAAATAATATTATAAATATCTTACTTTTTGTCTAATAAAGTCCTACTACTACTACTACTATTACTATAGGCATATATATATATATATATATATATATAAGAAAAATGAATGTTTGTACTAGACTTGCTCGGTAGCGTAACCGGTAGCGCACTGGGGTATCAATCCAGAGGTCCGGGTTCGAGTCCCGTCCGTGCATTTATTTATGTTATCATGTCATATATATATATTGTCATGGTTAGGCCTATGCCAACCGGACCCTTTATGAATATTATAATAATTTCACATACATTACAGGAACATTTTAAGTGATGGAGAGATATAATTAACTCTTTTTTAAAAAGTACACATATTTGTGGTTAATTGACCCGTATGTTATGATTAGAAGACTAAATTACCTTAGGGATAACAGCGTAATTTTAGTTGAGAGTTCACATCGACATTCGTCGTTTACAAAATAGGATCGGTGAAGATCTGTAAACATTTTTCAAAAACATTTTCATAAGAACGACCTCAAAGCTTCATTCTTTCGGAATTCGTTAAAATAAAAATGTCGCCTTCATGTGTAATAGAGTTCAGTTGTTTCATTAACTTCTACTTTCCTAAACGTATCACAAATATCATAAAGCAGAAAAATACATTATTTTTTTAGATGTTGCCTAATATCATTTTATATGTCGATTTATTACAATTCTAATTATCAGATCCATTTTAAAGCTACGAAAAAGTTATTATTTACGTCATCTTCATGAGAATGTAGAATACACCCTTTAGTACTCACCAACTTGTTGTTGACGCTATTATTTCCACTGAATCTTACCATGCATTTGTTTGTTATTGATTGTTTATCTCATAATATTATCAGAACCTGTGATAGAGGTAAAACCTTAAAAAGTTTCCACAGGTCCAGCACAGGGGTGTTTTATAGAGTAATATAGCAACATGGGAACAAGATAACAGCCGGCGTCAAGTGGGCGTTGCTATGAGAACGTATAATAAAACACTCTGACGTCATCATAGGACCTCGAGGTGGTTATCCCCTGTTTACATTCATCTTTGTCACATTAAAATGACCAACACTTTCCCACCTAAGATACTTATTAATTATAGATAACTTGGATATGAAAACTAGAAATTCTATCTTCCTCTGGATAACAATTAAATCGTTAAAAGATATTAAATATCAAGTTGGTACCTGGTAAGTCAGTCGTCCTCAGCTAAATTATTAAAGTTCATCAAGTAGTTTCAATCTTCTTCTTATTATTCTTCTTCATCTTCTTCCTCTACGCATGAAAGCTGGCAGCTTGTTGCAAGTTCATTCACTACAGGTCCGGGGTATGGTGACGTCTTTCCATCGTAGTTGTGGTCGTCCTAAAGGCCTTTTCCGCTGAGGTGTCCAGTCACGTACTTTCTTCACTAATCTACTGTTCTCCATTCTATCTATGTGATCGTTCCAGTTTAGTCTTCTATCATTTATCCAGAGGTTTATAGGTTCAACTTCACATTCTTCTTTAATAACAGAACTGCGAATTTTCTCTCCAATCTAATATATAAAAATCAATGTTTGTTTGTTTGTTTGTTGATTTGTTTGTTCGTATTCTATGCGCGGCCATACCGTTGATCCGATTTTGATGCGCTTTTTTGCAAAATGTTCAGGAGATTTCCGGGATTAACATAGGCAATAAGAGAGTTGTGATATTCAACCCCTTCACCCCAAAAAATCACCCTTTGTAGTGAAAAACGTGAAATATAGTCCCTATTTTGACCCTTAAATGGCTTACGCTGCCTAAACCATAACAAATACACCAAATTAATGTACACAGAATTGAACATCTCACAAAACTCTACAAAAAAGTCCGCCACAGCATATGTTTATCTTTTACGGATAACTCACAATAACCATTTTTGTCTTTCATTGATACCAAGAAGATCGGGATAACTAGATTTCCGGACAAGCGTGCTCTTGCCATACCGTTCATCCAATTGAAATGGGGCTTTTTTTTAAAATGTTCAGAAGATTCCGGGGATGGACAAAGGCTATAAGAGAGTTGTAATACTTAACCCCTTCACCCCTAAAAATCACCCTTTGTAGTGAAAAACGTGAAATAATGATCCTATTTTGACGCTTAAATGGCTTACGCTGCCTAAACCATAACAAATAGGCCTACACCAAACTAATGTACAGAGAATTGAACATCTCAAAACACCCTACAAAAAAGTCCGCGACAGCATATGTTTATCTTCTACGTATAACTCACAATAACCATTTTTGTTTTTTATTGATGACAAGAAGATCAGGATAAGCAGATTCCCGGGCAAGTATAACAGCGCACGGCTGGTGGTAAAAACACATTAGCATGTATTTAGGAATAGCAGCGCACGCCGGATAATTTAGTTGAGGACGACTGACTTACCAGGTACCAATTTTATATTTAATATAATTATTACAGTCCACCGCTGTGGTCTCGGGGTAGCGTGCTGCCTTGTCATCATATGTGATATAGAGATTACATTAAATAGTTCTAAGTTATGATTATATAATACTGATTATTTCGGATATTTTCAATAAAGGTATTAACCTGGAAATTAAAGTGTGTTAAAATTTAGCATTAATAAACTTACTTACTCACTTACTCACTGGCACTATCGAACCCGTAGGTTCATGGCCGCACGGACATAAGCTCTCCATACATCCCTATCCTGAGCTAATGCTTTCCAATCATTCCCTGTATAATCTACTTCCCTCAAATCATAGTTGATGTTGTTCTCCCACCTCATTCTTGGGCATTAATAAACTATTTAGTATTATTTTTTATTAAATACTAGCCAATAATCGGCGTGCATTGCCACGCCAAAATATTTAATTTCTTTGTGCTTATTCGATTATGTAAAAGGAAAAATAATTATACATATTTATCGTAATTATATTTAAATGCCCCGTGTTGATTGTGTACAGATCACTACGTACAGTGTCTCATGCCTTCTCAACATATGTACTGAGGAGGGATTTGCAATTTAATGCAGGAATCTGGTGCACAATTTAAAGATTAAAAATTGCACACTACCCCAACCAACCTGGCTCCGAGATTGAAAATGTTACAATTATAATAAATTAATTCTGCAATTAGAATTTTGAACTGCGCATGGTACCGAACCCAGACTCGGTAGTCAGGCATGCTACTGCTTAAGGCAGCACGGGGAACTTCATCTTGAGAATAGTTCTCTTTCTAATTGCAAAGAATCTATGCAAATTTTCGACCATGTCTATTTAAACAAAATAATTCATAGCCATACAGTTGGCTCTGATTTAAAAAAAATAGTGAACACAACAATGCTGATCGCATTGGATGTATACATTATTTCTCTTCTCAAGTAACTCTGGATCCGTTTCGTAAATCGTTCGCTAACACAAGAGTAGATGGCAGTGCGATTACTTATTATCACAAAATTAGTTATTCATTATTTAAGAGTAACGATACATGGATACTTGTTAATTATATGATTATTTATGATATTTAAATATCTTGCATTAATACAATGAGAGATACCCTTGGATTTGATGTTACATTTTTTATACTAGGAAAGATTCACTGAATGTACCAGCTACTGGGTCCTGCTCACCATGTAAGCACCATGTATACATACGTGTTTCACCCCCCCATCAAATGTATATCTGTATATAACAAATTTTTAGAGAGGATTTTAGGTTTGTGCCTTTAAAATCCTGACATTTTATTGATCCCGGCCGATTTAAAACCGATTACCAGAGGCAAAAAATTTACTTACTGGGATTGTAAACATAATACAAAAACGTGGATATTCTTGCTGTTGGGAGCCAAAATATGAAAAAGTTTTCTTAACGGATGAAGTACTTATTGTTGTCGAAGCAGGCGTGTCTAGATACTTCCACATAATCTTTCATAAATTTATCATTAAGCCTGAAAAATATTATCGGTATCAGGATAGCGACTAATTTCTATACACATTGTTTACAAAATGCGTATTTTTGTCGAGCGTCTTCAGACAATGGACCTGTTTACGTTACGTTTGGTTGTATCAGAATGCAGAAACAAAAACTGTGCATAGATGAGTCCATTACTAGACAAAGTGGACTGTACTAGAAGTCTGTCTCGAATAGCGCGTGTCTACGTGCAGTTTGTAATCATAGCAGTCTAAGTACGATGCAGCCTAGCTTATAACCAAAGATTGTTTTGAGCCCTGTTTATCGAAAAGGATATACTTAAAAGTATCAGTACGTAGAGGATACAAAAAAATATTAAATTCGTTATTCAGAGCCCAAATGTAAAACATTTATAGAGTAGTTAAAATAGTATAATGTGAAACTCACAGTTCACAAATTCTTATTCATTTCCCACTAGTAAATACCTGGCGTGCGTTGCTACATGGCACGTATGGTAATGGGCGCATTCAGCTGCCAATAAAGCGCTCTAGCGCTTTTAGCAAAAATGGCTGCCATTTGCAGCGGAAATTTAAGGAGTTTGTTGAATGGACCGCTGCATGCAGCTATACCGCCAAATTTAAATTTGTTCATTGGCTCATTACTAATATTACTACGCGATGCTATTGAAATTAATCATAATGCTAATAGGGTTATACAGATTTTACGATTTATTTTAATGTATGTAATTTATGAAATCGACGAATAGATCGTTTAAAATAAAATATTATTATAACGAGAAAATTTGTATTTTTTTAATTATTAATATATCAGGCGGCTCCGTGACGCAAGCGATTAGACGCTCGCCTCTCACCGCTGGCTTCTCGAGAACCTTATTTATAATGTTTATTATTAGTTTAATCATATTAATTTGTGTTTTAGTAAGAGCAGCTTTTTTTAACTTGGTTAGTCTCGGTCATTATAAGTAGATTTTGTAGTGGAGGAAACGGATCTACGGCATGTTCTTTCAGGGTTTCTCCCATTTTCCCCTACCACAATTTTATTCCACCTTTCCCCATTTTCATAACATCCATTTCGTTCATCAGATGTAGTCAGCCTGCACCCTAGTTAATTACAGACCTCTATAAATATAGGGGCTTAATCTAATCACTTGATCTGACCCTGATTTGGACACAACTTGATATTATTTTATTATATTTAAACATCACTCCTGCGAATTCCCTATGTGATGCATATATTGCTCCTTCATCATCACATAACACATATATTTAATAACCACACTAAAAGTATTGCCAGGTGGGCTGTAGGGTAAATTTTATTCAATTGTTCAGCCTTTTATTCATGTGATTTCTTACATAATATTTGACACTTTTAGGTCTATATTTAAATCTATGAGGAATAGGGGTTACACTAGAAAATGCAGGAAGTACAGGCATATGTGCAAAATTAATGTATGTGGTGCAAGACATGACCTAAGTACAGCAACCAAACAATTGTATAAAGGAAGGCATCATTGTATTTTTTCAACCTCAAACATACTTCATCTTTATTTTAAATTTGTCAAGGAATAGGAATGAAAACAAAGAAGAATATTAATTTATAATAATTTAAATAGTTTTCTTAATAATTAATTTTTTTGCATCATCTGATAATATTAATTACTTATAAGAGTAACTACCATAATATTTATGGCTAAAATAAAACCAAAACATTATATGTAATTTCCAACCATATATGTGAAATTCTGTCATAACAGCAGTTAATTATAGATAACCTCTCACTCACCATACTTAAAGACATTATTTAATATAATTCTAACATTAGCAATGCCACTTTCTTAGTAAAGTTAAGTGCTACACTAAATAGTATATCACTGAATTATTTATAATACATGAAAAACATTTACCACCAAGATTAATGGTAATATACAGTGAATAGCAATATCCCATACGAGAGACTACATGCATTTGAATTAAAAGATATAACACCACATTTCATTTTATGATAAATTGGGAATTAATGCGAAAATTATTCATACCTGGTTCAAGTAACGGCTCTCAGTATCTCAATGATAGGACATAGTATATAAAGTTGGAGATTAAATAATAATGGATCAGCTGTGATTAAAATCCCATGCTGAGTGCAAAATTTTCCGTTAATACATTAACCAACTCTAGCTGTAATTTAATTTTATTCATGCACATCACACTGAGTATTTGTATCTTCACTGGTCAAATTTAGATAAGAAAACTAGAATATTGTAATATTTGAATTAAAGTTATGGCTGATACTTCACAAAGCTCTTTATTCAGAAAAGATTACAAACATAAGATACACAGTTCATCTCTTTGTCCCATTACACAAATTTCTTATTGTGTTGCACATTTAAAGAATAGTACAAATGTTCGTTTTATCTGTAGAGAAAATTGGTTCGACAACCACTGTAGCACTTCCAGAAATGACCCCATGAACACAATCATACTATTCTAATTTATTTCATATATCTTGAAAACAAAAATTATAATTAACTTGGCACCAGGTATTAGCGAATGAATCATCTGCGGATACAATTTTCATAATAAAAAACATTCACTCGTCAATAACACAATGATTTGCATGAAAAGAGGTTATAATCGTAAATTCTTGATCTTGATAATAATCTTAAAATTATCACTGTCTTTAGTTTTACTTAATATATCACTTATGTTCGTCTAAAACGGTTAGCCACCTCGAATAACTCATATATTAATGTCCAGACATAAATAACACAAAATTTGTACATAAAATATAAATTGTTTATGGACAAAGACGCCATGTTTAAACTGAATGAAACCGGCCAATCACAATGGATTGCAGCGGTTTTTTCTGTCTGCAGCCTACTTTTACTTCGCTGCAGTAGCTGCAAGTCCGCTAGAGCGCTTTATTGCCCTCTGAATGGTATGCTGCAGATAAAGCGCTAAAGCGCTTTTGCAGCGCTTTGGCTACTGAATGCCCCCAATGATGATTATTACGGAAATGATTTTGAGGTGCGGCACCTTTCCAAAAATACTGCTGTTTTCTTACCAATAGTTCAATATTTGTATTTGGGGGACGAAATGTAGCGAAATGAACACAATTTGTTACACCTTTTTTAACTTTTTCGTGAGATTACTACATTTTGCCATTTTGTCCCTCTTTTTTATGCTTCAGCAATTTTTCCTCCGCGTTTTTAAAATATAGGACAGAAAAATGTATATTTTTTCTTCTTGAACAGCTTTTTAAAATCTCAATCAGAAGTCAACAATATTAAATAAAAAATAAAATATAACTTATGTAAATCGCGAATAATTTATATCCCAGCAACAATGACCAATCTGCTGTTGTGAGGTCAAATTTAAATTCCAACGGTGTTGCTGTAACAGTTTAAAACAAGTTCAGATAGACTGGCAATAATTTAACAGTTTTCTATCCATCGACTTGTTGTTGGCTGTGTTTTACTAGTCTGAACCACAAAATATTTTTATTAGTATTACAACTGGGTTTTCACAACAACAACATGTCGAATGTTAACAGTGATACGTATTATGAACTTTCAGAATTCAAACTGCAATTATCGAAACTGATTGCATCATCCTTCGTAGTTCCATCTGCGAAGTAAATATTGCAATGAACAAAAGAACTATATATTCCCTCTTATGGAATCTATAAATAAGAAAAATTTGGTGCAAAATTATGTGCATATAATATAAAATGGATTCATGTCACCGTTTTAAACCTTAATTCAATTGTTTCAGTGACACCTTTTTTGCTCTTTTTTTAATGTATTTTCAGAAACTTTTCCCCCTTTTACGACCAAAATTTTCACCTTCAAATCCCTTCCCTAATAATAATAATAATAATAATAATAATAATAATAATAATAATAATAATAATTATAATAATAATAATAATAACTTGGTAGAGCGCATTTAAATAAATACATTGTTATGAGACTAGATGACTTTAATGATTGTATTATATTAATTGTGAAATAAATTACATTAAATAGACTATTTAACTCATGCCCCAAATGGGAGTCAATGACCAATCACGTTTCAATGATTTCTGTTTTAAAACCAATCAGAGTCGTGTTTCACCAAATATTTATCAGTGTTATAATTACCATATTAAAGAAAGCTCCTCCTTACAATATTGCGTTCCTTTGGCAATAAATAGTATGATCTGGTTGCAGTGAAGGACAAAACAAGCAGTAGATGCGTACCTATCGTTTCTCATTCGTTTTCAAACATCGCCGTTTACATTAAATATATACATATTTTAAAATAACTATAGTTAAATAATGATTTGTGAGTAAACAGCTTAATTTTATTCGTTAAATAGTCCTAACAAATGCCACTCTTGATTTCCAAATTCTCTAGATAAATTCACTCCTCACTTCGTGAGTCGTGAATTTGTCGATAATTTGGAAATCACTCGTGGCATTACTTATGATAAAGTGATCCCACTACAGCCTTTATAGGTCTTTGGGATAGTAGGGGGTTAATGCTACATTCTTTATAGACAATTCACACTGGATGTCAACTGAGGAGGCAGTTCTGCGTGATGGCTGCCTTTACCCTCCGAACATGCATCGGGTACTCATTTCCGTTAAAGGTTGAATTGGTGTCACCAGAAGGATGGGGCCAATATAAACATCCTAACCCCACCGGGACACGAACCCCGACCATCCAGTTTGTAGCGTATTGCCTTTACCAAACTACGCTTAGACGATTTCATAGTTTTATCATATATGAAATACAGATTACAATAAATAGTTCTAAATTATGATTATATAATACTGATAGTTTTGGATATTTTCAATAAAGGAATTAATCTGGAAATTGAACTGTGTTAAGGGGCACGCCGTAGCGTAGTGGTTAAGGCACTGAGCTACAAGCCGGAAGGTCGAGGGTTGAAGTCCCGTTGGGGTCAAGATTTTTAAACTGACCCAAACCCTCTGGCGGCACTATGGCCCTGGGGTCGACTCAGCCTCTAACGGAAATGAGTACCAGACGCTTGTTCTGGGGTAAAGGCGGCCGTCACGCAGGGCTGACAACCCGGCTGACATCAAGTGCCGATTGTCTAGAAAAAGTGGGAACCTTAACCTCCTACTACCCCAAGGGCCTCCGGGCCTGTTGTGGGATCACTTTACTTTAATTGAACTGTGTTAAAATTTAGCATTCATAAACTATTTAGTATTACATTTTTTATTAAACACTTGCTAATACCCGGCGTGCACTGCCACGCCTAAATATTTGATTTTTATGCTAATTCGAATAAGTGAAAGCAAAAATAATTATACATTTTATCGTAATTATTTTTAAATACCCCGTGTTGATTGCGGACGAATCACTATCAACAGCGTCTCATAGCTTCTTAACATAAATATTCTGTTAAGGGATTTGCAATTTAATGCAGGAATCTGGTGCACAATTTAGAGATTAAAAATTGCACACTACCCCTATCATACCTGGCTCCGGGATTGAAAATGTTACAATTAAATTAATTTTGCAATTAAAACGTCGAACCCGAACCGGGCTCGGTAGTAAAGCTTGCTACTACATAAGGCAGCAGAGGGAACTGCATCTTGAGAATAGTTCTCTTTCTAATTGCAAAGAATCAAAGTTAATTTTCGACTTTGTTTAGTTAAACAAAATAATACATAAGCCTACAGTTGGCCCTGATTAAAGAAATAGTGAACACAACAATGCTAATCGCATTGGATATTCACATTATTTCCCTTCTCAAGTAACTCTAGATCCGTTTCGTAAATCGTTCGCTAACACAAGAGTAGATGGCAGTGCGATTGCATATTTTCACTAAATTAGTTATTCATTATTTATGAACAACGATACATGGATACTTGTTAATTATATGATTACTGATCATGTTTAAATATATTTTATTAATAGAGTGAGAGAAATCCTTGTATTTGATCTTACATTTTTTATACTAGGAAAGATTCACTGAATGTACCAACTACTGGGTCCTGCTGACCACGTAAGCACCATGTATAGATATTTTATGCCGCTGTCCTTTCGTGTTCTACTACCTGTACGAAAATCTTTGTAGAGGATTTTAGGTTTGTACCTTAAAATCCTGACATTCTAGTAATCAATACTAATTTAATCCGATTGCCAGAAGGCACACAAATTGCCCACACGGATTGTAAACGTATTACATAAATGTGAATGTTTATCCAAAACATCAAATGATTTTTCTTACCCGATGTATTTCTTAATGTCAAAACCGGCGTGTCTAGATACTTCATATTCTTTCTTTATAGGATTAGGTCATTGCGACCTGTTTCGGTCTCAAGTCCATTGTTTCCTTGTCCGCCCCAAAGATCTTTTTCCATGCGTTTTGTAAGTGTTGACCGTTTTGGGCAATCTTGTATTGTCCATTCTGTCTAAATGTTATTTCCATCGGCATCTGTGCTCTTCAAGTTTGTCGAGTATTGAAAATATATCCAGCTCATTTCTTATTGATTCATTATGTAATCCATGCGTTGTACATCCTTTTACGGATCTTAAAAATTTAATTTCAGTAGCTTGAATGTGTGTGAGATATCTTTGTAAGTACCCAAGATTCAGATCCATATAAAATAACAGGAACAGCCATAGTTTTATAAAACCTGAGCTGAGTTTCTCTTCGAGCCTTTCGGAGGGTTTTTCTTATGGTGCCACACATCATTTGATTTCAGTTTAATTTATTGTGTATATCCCTATCATATCTATATGTTACATCTGAACCAAGATAGTTAAAATGTGCTATCTGTTCTATTATTTTATTATTGATTACTATTTCTTCTCTGACTGGCACTTTGCCAAGAAAAGCCATCATTTTAGTTTTTGAGGTGGAAAGTTTAATTGATCCAACGTGTAAATGGCTATTTGTAAATCATCCTCTGACTTCTGTATAATTACCAGATCGTCTGCATACATTAAGATATTCATATAAATATCCTTATTGATTTCGCATAATCCTTCATATATTTATCATTAGGGCTGAAAAAGATTATCGGTATCAAGATATTAACTAATTTCTAAACACATTGTTTACAAAATCCATTAAATCTTTAGAGAATGAGGAAGGCTTGCAACTGAATGGTATTAATAAGCTGTTAGTTTATGCTGATGATGTAGTATTGTTGGCCGATAACGAGGAGGATACTAAAGAACAATACGGACACACTGTTGAGTAACACTAAGAAATTAGGATTGGAAGTAAATATCAATAAAACTAAATGTATGGTCACACGTTGAAATTCATTATATAATGGAAATGGACAGCTAATGACAAATGAGGGAAATTTTGAGGAAGTGGCTGAATTCAATTACCTAGGAACAGTAATCACAAATAGGAATGAGATGCACAAAGAAATTAAACATGGGCTCAATTCTGGAAATGCGTGCTATTATGCATTGCAGAGACTCTTGATGTCCCAACTCCTTTCAAAAAACGTTAAACTGAAAATATATAAAACTATTATTCTACCAGTTATATTATATGGGTGCGAAACATGGACTCTTACTTTAAGGGAGGAAAAGAGATTGCAAGTATTTGAGAATAAAGTACTTAGGAAGATTTTTGGACCAAAGAGAGATGAAGAGACAGGTGAATGGAGAAGACTACATAACAATGAACTACATGGTCTTTATAATAATAATAATAGCTTTAATAATAATAATAATAATAGCTTTATTTTACCTGGCAGAGTTAAGGCCTTAAGGCCTTGTCTACCACTCAACCAGGTTTAAAAAAAATACAAAAGAAAAGTCTTACATCTAAATTACAATATATATATATAAACGATTACAAGTTATGAATACAATACAATTAATATTTATAATGTATTTTGATTTACTCTAAATTTAACGAATTAAATATATAATATGTACAAGATATATAAAAAAAACGAGGAAAAGATTAATGACATAGTATAAAATTAAATAAATAGAGAAAAAAATTAATTATTAGACAACAGGTAACTGTATAAGCGTGACTTAAAGGTGCCAAGTGTGCGGCAACCCCTGATATCTTGAGGAAGGAGATTCCAGGAGCGGACAGATGCTACTGTGAAGGAAGTAGAATAGGAGGGAGTGCTATGAAGAGGAATTGTTAGCAGACTGCTATCTTGTGACCTAGTGTCAATATTGTGGTAGGAGGATAACTTCTCAAATCTGGACGCCAGGTAAGTAGGAATGTAGGAATTGAGAAGCTTGAAAAGTAGCGAAAGAGAGTGCAATTTACGTCTGTCAGTAAGACGGAGCCAAGAGAGGTTATTAAAGTGTTCGGAAATATGGTCATAACGGCGGATATCGAAAATGAATCGAATGCAAGCATTATGAACACGCTGCAGTCTCTGCGACAAGGCATAGTTTAGATCATTATATATAATGTCACAATAATCGAAGTGTGGTAACACAAGATTCTGCACTAGGATTTGTTTTAACGAAACTGGGAGAAAATTCTTTAAACGTCTAAGATAATGTAAGATGGAGAAAGTCTTTTTACATATGTATTTCACTTGTGTTTGCCAGGTTAAATTTGCGTCTAGATGTAGTCCAAGATCTATTACTGAAGAAGAATAAGGGATAATTATATTATTTATAGTAATGTTTGGAAGTGTAGATATGTCAAAGGTTGTAAGCAGTCTTTGTTGTCCCATTAGAATTACTTGTGACTTGTTAGAATTTAGATTTAGACCGATACTTGAAGACCAGTTAAAGATGGATATGAGATCGTCATTCATTTTCATCAAGCTGTTATAGAGAGAATGAGGAGGTGAATGTAGGTAAATTTGGAGATCATCAGCATAGAGGTGATAACGGCAGTGCTTTAGTACAGTTGGCAAATCATTTATGTAGATTGAGAAAAGAAGAGGTCCGAGAACACTGCCCTGGGGGACTCCAGCCGGCACGTTACGCCAAGTCGAAGATCTAGAGTTTAATGAAACGTATTGTTGACGACCGTGCAGGTATGAGTCGAACCAGGATACAGCGCTGTCAGAAAAATGTAGGTGCTTGAGCTTTATCATAAGTAAGTCGTGGTCTACTGTGTCAAAAGCTTTGCTGAAGTCAAGTAAGGTTAAAGGAGTCAATTGACGTCTGTCCACGGCTTCACGAATATCTTCGGTAATTTTTAGCAAAGCTGTGGTTGTGCTATGACCAGATCTAAAGCCGGATTGATAAGGATCAAGGAGGTGATTTTCTTGGAGATAATCAGTCATTTGCTTATGTACAATATATTCCAGGGCTTTAGATAATGTCGGAAGGATGCTAATCGGTCGGAAGTCATTACAGTTAGTAGGTGTACTTATTTTTGGTATAGGCCGAACTCTAGACTGTTTCCATACAATAGGGAAGATAGAAGTTATAAGGGAAGCATTGAAAATATGAGTCACTGTGGGTAGTATAATGTCAATGATTTTATTTAGCATTAAAATGCTGATGTTATCTGTACCTTGCGCATTGGATTTAATGCGCTTGAGTGCTTTTTTAACGTCTATAGGCGAAATGTCGTAAAAGTAAAATTTATCTCTTCCTATATGTGGGGATGGGGATAAGTCTTTAAGAGTGTCTATTTTAGTCTTGTTGTCTGGAGGTGTCATGGGTATTGAGGTAAAATGTTCATTTAAGTCATCTACAGAAATGTCTATAGAGTCAGTTGAGGGATTCAACTGTCTAAGTCCCATTGCACGGAGATTTCGCCAAGTGTCCCGTGCACTTATTTCAGGTCCGATTATACTGTGGGCGTGTCGTAGTTTGGCATTACGTATAGTTTGTGTAGTTGTGTTTCTAAGTTGTTTGTACAGTTGCCAGTTCTCGTCATTTTTATGTCGTCTGTATGTTCGGTATGCTTTGTCTCGTTTTGACATAAGTTCACGTATTGAATCATTCATCCAGGGAGCAGGGGAGCGGGAAAATCGTCGGGTTTTTACTGGTGCATGTCTGTCGTATAGTTGTAGTATCAGTGTATTAAATGTGTCTATTTTTTCATCAACTGATCTAAGATTCCATATTGAATACCAAGGTAGTTCTAAAGCGTCTGATTTTAGTTTAGTATCGTCTATGTTTTGTAAATTTCTGTACGTAATTAATTTAGAGCGTCGTTTAGAACATTGGAGTGAGTATTCTACGAATACAATGTCATGAGCAGATATGCCAGGAGCAGGAATTTGTCCATATGACAGTACTTTCTGTGGATGTGTAGTCACAATTAAGTCCAGTAGAGTGTCGGAAGTGGCAGTATGGTGTGTGGCAGAGTGAGGAACAATGGTCATATTAAAGCTTTGGAACATATTTTTAAGTTGTATGGCTGGTGAGTCAGTCTGAAGAAGATTTGTATTAAAATCGCCTGCGACAATAACGTGTTCATAATGAGGCAATGAATCGTTCAGAGCGTTTCTAGATCCGAAAGGTGCCCAATTTTTGGAGGTTTGTATACAATGCATAAGAGACATTTTTTTAGACTGGCTTGAATTTCTACGAATAAGAACTCGGGGCGAGCGGAATATACAGAAGGGGACTTGTGGACAATTCTTGGATTAAGCTCATTTGATATAAAGGCACAAACTCCTCCACCTCTTTTATCTATTCTGTCATTTCTGAGCAGTGTATATCCGTCTAGGTGAACAAGGGACGAAGGTATGGATGGGGTGAGCCAGGTTTCCGAAATTAAAATGGCGCTCAGTCCAAGAGATGAAAATATGGTTTCAAACTCATCAAAGTGGGACAGAATGCTTTGTGAATTTACGTGAGCGATTTTAAGTGATGATTTATCAATAGAAAATGCATTCCTAAGTAGGCTGGTAGTTGTTTTTGGGAGGGGATGGTAGGGATTGAGGAATGTTGCTACCTGTGTTAAAAGCTGTCTGCACAATAAGAGGGTGATTGGAGAAGGTGAGTGAGTCAAGGGTTGCAAATAATTCATCATTTGTCAGCTCAATGTTGCCAATAGCAGAAAGTAAAAATAAACTATGTACTGCAATAACTCTAATAAAATTAAAATAATTTAGCTAAACAAATAACTTAAAAAATGAAAATAAAACAAGTAAGTAAGCCAGTTATAAAAAGAAGAGTTAAGTCTTGCAGACTGCGATGGGCAGGACATGTTGCACGTATGGGGAATGAAAGACGTGCATGGAAGCTTCTTGTAGGAAAGCCAGAGGGAAAACGCCCAGTTGGTAGACCAAGAATGAAGTGGGAGAATAACATTAACTATGATTTGAGGGAAGTAGATTATACAGGGAATGATTGGAAAGCATTAGCTCAGGATAGGGATGTATGGAGATCTTATGTCCGCGCGGCCATGAACCTACGGGTTCGATAGTGCCAGTGAGTAAGTAAGTAAGTAAGTAAGTATTGTTTACAAAATGAGTATTTTTGTCGAGCGTCTCCACTGCCTGCTCGGAGCGGAGAGTGTGTATGTTCGACTCTCCTCAGTAATAGTCCTGTTTACGTGACGTGTGGTTGTTTCAGAATGCCGAAACAAAAATTGTGCAAAGATGAGTCCATTCCTAGGCAAAGTGAACTGTACTAGAAGTCTGTCCCGAATAGCGCGTGTCAATGTGCAGTTTGTAAATATAGCGGTCTAAATACGATGCAGCCTGGCCTATAACAGGTAGAAAACAATGTATCGCTATTTAAACAGAACGAGGTTACGGGACGTTTCTGTGGTTAATGGCCAGTACACATGATAGATGCCTCAGAAACGTTCGGGGCAAGTGGACAGTAAATTCCAATCTGTCATTGTTCTCAACAACTAAACAGGATTTCCAAAAGTTGAAAAAGAGTCCGTTACTTAAACACAGAAACAAGAGTTCAGAAATGTGTAGCAATATAATGTTTTAATACAATTATTAACTTACTATTTCACTTGAAAGTTCAAAAGTTAAACTTATTTTGCAATATTATCTACATCCGTAAAACTTAGTAATAGCCTATTTTCTCACATACAAATATAATAGTCTATATAATGAAAGCGTCCACTGCTGTGGTCTCGAGGTAGCGTGCTGCCTTGTCACGCAGCGGGCCCGGTCGGGGCAGTTTCTCTGGGTGAGGTTTTTATCGGGGTTTTTCCTCACCTGTAAGACAAATGTCAGGAAAACTTTAAGGCCCAAACGGTCCCCGAAATCATATGGCCATCATCATCCTTATCATTATCATAATCACCATCATCATCCTTCACCGGTGTGGAAAGCAACGGGAAGCTACCACACCTACAATTGCCTAGTAAAGCTGCAAGCATAGCACTAGCACTATGGAACTAATAGGTTCATAGACCCGCGGGCATAAGCTCTCCATACACCCCTATCCTGAGCTAATATTTTCCAATCATTCCCCGTATAATCTATTTCCTTCAAATCATAGTTAATGCTATTCTCCCATCTCATTCTTGGTCTACCAACTGGACGTTTTCCCTCTGGTTTTCCTACAATAACAATGATTACTTACTTACTTACTTACTTACTTACTCACTGGCACTATCGAACCCATAGGTTCATGGCCGCGCGGACATAAGCTCTCCATACATCCCTATCCTGAGCCAATGCTCTCCAATCATTCCCTGTATAATCTACTTCCCTCATATCATACTTAATGTTGTTCTCCCACCTCATTCTTCGTCTACCAACTGGGCGTTTTCATTCTGGCTTTCCTACAAGAAGTTTCCATGCACGTCTTTCATTCCCCATACGCGCAACATGTCCTGCCCATCGCAGTCTACGAGACTTAACTGTTCTTATTATATCTGGCTTTCTATAAACACCAAGTAGTTCATTGTTATGTAGTCTTCTCCATTGACCTGTCTGTTCATCTCTCTTTGGTCCAAAAATCTTCCTAAGAACTTTATTCTCAAATACTCGTAATCTCCTTTCCCCCCTTAAAGTAAGAGTCCATGTTTCGCACCCATATAATATAACTGGTAAAATAATAGTTTTATATATTTTCAGCTTAACAATAACAATGATTACAAATAGGAATAAGATGCACAAAGAAACTAAACATAGACTCAATTCTGGAAATGCGTGCTATTATGCATTACAGAGACTCTTGTCATCCCAACTTCTCTCAAAAAATGTTAAACTGAAAATACATAAAACTTTTATTCTCCCAGTTATATTATACAGATGAGAAACAAGGGCTCTTACTTTAAGGGAGGAAAGGAGATTAAGAGAGTAGGCCTACATGAGAATACATTTCTTAGGATTTTTTTTTGACTAAAGGGAGAAAGTCGAATGGAGAAACCTACATAACAGTGAGATACATGATCTTTATAGGAAACCAGATATAATATGAACAGTTAAGTCTCATAGACTGTGTAGGGCATGTGACATGGGGAATGCTAAAGGGACATGGAGGCTCCTTGTAGGAAAACTAAAGGGAAAACGCCCAGTGAGTAGACCAAGAATGAGGAGGGAGAATGGCATTAAATATGATTTGAGGGAAGTAGATTATACAGAGGATGATTAAAAAACATTAGCTTACATTAGATATGTGTAGAGAGCTTATGTCCGCTTGGCCATTAACCTATAGGTTCGATACTGAGTTAGTTAGTTTAAAATCATAATGATATTGTGAGAAGAAAAATTAGTGTCTGAACCAGGAATCGAACCGTAGATCTCTCCTTCTCTGTAGGAGTATACAGCTCACTACACCATTCTATACTTGGTATATTTGATTCCTGGTTCAGACATTAATTTTTCTTTTCACAATAAGTACCAAGTCTAGAATGGTGTAGTGGGCTGCACACTCCTACGGAGAAGGAGAAGTCCACGGTTCGATCCTCGTTCAGACATTAATTTTTCTTTTCACAATATCGTTAACATTTATTTATATACATAATTTTAATGTTTACACATCTTTCTGTGCCTAAAGTTTTATTTTTCTTCTCCACTTGTCTCTCTCCATCCAATCCATGTCATCCAGTCCTCTTGCTCTCATTCCAGTTCTTATTTCCTGCATCCACGAGTTTCGAGGTCTTCCTCTCTTCCTTCTTCCAGGTGGACACCATTTCAATGTTTTCCTGGGTAATCTTTCTTCTTGCATTCGTCGTACGTGCCCATACCAATTTAATTGCTTATACCGTATATAATATACTATTGAATAACCAATATTCATTTTTCTCTTATGACAGTATTTCTTATTTTGTCTAATTTTGAACATATTGCTGCTCTCCTCAAGAAATCCATTTCCATTGACATAAGTTTTTGTTCTAAGGTTTCGTTGAATTTCCAAACTTCAGCTCCATACGTGACAATGTCATTATAATATTATAATATGATCCATTATTGGAACTGTGTTAAAATAACAGTATTGGAAAATGTTAAATAACATAAGTTATTTTACTCTACATTCCTACTTGTATATCTACATATTTACATTTTAAAAATATAACATATATTTTCTCAAAAATAGACATACGTAATACGTAACAACATAAGGCAGGATTTTAATATAATAAACATGAAAGTTAAAGTTAATAATTTTGTATTTTAAAATTCTTTTAATATTTAAATATAACTTAAATAAATAAAAACACATAAATAATTCATTGTTGTTCATTGTTGAACAAAAATGTATCAGTAACAATTAAAGAAATTGTACTACCTAACAGTTTTGTAAATAATGTTTTTAAAAAATTGTTTTAAGTCATTGTTGTCAAAATTATAAATCCTTATTTTATAACTGTAATAACACCTGCTTTACTCCATATTTTTAAATGAAAGTAAAATAAATTCTGATTGGATATTAAAAAATAACTATTTGATTTAACAAATCAAATTTAAACCTTATATTTAAAGAACTATTAAACAATAGAATTTAAATATAACATCATGTGATGTAATAATGTTCTTTAAAATTATAAAAGAATTACACTAGTCATTCTGCATATAACTTTCCAGAAAGATAGAGGCAAGAATAGTTCTCAAGATAAAATACAAGAGTAATTTATTCCAGAAAAGAAAAGAATTTATTTTAATTGATAGTGAAGAATAATACCACTTAAATTTACTTAATCTGCTGGGAATCTACAAAGTCAATAAATTTGTAATTATTTCTACAAGAAACAGTTTTTAGTGATTTTTAAAGTGTTTTCCTATCCAGTGTACCAACTTCCGACCTTGAGATGAGAATCCGGCTCTACCGAAAATTACACTACCTGATCCAGTAATTCTTTTTTCGGACATAAATCCTTCTTCCAAATGTTACTACCACATCGGGCATGAAGATAATTACTGCTTCAAAATGTCATCACAACGGGGACAGCAATTTACTTCTTCAAAGAGACGAATAATAATAAATATTTTAAACGATTTCAAGTAAACCATTATTTTTCATTAATTTTAAAGGAAGTGACACTATGACGTTAAGAATATAGTTAGAAACTAGTCTTCGAGAAATCTACAATAATAATAATAATAATAATAATAATAATAATAATAATAATAATAATAATAATAATAATAATAATAAGCTTTATTTTACCATGGTCAAAGCTTCTGACTACAACTCATTATACCCCGGGTTCGATTACGGTCACTGCAGAGGAATTTTTTCCGTAAATAAAATTATTTCTGAACATTAGAGAATTATATCAGGGAATTAGGATAGAGGAGAACGGGTTTCGGGCTATAAAAACATAATTCGGAATGAAAATGGAGATATGATTGCAGATTCCAAGAGTATATTAAATAGATGTAAAAGTTACTTTAATCAGCTATTAAATGTACTTACAGAACAAGATATTGAAGAGGATAATTTACAGACATAAGAAATGCTAGTCACAGAACCAAGTACATTAGAGGTTGAAATAGCGATAGAATAATTGAATATGTATAATGCATCAGGTTCAGAACTGATAAAATCAGGGGGAGAAAAATGTATGCATAAGATATGCCGGTTGCTTAATATGATTTGGGAAAAAGAAGCACTTCCAGCGGAATGGAAATAATCCATTATCGTACAAATGTATAAGAAAGGAGATAAAACTGATTCCAACAACTACAAGGGCATCTCACTACTTACAAACTTCGTACAAAATTCTAACAAATATATTAGTGAGCAGACTTACTCCTTACATTGATGACACTCTAGGAAATCATCAATGTGGATTTAGAAGAAGAGGTGTGGCGTTAAATTCTAACTCTACTCGATTATCATTTAAAACAATTAATTGTTTGAGCAGTAAAAATGCAACTTACCACCGCCATTCTGGTAAGCTAGATAGGGAAACCGCCAGACATTCCCGATGCCGACGGAAAGACCGACGCAGGACAGAAGGAATTCCCAGCGGGAACCCCAGTTGCCTCGTTCCGCCACTGAAGCTAGAGATGGGCGTCGAATTGCTGCATCTATCCCGCGGTCCAGCACGGATTCTCGACGCGCCACGATGTGGGCTGAGAAACGTCTCGGTGGCCTCTCTCCTGGACGGTGACCCCTCTCCCTGAGAGAGCCCCCGCGAGGAGGAGACATGGCATTTCCTGTAAAATGAAATAACTCCAATTTCAGTGACGCTCATCTTAAAATAAATTAAGCTTAACCTGAAACTTCAGTGAAATTTCATATATGCAATATTGAATTACACAGACGTGGAATATAAAAGAGAAAGTCGAAAACTTTTTTCAACTCGTGAACCCCCTTCCACAACGAAGTGAGTTGGGTGAACCACTGACGTATAAATAAATATATATATATATATACTGTATACATGCATACAATTTAATTCCAACGACAATGTTTAATAAGTCTACCGCTGTGGTCACGAGGTAGCGTGCTGCCTTGTCACGCAGCGGGCCCGGGTTCGATTCCCGGTCGGGGCAGTTTTTCTGGGTGAGGTTTTTATCGGGGTTTTTCCTCACATGTAAGACAAATGTCAGGAAAACTTTAAGGCCCAAACGGTTCCCGAAATCATGTGGTCATCACCCTTATCATTATCATCTTCATCATCATCCTTCATCGGTGTGGGAAGCTACCACACCTACAATTGCCTAGTAAAGCTGCAAGCATAGAATGAAAATGCTATGATTACAGTTAAAGACGTGCCCTCGGGCAGAATTACTATGGATGGATGTTTAATAACCTTAAATTAACTTAGCCCATAATCGGTTTGAAACCTAAAGTTACTCTAGTTACGGCTTAAAAGTTACACAACCGTGGGGGTTATCGGAGGGTATAACCAGATTTCAATTCGCAAAATCTTAACCTATTCATCAATTAACCACTTAGGATGAATAATTACAGCCATACTTATAGGTGAAAACGTATGATTAATTAATTTTGTTATTTATTCACTTTTAGCCCTAACGATGTGTAGGCCTATTTGTAGCGAAATCAAATGCATTCCTAACTTTGTTACATAACCGTAAAATCAGGCATTCGGAGTAAATATTAATTTATTGTGGAAATAGTGTGACAAATTTCCGATGTTACACTATGCAAGAAGGGGAATTATAGGATAAATTAAATTTAAAGTAATAATAATAATAATAATAATAATAATAATAATAATAATGACAATAATAATGATTATTATTATAGTTATTATTATAGTTATTATTATTGTTGTTGTTATTATTATTATTATTATTATTATTATTATTATTATTATTATTATTATTATTATTATTATTACAACGCTGCAGAAATGAAGGAAACAATAATAGACCTGATCTCGAAACCCACCATTACGGAAACGTTTTGGCGAACCTCAGGTTGGGAAACAAATCAAATGTTATGTAAATTGGACAAACACTCTGAATTTATATATTTAAGGGATCCATCCATCCATAGTAATTCTGCCCGAAGGCAGGTCCTTCACTGCTATCATAGCATTTTCATCCTATGCTTGCAGCTTTATTAGGGAATTCTAGGTGTGGTAGCTTCCCGTTGCTTTCCACACCGGTGAAGGACGATGATGATAATGATAAGGATGATGATGATGGCCATATGATTTCGGGGACCGTTTGGGCCATAAAGTTTTCCTGACATTTGTCTTATAGGTGAGGAAAAACCCCGATAAAAACCTCACCCAGAAAAACTGGCCTGACCGGGATCGAACCCGGGCCCGCTGCGTGACAAGGCAGCACGCTACCTCGAGACCACAGCGGTGGACATAGTAATAATAATAATAACAATTATTATTATTATTATTATTATTATTACTATTGCAGTGGACTACTGGAGACGTGCTGCAAGAATATCCAGGAAGGATAAAATTAGAAATTCATATATAAAAGAAAAAATGCAGGTACAATATTCAATATTGGATTTTATAAAGAAGAAACAATTAAATTGGTACGGACACATTAGAAGGATGGAAGGAGGAAGACTACCTAAGATAATCATGGATTGGGAACCACAGGGAAGGAAAAAGAAGGGTAGATCAAATATTACGTGGATTCATGGAATCAATGAAACTAAGAGGGAATGGAAATAGAAGAGATATATGGATGAACAGACAAGAATGGAAAAATGTGTTGAAACAAATGTGTAGTTAACTGTGAACATGGGTACCGGAAAAATGTATATTAATTGTACAGGCCGGAATAATAATAAAAAAATATTATTATTACCATTATTATTATTATTATTATTATTATTATTATTATTATTATTATTATTATTATTATTATTATTATTATTATTGTTACAATGCCGCAGAAATGAATGAAACAATAATAGATCTAAGGTCGAAACCCACAATTACTGAAAAGTTTTGGCGAACTTCTTGAAATATTTTTTGCGAACCCCTGGGGGACCTCAGGTTGGGAAACGATGCCTTAAACAAATCAAATGTTATGTAAATTGGACAAATACTCTCAATTTAGATATTTGAGGATAAGGACTAGTTTTATTAACCAACTACGGGGGATCAAAGGAATGTGGTGAATTTAATTGCCAGAGGTAAGAAAAGGTGTGACGGAGATGGGTCTGGAAGATTGGAATGGGAAGATAGAGAAGAATGGACAAAGAAGATAAACATTTTTTAAAAAAATTAAAAAATTAAAAAAAAACTTTCGGCACAGGAAGATGTTTCATTAGATAGTAAACGTGTATATAAATAATTGCTCAATGTTAAACATTTAATTATAACATCTATAAAGGTCACTGCTATAAGGTAAACATATTCTCTTTAATTTGCTTACTTGTTATAGTCAGCTACTAGATGGCGATGAAGACCGAGTTCTCGCGACATCTAGTAATAATGGAGAGTATAATACATATATAAGAAAAATAAGTGTTTGAATTGGATTCGCCTGGTAGTGTAATGGATATCACGCTGAGGTACAGACTCAGAGATCCGGGTTCGAGTCCCGTGAACCTAAAGATTCGATTGTGCCACTAAGTTAGTTAGGCCTATGATTCTAATGGCGCGCATGGATGTATGTTTATGGCATGCAATATAAGTTTTTCTTCTTCATTTCACGGGCTAGGCAAATTGCCTGTTCCGCCTCACAGTTGTTCTGTCCATCTTTTCACTGGCCTTCTTACATTGCTTGAACCTCTTGGCTTGTAGTTGAATGCTGCTCTTGGTAATCTTGATACATTCATTCTTTCCACGTGTGTAAACCATTTATCTCTATATTCTCTGATTTTCTCATCTAATGGATATATATTTAACTCTGTTCTTATATCTTCATTCCTTATCCGATCCAATCTTGTGCAGCCTTTTGTTCTTCTAAGGAAGTTCATTTCTGCGCTTTGTTATTATTAAAAATTCGTGATCCACGATGTACAATAAAGATAGAATGGTGGTACAATGAAGTCATATATACGGTATAAAGGTGAGCGATTTAAAAATGTATCAGTTTTCACAATAACTGATGTACTCTCTACAAGCATGGTACATTCGATATGGAACTTGCTTCATTGAAATCTAACACTCTAGTATTGATCCGTGGAGATTGCTTTCACGATATTAACTTGAATCTGTGACTTATGTAAACACATCTTCATGCGGAAATGTATGGCTTCTGGATGTCTAAAAAGATTCTATTACGATGCTTTCTAGCAATTTGTTTTCATCGTTCAAGTTTTAGCTATAAACTTGCAATCAATCAGTGCGGGCGATGAATGAAGTCTCGGCTAAGTTTATACATTCTTTAAAAGAGTGTGGACATTCTCAAGAGAGTATCCTTCTACTTTCTTTCTTCGGTCGAAGTGACAACTGACAAAACTTCAACAAACAAACACACTTCCAGGCTTTACAAATGTTCTGAACTCTTATAAGATTTTTAATACTGAAGTAACAATAGATAGATAGATAATGGGTTGATTAATGTCTTTGACATCGTCCGATTCCCAATAGTCAATTTTGTCGGTCCACCCAATCTCATGGTTGTAGATGTTTCTCCTTCATGTATAGGCCTAAATATATTCCCTGATTCCAGGAGGTTTTAGATCTTCCTCTGCCTCGTCTTCCCTCAGGTTTCCATTCCTAAACATATTTTGGTAGCCGATCCTCTTCCATTCGCTGGACATGTCCGTACCACCTTAACTGCTGAGTTTTAATATAATCTAAAATAGTGTCTTCAATCTTCATTTTCTCCCTTATAATTGAGTTCCTAATTTTTTACCCTCTTGAAATTCTTGCTGCCCTTCGTATAAAATCAATTTTCGTTGTCATAAGATACTTTTTTGTTTATGTTGTTAATGACCAAATTTCTGCTCCGTAAGTAATGATGCTTTTAACAACTGTATGATATATATTCATTTTATTTTTATTACTTATCGAATGTATCATGGAAAGAAGACTTGGCCAGGATGAGTGAGAATAGAATACCAAAAGCAGCATACAACTATTCGCCACGAGGAAGAAGAAGTTTGGGAAGACCAAGGAAAATATGGAAAGAGCAGCAATTTGGAGCTGGAACAGGCTAAAAAATAAGCCTAAACCGTGAAGAAGAAGAAGAAGAAGATATTTTTATCCCACAATATTCCATTAAGGCAAGCAATTGCAAATTTTCCTTTATTATTTCTATGTCTTATTTCCTCTTCATAACTTCCATTTGTATTTATTTTAATTCCTAAATATGTGATCTCACTGCAAGATTTTATTATAGCAATACTTAAAAGATAATGTCCACCGCTGTGGTCTCGAGGTAGCGTGCTGTCTTGTCACGCAGCAGGCCCGGATTCGATCCCCGGTCGGGATAGTTTCCTGGGTGAGGATTTATCGGGGTTTTTCCTCACCTGTAAGACAAATGTCAGAAACTTTAAGGCCCAAACGGTCCCCGAACATCATATGGCCATCGCAATTATCATCTTAGATTAAGCTTAGGATTAAGGACTCTCCTGGCGCACCACTATCATCATCATCACTCATCATCGGGCCACTTAATCCCGCCTTCCAGGCGCCCCAACCTCAGAAGTGGGTTATAATTACGCTAATGCCAGGAGAGAACATCAGAAATGTGCAAAAGGCAACAATGGGACATTAAAAAAACTTAAAACATAATCTGGGGTCAAATATATTATGCTATGTCAATCATTTTTTCTCGTTCTTTTGTATATCTTGTACATATTATATATTTAATTCGTTAAAATCTAGAGTAAATCAAATACATTATAAATATTAATTGTATTGTATTTATAACATGTAATCGTTTATGTATATTGTAATTTAGATGTAAGACTTTTTTGTATTTTTTAAAACCTGGTTGAGTGGCAGACAAGGCCTTAAGGCCTTAACTCTGCCAGGTAAAATAAAGCTATTATTATTATTATTATTATTATTATTATTATTATTATTATTATTATTATTATTATTATTATTATTATTATATAAATTAGAACAGTTGAATTGATTATTTTAGAAGAAGCCTCAAAAAACAAGACAGGATAAAATAAAGAAATGAATTCCTTTGGAGAGAAATGAATGTCACCACATCTGTTGCTAAGAGGATTGAAAATCAAAACACTTAAATGGTATAGCCATGTACAAATAATGGAAAATGAAAGATGACCAAAAAATTTATACCAATGGTCACCCCCCTGGAAGAAATAAACGTGGCAGACGAAGATGGAAATGGAAAACCTAATTCAGAACAATAACGGATGATAGGAATTTGGAAGACGGAGATTGGAATGATAGAGATAAATGGAAACTGAAGACGGCAAACCTATAAATGGGAGAAAGCCGAAGAATTATTATTATTATTATTATTATTATTATTATTATTATTATTATTATTATTATATCGATCTATGAGGTAGCCCTATATAGCTTTTCTGGTCACTTTTTTATAATGACAGCCTCTTTTCAATTCCTACATGTGGATTTTTTCAAAAATATATTCAATTTTCTATTGAGGTTGGATGTATATATCTAAGTCAGTATCAAGAAGTCTCTATATCCTCAACTGGAACGATGTGACAATTGACAAAGTTTCTAAACTAACACACTTCCATACTTTGCAAATACGCCTACTTTAAACTCTTATTAGATCTATCCATCCATAGGTCTTTCACTGCAATCATAGCATTTTCATGCTATGTTTTGCAGCTTTACTAGTGAATTATAGGTGTGGTAGCTTCCCGTTGCTTTCCACACCGGAGAAGGATGATGATAATGATAAGGATGATTTTCGGGGACCATTGGGCCCTAAGCTTCCTGACATTTCTTTTACAGGTGAGGAAAAAAACCCGAAAAAAACCTCACCCAGGAGCCTCTCCCGACCGGGAATCGAATCCGGGCCCATTGCGTGACAAGGCAGCACGCTACCTCGAGACCACAGCGGTGGACTCTTATTAGATAATACTCTTGAAATAACAATACTTAAAACTAACTGGGCTCGAACATCGGTCTATGAGGTAGCCCTATATAGCCTTTCTAGTTTTTTTTATATAATGACAGTCTCTTTTTAATTCTCACAAATGGAATTTTCTCAAAACATTTTCCATTTTCTATTGATACTGGATGTATAGATTATAGGCCTGTACAGGGTGTCCCATTCAAATCTCCCACATTTTAATTAATCATAACTACAAAGTATGCGGAATTATAGAATGAGGCTGGTATTAAACTAAAGAGAAACTCAAAGAATTTTCATTGCCGCACACTAAACACCTCTATATGTGCACCATTAGTAGCACGAATAATATTAAGTCTGTATTCGATTTCGTGTATGAGCACTTTCTGATTATTTTTTTAACGCTTCCAGAAGCCAGAAACTTCTCAAGCCATGCCTTAATGGTCTTCCAATCAGGTGCATTTCCTCCATATTCTCTCTGGTAGTTTCTTTGCACTGTCATTATTGACTTCGTTTCTGCATACCATAAAACAATTTGTGCTCGTTGCTGAGGAGTCGCCATTTTGTTTTATGTCATTGTTCTACATGCGACAGATGAATTAACTGCAACAATGAAAACAAAAATTCTTCGAGTTTCTCTTTCTTTTAATATCAACCTCATTTCATAATTCCGCATATTTGAGAGTTATGATTAATTAAACTGTGGGAGGTTTGAATAGGACACGATGTATTTTCTTAAAGTTCATGATGTAAATCAAACCCCTATTGTTATTTTCGGCCCACTCTAAAGAATTAGAGTATAACTATCCCTATGTTGACCAGGGATAGTGTCTTCAATAAGCGTGATTTGACAGCGTTGCCATGGTAACTAATTGAGATAGATATGGGGTCTTGACTGTTTTAATCTCCAGCCAGCCGGGGCTAGTTCTATTTTCCTGCAGCAGTTTTTCCTCGCATGTAAAATCCCGATCAAATTTTAGGTCATGAACACCACTGATATTTAAGGTAAGTAACTCACTGGCATTATCGAACCCGTAGGTTCATGGCCGTGCAGACATAAAGGTATCCACACATCCTTATCCAATCATCCCCTGTATAATCTACTTTCCTCAAGCCATGATTAAAGTTATTCTCCCACCTCATTCTTGGTCTATCAACTGGACGACTCATCTCTGGTTTTCCAACAAGAAGCTTCCATTCGCCATGTTCATTTCTCATTCGTGTCACATGTCCTGTCCATCGTAATCTACGGAACTTAACTGTTCTTATTATACCAGGTTTCTTATACATATACCCTGTTACTAATAATCCATATATAACTTTTATACAAGGTTTATACACATCTCAGTTGAAAATTCTTACTAATAAACACTGTATTAGCTGTTCAGTGTATAAGAGGTGTACAACTTTACATGGGAATCGTTATACATGCCCCCAGCCTTGTTTAAGGATTGTATAACTAGACAAAATGTCGGACATCAAGATCAACTGATTGTTTTCTTATGATATTGATGAAAGTTTCCTTAAATTTAACCCAAAATGCAACACTTTAACGACTGTTTGATGGATGCACAGGGCATAAATAATATTAATAAAGCTCTGGGTAGGAAAATAAAGGCATCATAAAATGCCTTTCCTTACACTCATTCTCGATTAGGCCTAAAAATATTTTAAAATTGAACATTGAATCACAAAAGAATATGTTCTACAATAATTGTTGTAGACAAGATTTAACCTGAATGTAGCTTAAATGCTTCATAATATTATTTTAAGAAAACTTTCTGCATCTTTAATACATAACACACACACACCGATATAAAAATGTATTTAAGTATAGAGGTACTATTATTGCAACGAGTTACATGTTAACTTGATAGTCTGGTGGTTAGAGCTTCTCACTACGATGCGTGAGATCATACGTTAGATTCCGGCTCTAACTAAAGTGATTTTTTTTTCGCTTGAAATTATATTTTGTTGTCGGTAACATTTCCTACTATTTTGAACGTTTTCTAACCCATCTTAAAACACTGCATATAATTCATAAGTAATGGGAAAAACTTTTATTAGTTTCCAAGAATTGTTCGAAATTCTTGATGTTAGATGGCAGCACATTTTCTGTGAAACGAATCCTACGTTTTATTTGACGCTATGTCAAGGGAAATGTATATAAATTAAAACACACTTATTTTTTCCGTACCTCCTCAATTAGGGAATCTCTATTGAATTCTTATCTATATTCATTTCTTACACAATTAATCACTAGTTGATATTGCTTTATTTCTGTTACAAACTGCGAGTAATATTGTTCTGACGTCATTATGATGACGAATATGTGACGTATTATGTATAACTGCTGTTTTGTTATATAGCTCCGGCACAACGTTTATTAGTAAGGAAATTATACATGATCTGCATAAGGCTTATATATTGTATAATTAAACAACTGATGAAAGCCTGTATTAGAGATTTTTATTAGTAAGACCGATAATGTAACTCACTGTTATATAGTCTTCTATAATCGCCTGTCTGTTCATCTCTCTTTGGTCCAAAACATTTTCCTAAGAGCTTTATCCTCAAATACTCGTATTGTTTTCTCCTCCCTAAAGTAGTAGTAGTAGTAGTAGTAGTAGGACTTTATTAGACAAAAAGTAAGATATTTACAATATTATTTACAAATATGGGTCGCACGGGCAGTAAGCCGTACGTGCTGTTGACAGTCCGTTACAATAAAGTAATAATTGGTAATAGTATATCCCTAAAGTAAAGAGTCTATGTTTATCATCCATATAATATAACTGGGAAAGTAACATTTTTTTTTATATTTTCTGTTTAACGTTTATTGAGTGAAGTTGGGATAACAAAAGTCCCTTTAATACATAATAGCGTGCATTTCCAGAATTGTGCCTATGTTTAATTTCTTCGTGCATCTAATTCCTAATTTTAATTATTGTTCCTAGGTATTTGAATTCAGCCACTTCTTCAAAATTTCCCTCATTTGCCATTAACTGTCCATTTTAATCAATGTATTTCTATGTGTGAACATATATTTGGTTTTATTAACTGACAAGATAAAAACTATTATTCTACCAGTTATATTTTACGGATGCGAAACATGGACTCTTACTTTAAGGGAGGAAAGGGAGAATAAAGTACTTAGGAAAATTTTGGACCAAAGAGAGATGAACAGACAGGTGAATGGAGATGACCACATAACAGTAAACTACTGGTCTTTATACGAAGATAGATACAATAAGGACAGTTAAGTCTCGTAGACTACGATGGGCAGGACATGTTGCGCGTATGGGGAAAGAAATACGTGCATGGAAACTTCTTGTAGCAAAATCAGAGGAAAAACGCCCAGTTGGCAGACAAATAATGAGGTGGGAGAATAACATTAACTATGATTTGAGGGAAGTAGATTATACATGGAATGATTGGAAAACATTAGCTCATT
Organism: Diploptera punctata; assembly: GCA_030220185.1. NCBI lineage: Eukaryota > Metazoa > Arthropoda > Insecta > Blattodea > Blaberidae > Diploptera > Diploptera punctata. The sequence continues at coordinate 365,047 of JASPKZ010007863.1, forward strand.
ATAGGGATGTATGGAGAGCTTACGTGCGCGCGGCTATGAACCTAGGGGTTCGGTAGTGCCAGTGAATTAGTTAGTTAGTTTAATGTTTACTTCCAGTGCCAATTTCTACACCACTGACATTTACTTACTTACTTACTTACTTACTCACTGACACTACCGAACCCGTAGCTTCATGGCCACGCGGACATAAGCTCTCCATACATCCCTATCCTGAGCTAATGCTTTCCAATTAATCCCTGCATAATCTACTTCCCTCAAATCATAGTTAATGTTATTCTCCCACCTCGTTCTTGGTCTACCAACTGGGCGTTTTCCTCTGGTTTTCCTACAAGAAGCTTCCACGCACCTCTTTCATTCCTCATTCGAGCCATACGTTCTGCTCACCGTAGTCTACGAGACTTAACTGTTCTTATTATATCTGGCTTCCTATAAAGACCATGTAGTTCATTGCTATGTAGTCTTCTCCAATCACCTGTCTGTTCATCTCTCTTTGGCCCAAAAATTATCAAAAAGTACTTTATTCTCAAATACTCGTAATCTCTTTTCCTTCCTTAAAGTAAGAGCCCATGTTTCGCATCCATATAATATAACACACCACTGATATTTACCTCAAGAAATGTGTACTTAAAATCTACTATTTTTTATTACTTCCACTCTGTATGTAAGCATGTGTGTATATTTGCAGCCTATTCAAGTATCGTGTTATTATGTCTTCAAATCAAATAAATTAATTTTGTACTTTGGTTAGGAAGTCCAATTAAGTGAAGTAGTTACGGAGGTGAAGTTACGGCGCCAGACTTCATGAATGCACAATTGATCCATCTGGCAGAACACTGACGAGAGAAAAATGACGTCCCGTGGTTGAAGAAAATGTTTTCAGACAAGAGGAAATGAGCAGGGCAGTACTCAGATCTGACCAATCTAGTGGAAGTGGAGCTAAGTGGTGAAAAAACAATCCTGGCGCCGCGCCGATAAAGATACATATACACTGACCAGAGCATCTCCCTTTTTCATTTCAATATAAAGTAAATATTACTCTATTATTATTATTATTATTATTATTATTATTATTATTATTATACTTACTTACTTATCTATTTACTTACTTACTCACTGGCATTATCGAACCCGTAGGTGCATGGCCGGCGCGGACATAAGCTGCTTCCATACATCCCTATCCGGAGCTAATCATTTCCAATAATTCCCTGTATAATCTACTTCCCGCAAATCATAGTTAATGTTATTCTCCCACCCTCATTCTTGGTCTAGGTTCCCAACTGAGCTTTTCTCCCTCGGGCTTGCCTACAAGAGAAGCTTCCAGCTTCCTGCAAGTCTTTCATTCCCCATACGTGGCAACATGTCCTGCCCATCGCAGTCTACGAGACTTAACTGTTCTTATTATATCTGACTTCCTATAAAGACCATGTAGTTCATTGTTATGTAGTATTCTCCATTCACCTGTCTGTTCATCTCTCTTTGGTCCAAAAATTTTCCTAAGTACTTTATTCTCAAATACCTGTAATCTCCTTTCCTCCTTTAAAGTAAGAGTCCATGTTTCGCATCCATATAATATAACTGGTAGAATAATAGTTTTATATATTTTCAGTTTAACGTTTTTTGAAAGGAGTTGGGACATCAAGAGTCTCTGCAATGCATAATAGCACGCATTTCCAGAATTGAGCCTATGTTTAATTTCTTTGTGCATCTCATTCCTATTTGTGATTGATTATTGATCCTAGGTATTTGAATTCAGCCACTTCCTCAAAATTTCCCTCATTTGTCATTACCTGTCCATTTCCATTATATAATGTACTCGTATTTCTACGTGTGACCATATATTTAGTTTTACTGATATTTACTTCCAGTCCTAATTTCTTAGTGTTACTCAACAATGTGTGCGTATTGTCCTTTAGTATCTCCTCGTTATCGGCCAACAATACTACATCATCAGCATAAACTAACAGCTTATTAATACCATTGAGTTGTAAGCCTTCCTCATTCTCTAAAGATTTAATGGCATGCTCTAGTAGAAAATTAAATAGTAGAGGAGATAGTGCATCTCCTTGCTTCAACCCATTCTGGATTTCAAAAGTGTCTGAAAACTGTTTGCCTACACGCACCCTACTCTTTGTTATTATTATTATTATTATTATTATTATTATTATTATTATTATTATTATTATTATTATTATTATCATTAATTCAATAGTGTGTTCTATATATTATTTTTTTTTAAATAACTTGAATATATTTCTTAATCCTACACTTGTTTTATACATTACTAGCTAATATCCGGCGTGCACTGCTACGCCTAAATAAATGAAAAATTGATGTGCTTTAATGTTTAGTTGAATAAGTAAAAGGAAAAATAATTATAAATTTATATTACACTGTGCTGATTACCCGGCGTTGCGCGGGGAACTACTCATCCCGATCTTCTTGGCATAAATGAGCAGAAATACGAAAATTAATGTTTTATAGTTGAATGCAGGCTTTAGAAATATACAAGCATAAGGGAAATATTAACAGAAAAGAGGAAGGTATCAAACTGTCTAAGGCCTGGTTTCATACACTAGAAAATAAATGCATTAACACCAGTGACAACAAGGAGACGACCATTAGCCAATCAGCAAGAGCCACGCCCACCCACCCTGCACCCTCCAGTAATACAACGTCCTCTACGTCCACAGCGCTCACTCTCAGTAGATCTTCCGACCAGGAAACACGCCTAGAAGCACTCGCCACTGAAGATGCCCTCCGCAGTTGAGGGCGAAACGTCTGGTATCAACACCAACTATGGACCACGGCCACATAACCCGGAATCACTCAACATTATTAATGTTTTATGTTTAGTTATATTAGTAAAAGGAAACATTTACATCGTAATTATTTTTAGATACCCCGTGCTGTTTACCTGGCGTTGCCCGGGAAATTACTCATCCCGGTCTTCTTGGCATAAATGAGCTGAAATACAAAAAATTAATGTAATTCTTATGATTAGTTGAATAAGTAAAATGAAAAATAATTATAATGTATATCGTAATTATTTTAAGATTCTCCGTGCTGATTACCCGGGAATCTACTTATCTCGATCTTCTTGGCATAAATAAGCCAAAAGACAAAATTCGTTATTCTGACTAATCCGTAAAAGAATACCCGCCATGTGCTGCTATGCTTGCACAGGAATCTACGTACTTGTCTCGATCTTCTTGGCATCAATGAAAGACAAAAGTGGTTTTTGTGAGTTATCCGTAAGAGATGAACATATGCTGTCGCGGACTTTTTTGTAGAGCTTTTTGAGATTTTCAATTCTGTGTACATTAATTTTGTGAATTTGTTATGGTTTAGGCAGCGTAAGGCATTTAAACGTCCACTGAGCTACTTTTTCATGTTTTCCACTATAAAGAGCGATTTTTAAGGGTGTAGGAGTTGAGTATCACAACTCTCTTATAACCTATGTTCATTCCGGGAATCTCCTGAACATTTTGCAAAAAGCCCCATCACAATCGGATCAACGGTATGGCTGCGCATAAAGTACGAACAAACAAACAAACATTCATTTTTATATATTAGACAAGCTAATACCCGGCGTGCGCTGCTACGCCTAAATAAATGAAAATTAATGTGTTTTTATGTTTAGTTGAATAAATGGAAGGAAAAATAATTATAAATTTATATTTTTAGATACCCCGTGCTGATTAGCCGGTGTTGCCTGGGAATCTAGTTATGACGATCTTGACATAAATTAGCTGAAATACGAAATTTAATGTGTTTTATGTTTACTTAAATAAGTGAAAGGAAAAATTAATATCGTAATTATTTTAAGATTCCCCGTGCTGATTACCCGATGTTGCCCGGGAATCTACTTATCTCGATCTTCTTGGCATAAATGAGCTAAAATATTAAATTCGTTATTGTGAGTTATCCGTAAAAGAATACGTCAAGTGCTGCTATGCTTGCACAGGAATCTACGTACTTGTCTCGATCTTCTTAGCATCAATGAAAGACAAAAATGGTTATTGTGAGTTATCCGTAAGAGATAAACATATGCTGTCGCGGACTTTCTTGTAGAGTTTTTTGAGATATTCAATTCTGTGTACGTTAATTTGTGTATTTGTTATGGTTTAGGCAGCGTAATCCATTTAAGCGACCAAAGAACTACTTTTTTTCATATTTGAAGAGAAAAATTATACGCTCAAACCGGGACTTGAACCCGGGACCATTGGTTCTCTAGACCAAATGCTCTACCAACTGAGCTACCTGAGCAAGTGCCGATCTAAACGCAAATCTTTCTCTATATACATTGTAATTTCCGTCCACCAAATGCTATGAAGCCATGCTTCTATCTTGCAAATGGCGGCTCCTTTATTAAGAAGACAATATTTAGGAATTATACATTACAGCCAATACGGCTCTTTCCATGTTTTTATTATTGATTTCGTACATCTCAATGATGGATAAATCATATTTGAAGAGAAAAATTAGATCGGTACTTGCTCAGGTAGCTCAGTTGGTAGAGCACTTGGTCTAGAGAACCAAGGGTCCCGGGTTCAAGTCCCGGTCTGAGCGTATAATTTTTCTCTTCAAATATGATTTTTTTGCCATCTTTCATTTTCCATTCTTTCTACATGGCCATACCATTTAAGCGTTTGATTTTCAATCCTCTTAACAACTGATGTGGTGACATTCATTTCTGTCCAAAGGAGAGATAATCTAATTACGTATACATAAAGCGTATTGTAGTATACAAATATGTGTGGCATATAAAAATGACATAAAACATAAGAAAACATAAAATGAACATATGTTGCATTCTTCCAGCTCAAGAAAAAGATAAAATACGGTTCGTATTTTTTGTCATAAAACATTCAATTTGAACATTCATTTTATAACGTGATATCATTTTTGCGGGTTTCAATACAAAAAAAGTCCATCTCGCAGGAAATGCGTAAACTAAACGAATTCCTCCGCATTTTAACTCATTGTCCAACTTTGTTGTTTTACGGAATATACGCATATTCATTTTTTGCGCGATAGTGTGTTTTGTCGTACTTACAGCAATGACGATCATGGTTGAAACTTCAACTTCCTACATTTCGGTGTTGCCAACCCAAATAACTATACTGTAAAAAAATAACTATACTGCAATATTACTATTAGAAACCACGTGTGGGAAGTAAAACCACTGCCCTGTATGTATACTGCGGACAATGTATATACAAAAATATCCAAAAGGTAGTGTTAATATATATTATACGCAACAAATCACTGCATTTTAAATGAACTGAACTTTATTTGAAACAATATAAAACAATAAATACGTACTTGCTGCCATTTTATCACTGATTGGTGTCACGGCCTGCTGTGGTCTCAACTAATAAACATTGCCCACACTGTTAAAGTTAGTTGTTTATAATGAACGCAAATATTTCCAACAAAGATGTTATTATTTTACTATTATTTATTATTTATAAAACACCATCGCGCAAAAAAATAATGTACAACGCACGTTTGTGAAGTGTTTTACAGAATCTCGGAAATTAAAAACATTTTCGACGCTTCTGTAAAAACCACTTCCCAACCTCGCATCGTTATATAGCCTACTATTGTTAAATTGGAGAAACTCAATTTCTGATGCTAGTTTATTTAAAAGTATCGAAACATAGTATAAACAAAGAGCAATTGTTAATTTCGGGTTTCAGGTAAAAATTCAACTTCTAATTGTAAATGTTAAAATCGACCCAACTTATACAATCTTGGGGTATAGTAGTTAGAGGAGGTTAAGGCTCCCACTTTTTCTAGACAATTAGCACTTGATGTCAACCGGACTGTCAGCTCTGCGTGATGGTCACCTTTACCCCCAGAACAAGCGTTTGGTACTCATTTCCGTTAGAGACTGAATCTACTCCAGGGTCATAGAGCTGCCAGAAGGTTTGGGTCAGTTTAAAAATCCTGACCCACAGGGACTCCAGCCCTCGACCTTCCGAATTGTAGTGTATTTCCTTAATCGCTATGCTATGCCGTGCACCAAATCTTCACTTCTACTGGTCGGTAATTATCTGATTTTTCGAGAATACGTTTCTCGTTTTATTTCAATAACATATACAAAAATTCGGTGCGAAATATAGAAAATTGCGACCGGTAGAGCGATTTTTAAAGTTTCAATTTAAGTGAACTCCTATATCTAATGGTTCGAAATTGCTGGTTAACAAACATGGCCTTGCTTCCTAATTGATACTAAGACCTATGTGCCAAGTTTGGTTCTGAAAAACAAAAAACTGAGGCCGCTAGAGCGTTAATAGACACATAAATGTTTCTGATTTGTAAGTTATAGAACGCAGTCCACCGCTGTGGTCTCGAGGTAGCGTGCTGCCTTGTCACGCAGCGGGGTCGGGTTCGATTCCCGGTCGGGACAAGCTTCCTGTGTGAGATTTTTTCTGGGTTCTTCCTCACCTGTAAGATAAATGTCAGGAAACTTCAACGCTCAAACGGCACCCGAACATCATCTGGCCACCATTATCATCAATATAATATTCACCTAATTAACTTAATTTTAGTTTAAGGCCTCTCGTGGTGCATCATTTCCGTCATCATCAACTCTCATATCATCGGGGCAGCGTAACCCCGCCTTCCAGGCGCCCCAACCTCGGAAGTGGGTTACAAGTACGCCATACCAGGAGAGAATGCCAGAAATATCGAAATGACAACGTGGGGCATTTGGAAAAGAAAAGTTATAGAACGCAAGATGGCCTTTTCATAAAAACAATGTTACAATAAATGTAATATTTATATAAAACTACATAACGTATTTGCGTTTGATTAATATTCGTTATAAAATTAATCAATAAATAGTATTTAAATTTCATTCACTAAATACTCTTTTTAAACACCAGACGAATTTTCATCTCTTTAAAGAATTGATTTCCCTCACTACGCTATGGTAGTGAGTCACCGACTAGATAAAAACTTATTCGCAATGTCCTTGATTAACGTTTTCCTATAAATTATCGGCGTACGTGAATACAGACAATAAGGTAGCTCTGAAAGCATTCCATATTTCTAGAGGTCTATGAAAGACAAATCCACCGCTGTGGTATCGAGGTAGCGAGCTGCCTTGTCACGCAGCGGGCCCGGGTTCGATCCCCGGTCGGGACAGTTTTTCTGGGTGACGTTTTTATCTGGGTTTTTCCTCACCTGTAAGACAAATGTTAGGAAAACTTTAAGGCCCAAACGGTCCCCGAAATCATATGGCCGCCATCATCCTTCACCGGTGTGGAAAGCAACGGGAAGCTACTACACCTACAATTCCTCAGTAAAGCTGCAAAGCATAGCATGAAAATGCTATGATTGCAGTGAAAGACCTGCCCTCTGACAGAATTACTATGGATGGACGAAATACAAGTATTGCGGTCAACTATGTTTGTCACACCGTCACGTGGGCGGATGAACGAAATGAAACAAAATGAATGAGATGAGTATGGAGAAAGGATGAAATTAAATTTGTGGCAGGAGAGAAGGGATTAAATTCCGAAAAAAACCTGGTCAAGTACTGTTTCGTCCATCACGAAACCCAAATATAGTGTCGATCTGAGATTTCAGGGGTGTGAAACGAGCGTCTATCCGCTTGCACCATGGAGCCGCCATTCAAATACTTCCATCCATAGTAATTCTGCCCGAAGGTCCTTCACTGCAATCGTAGCATTTTCATGCTATTCTTGCAGCTTTACTAGGGAATTGTGTAGGTGTGGTAGCTTCCCGTTGCTTTCCACACCGGTGAAGGATGATGATGATGATAATGATAAGGATGATCATCATGATGATGGTCATTTAGGGGACCGTTTCGGCCTTAAAGTTTTCCTGACATTTATCTTAGAGGTGAGGAAAAACCCCGATAAAAACCTCACCCAGAAAAACTGCCCCGACCGGTGATCGAACCCGGGCCCGCTGCGTGACAAGGCAGCACGCTACCTCGAGACCACAGCGGTGAACTATTCAAATACTTAAAAGAGAAATATTAAAGGATATTTTATATAAAGCATGTGGCTTGCGTGCTTAAATGATCCTGAGAGCTATGCCGGCGGTAGCATTGCTGCCGATAGGGTTACCCATGCTGGACTGGTCGAAGGTGATAAGCCAGACGAAAAAAGTACCTTGGGCGAAAGAGTGACGATCTTCCACCGTAAAAATACAACCGTCAAGAAATGCGGACATGGGTTCAACTGGGGTAAAATTTTCCGGAGGTGAAATATCCCCCATTTTGTTCTCCGGGCGGGGACTACTTCAGGGAACCCATGCCAAAGGCTCAAACACAGGGACAAGTTCCTAGGAACATGGAATGTTAGGACTTTATACAATAGCGGGGCAATTATGGAGAGCTTATGTCCGCGCGGCCATGGACCTACGGGTTCGATAGTGCCAGTGAGTAAGTAAGCAAGTATTTTATATATAAGAATTATGTAACAAGGCTCATGATTTGATCAAAATTCTATAAATACTTAGAAAGGAAAAAGTTTTAGATATCCATGTAAATGACAGTTCTCCTCTTCTGTTCTCTTTGTAATAGCATAAGTAACAGCGAAGTCTGGTTCTTAACTACGTCATTACTCTACATCAATCACACGTATTTCCCTTTTTGTCTTCACTTCGTTTTATTCATTTCATAGTTTCCACATTATCATTCATTTCTCATCAAGTACCCAGACACATTTCAAGTTCCTTCCTCCTTTCCAGGATTTTCCCGTCTCATTACTTAAGCTCTCTTGCTATTATATTATTCCCTCCCTCTTTTTATCACGTTCATTTCACTCGACATGTTCTTCATTTCGTATTGTTTTCACTGCTCTCGTTTTAATGACCTTTCTTCTTTATTAAAGCTATGTTATAAAATTCATACCCCATAAAAATAAATGTTTGGAAGCGAAATATGAACATTATCATAAGTAATGCCACGAGTGATTTCCAAATTATCGATAAATTCACGACTCATGAAGTGACGAGTGAATTTATCAAGGGAATTTCGGAATCAAGAGTGGCATTTGTTAAGACTATAATTTTTTGTTACGGACGGTAATTATCTTCATCTTATTTTAGTCGTAAATATGAAAAAAAGTGGAACTATTTCCTGTTCCGACCGCTTTAATAATACATCATGGAGGTCATAACCATACTGGTTACAACTGTTATTCTATGAGTTATTGTATGAACCAGCGATAAACTCCATAATACCCAAAGATAACTACATAAATTATTAATCAAAAATGCGCACAACTTGTGCATTAACTATAATCAGCGATATCAACACCACCGATATCTCACAGCTAATAAGTATGGTTTCTTTGTATGCAGTTACGTCACTTTAGGTCTGCTTTTAGATATTAAAATACTTTTAAGTAGGTTAGAGTAATTGAATTAGATTAGGGTACATTTTAAGTTCCTGTATATGTAGGTTAGGATAGCTTTTGGTTTCTTATACGTATAGTATAATTTATTTACATTCTCCGTAACAGTTCTTCTATGGAATTTCAAAATGGCCGAAGTTTACAACATAAGTACATATTTCCCCTAATTCACTTCACCTAACGTTAAAATACTTTTACAATGCTTACTGTACGAAGATAAATTCCATTAATACCACTACGTAGGCCTAATACCAATATTTGCATTAAAATTGTCATCAATCGCGTAAATAAAAATCGACTGTAATACACCCCAACCACTGTTTGTATTACCCTAATTGGAAATGTTATTTTTATGTTACACCAGATGGGATTCTAAAAGGAACACCCATATCTTAAAAGAATTGAAGACTACGCCAATTTGGAATATATTAAAAAGTACCAACTAAATTGGAAACACCATCTTGAAGGAATGAGTTCAAATCGGATCCCCAAAGCTGTTTATAATTATATACCAAGAGGACGAAGATCTCTTGGCCGTCCTATGAAACGCTGGAGGGAAAATTTTCTATAGGATCGTAACAGGCCTTGGCCTAATACTTGGAAGGAAGAAGAAGAAGAATTTTTATGTTTTAGTTAATTCATTTTATTTATTTTAGTGAGTTGAGTATGAGGTCATTTTTGGTGACCATTTTTTTACCTTACGTGGTCCGGACATTTACTTTCCGCGGTCCGGACTTGGACGGCGGTCCGCCAGTTGCCGACTATTGGTCTAGAATCATTTACAAACTCTGAAGACGCAAGGGAATGTCCATGAGAGTATTAAGGTTGAGTAACCTTCCATTGACATCATAATGGACCGAATAATCAATGAATCCAACGAACTAAAGGATGCAACGAGATGCTGGTTTGTATAAAAATCTCTATGGATTTTTTCTTATAGCAACCTCTTTCTTTTGTAAGAGAACGATTCAAACATAAGGAGAAGATAATAAAAAGAAACATCAGCATCCCTTGAAACAACCAACCCACTGTACGTGCAATATTATGTTCTCGAGGCTTTGTGGTGGAGTGGAGAGTGGCATCGATTTTCAATGTGCAATTTCTCCCTCCTGCATTGTGGAAAGAGTTTGGAGGTGGGTTTGGGAGGGGGGTTGTATTAGGTATAAGGCCTCTTCACATGTGGCTGAAGCTGCTCAGTTGGGGTTAGATTGTGTATAGAAGAGATTTGTTTTCCCGGTTCAGTTGTTTCAGGTTTCTTGAGGAAACAATGAAAGATTTCTTTTAAAGGATTTATCAGTAATATCCAGCATCAATTCATAACATTAATAACAAAATGTATATATATATATATATATATATATATATCTCAACGATAAAGCGTCACTGCTATAAAGTAAAATATTCTCTTTAATTTGCTTACTTGGTATAGGAGCTTACTAGATGGCAGTGGAGACCGAGTTCCCGCTACATCTCGTAAAAATAAGAGAGCATATATATATATATATATATATATATATATGCCAATAGAGTCCACCGTTGTGGTCTCGAGGTAGCGTGCTGCCTTGTCACGCAGCGGGCCCGGGTTCGATCCCCGGTCGGGGCAGTTTTCTGGGTGAGGTTTTTATCGGGGTTTTTCCTCACCTCTAAGACAAATGTCAGGAAAACTTTAAGGCCCAAACGGTCCCCGAAACCATATGGCTATCATCCATATCATTATCATCCTTACCATTATCATTATCATCATCATCCTTCACCGGTGTGGAAAGCAACGGGAAGCTACCACACCTACACAATTCCCTAGTAAACCTGCAAGCATAGCATGCAAATGCTATGACTGCAGTGAAGGACCTGCCTTCGGGCAGAATTACTATGGATATATATATATATATATATATGTATATATATATACAAGAAAAAATGAATTTTTGTACTAGATTTGCTCGGTGGCGTAATCGGTAGTGCACTGGGGTATCCGATTCAAGTCCTATCCAAGCATTAAATTTTTCTTATCATGTCATATTAAGCTTGCATTGCTCAATGTCAAAAATTTAATTATAACATCGATAAAGCCTCACTGTAACCCACTTCTGAGGTTGGGGCGCCTGGAAGGTGGGGTTACTCTGCCCCAATGATATGATGGGTGATGACGATGCGCCAGGAGAGGCCTTAAACCTAAACTTAATCTAATGAGGTGGATGTGGTATTAATGATAATGATGACCAGACGATAATCGTGGACCTGACATTTGTCTTACAGGTGAGGAAAAACCCCGAAAAAACCTCACCCAGGAAACTTGTCCCGAGCGGGGATCGAACCCGGGCCCGCTGTGTGACAAGGCAGCACGCTACCTCGAGACCACAGCGGTGGACCATGTGGACAAAATTATTGTATGTATTCATGTGTCCGCTGTAGTGTCCGGGTAGCGTCGCTGCCTCGCACGTAGAGGAGAGGGGTTCGATCCCCGGTCGGAACAAGTTTCGTGAGTCGTGAATTTATCAATAATTTAGAAATCACTCGTGGCATTACTTATGATAAATGTTGAAAAATCTATCCATCTACAATGGCACAACAGCCCAATGTTGGACCTTAGTACCTAAATACTGTTCTTACCCAAAGACTTCAACGTGTTCACAATTCTTGCATACGTTTTATTTGTGGTATACGTAGATTTGATCACGTTACACCATCCCTGGAACAATTGTCATGGCTTCGTCTTCAAGATCGTAGAACCATCCATTCCCTATGCCTACTCTATAACATATTACACACATCTTTACCTTATTATTTATCACACCGCTTCACTAAACTCTCTGATACACATAACTTAGATACCCGATCCCTTGAGCACAGTGTCCTTTATATCCCTCCTCATCATACTACCTATTATTCGAAATCTTTTACAGTTTCTCTTGCTAGAACATGGAATTCACTTCCACCCTATGTCAGAGACTGCCAAACTTTACCATCTTTCAGAAATAAATTGAAAATAAAATCACTAACAGAAACAACTCACTAATACTACTTTTTAAGAATTAATAATGCGTTTTTTGCGTTATTTAATAAAAATAGACTTAGGATTTGTTAATATATTTACCTAATGCCTTGTATAAAAAGCGTAGATTAATTCATTGTAGTGTATTTTTTTCTCTTCTTTTTATGCATAGTTGATTAGAGCTGTTATTCCTTTTTTATTCATTGTATCATTAATTTAATTTTAATTGTATTTAGTTTCATTCTATTATTAGACATTAATTTCATTATTATTCAATATGACAGATAATGAATTGTTCAATAACTATTATTGTAACTTTTTTTTGTATTCATATGTAACATGTTTGTCCTGTATAATATGACTATTATTGTAATTTTTTTGTATTCATGTGTAACATATGTTTGTCCTGTTTTATATGACTATTATTGTATTTTTTTTTGTATTCATATGTAACATATGCTTGTTCTGGTGAGTGGAAGAGAAGGCCACATGGCCTTAACTCCACCAGGCTAAATAAATAAATAAATAAATAAATAAATAAATAGTCTCTCCTTTATTAGGAGTTACTGGACCAAGCTAATTTAAATGCGCTCATTTCCCTAAATATGTCATGAATGGTATGCGGTCAACTTATCGATCACCTGGATGAAGAAGGTCGGTAAAGTTTGATTAGAGGCATCTTTATTCGGTTTAAGGATATTTTATGAGCCTGAAAATCTTTAGACACGGGACCCACGGCTTAAAGTCTCTTCCGGAGGAGTTGCTACTTGGATTTTTCCATTATAAAAAAATCCATCAACCTCGCCCGGATTTGAACTCGTGACCTTTGGAACCAGATGCAAGGAACATAACCACTATTCAACCGCAGTCGACGGATATTGAGAAATGGTGGAATGAAATTTATGGCAAGAGAAGACGGAGAAATTCAGAGCTCCGTTTCGTCCACCAGGAAACACTCATGGAGTGACCGAGATTCGATCTCGAGACACCAGCGCAGCGGTGAGAGGTCAGCACCTATCCGCTTACGCCACTGTAAACTGGCAGTAAACTATAAAAACAAATGGATACACTATTGTAATTATTTTAACTAATTTATCATCATCATCCGGTATCATGACAGCTGCCGCCGGAAACCAAACGCCATTCCTCTCTGTCCATCCATTGATCTTACTCCAATCCTCTGATAATCATTGTCGCTTGCACACCTTCCATCCAGGTTTTCTTTGGTCTTCCTTTCTTCCTCCTTTCCATTGGAATTCATTCCATAATTAGTTTAGGCAATCTTTCCTCTGGCATTCTTTTGACATGGCCATACCACTGTGATTTTTTTTCTATAATGTCTAGATTTCCCGCTCCTCTTGTACACCCATAATTTCCCTTATTTCTATCCACTCTAGATTTTCCAACTGATCTTCTTAAAACATCCATTTCTTTACTTAAAATTATTTTCATTCCCCTAATAGGAATTTGCCAAACATCAGCACCGTATGTTAAAATGCTCTGAACTATGGTTTGATATATTTGTAATTTTTTATTTTTGCAATATTTTTGCTCCACCAAACAGAGTTTAAAGCATTTATTGCTAGTTTTGTATGTGCGATTCTATTTTTAATTTCCACTGTGTTATCGTTTGAATGGCCTAATTTTGTTCTTAAATAGTGCATTCAATACTATGTTTTAATTCACCATTTAAATTATGCATATTAGATATCTGAGCAATTTAACTTCTCCAAATAACTGGGTAAATTGTTGTCTATTATTCATTATGTTCTTGAATAAATAAAAGCTTTCGGATTAAAATGCGTATTTAAATCTGTTATAAAATGTATTTTGCACGCTTTATATTAGCTTGACCTATATCTATCTATCTATCTATCTATCTATCTATCTATCTGTGTAACTGAATTTTTCAACGCGATTTTCACCCACTGAAAATAATTGGATCGACTTGAAATGTTGTATACTTGTAAAGGACCCGTGACAATACAATAATTTCATATTTATTTTATAAAATCCTGGCCAGAATCATCAGAAAATAAAAAAAAAGTGCCTTTGTATTTATGTAACGGAATCTTTGAACAAGATTTTCACCCACTTAGAAACATTTGATCGACTTGAAACTTTGTATACTTGTAAAGGACCCGTGACAATACAATAATTTCATATTTCGTTTCTAAAATCCTGGCCAGAATCATCAGAAAATCAAAAAAATTAAAACTGGTATAATAGGTTGCGGACTTGTCGACTTTTTAGTCAATCGTTGTAAGAGCTCAGTTGGTAGAGCGATGAACTTAGTGGTATATAATTTCGGTAATCTATAGGTCGCTGGTTCAAATCCGGCTGGGGAGGTTTTTTTTTAGTAGAGTAATACTTTTAGCTCATACTACAATAGTATCGAATTTAAAGATGTTTAAATTTGTATCTTATTCTTTAAAATATTAAAACTAAAAAAATAAAAAATAAATAATAGTTTTAAAAACTAAACCAGTACGCTTTATTAGAAAACCGAACTCAAAAATGAAAAATAATTTGAATTTCCAACACGCTTGGGATAAATTTAAAGTGGTCAACAAAAAAATCATCTCCAACACATATAGAATAAAAATAGAGTTATCAACAAAAAGAAAATAATTTTACCATCAAAAGCGTGTGGTGCTCTATATTAATTTATATGTTTGATAATAAACAGATATTGGTAAAAGTAAAGTCTCTAACAAGAAGATGTAAAAATCATAAAAAAACACCCCACGCTTTTGATGGTAAAATTATTTTATTTTTGTTGATAACTCTATTTTTATTCTATATGTGTTGAAGATGATTTTTTTGTTGACCACTTTAAATTTATCCCAAGCGTGTTGGAAATTAAAATTATTTTTCATTTTTGAGTTCGGTTTTTCTAATAAAGCGTGCTGGTTTAGTTTTTTAAAACTATTATTTTTAAATATGAAGAAGACATTTTGTTTTCTCTTTTAATTCGATAGAATGTGAAGTCCGCTTACAAATGCTGCACGTTGCGTCTCAGGGTGCACGAGAGCAAACTTGAAGGGGAAAGAAACATATATGCTGACAGCCACATTAAACTTCATGTATATTTAAAACAGACAGTTTTGAGTTAGTACGAGGAATTTTTACGTTCGTGAAACAGTTATATAACCGACGTTATGTGCACACTCTTTCTAATGGAAACTGAGATTCACCTTCATGGCCCATATGTTGGATTCAGTCCATGTCACATAAAGCAGGTACTGAGCCAGTGACGGATTTTTCATACATGATAAAGTTCAGACTGAATCTTCACGAATGGACATAACCCATTTAAATTTTTAAGCATTGCCATAATTGAATATTCAGTTTTATAAACCTTAGGACAATAAATATTTTATGTAAATTTTTATACATCTCATTTAAATGCACAAATGAAAAAAAAAATTACTCGCCACTGAAATGGACTACTGGAGACGTGCTCCAAGAATATCCAGGAAGGATAAAATCAGAAATTCATATATAAAAGAAAAAATGCAGGTACAATATTCAATATTAGACTTTATAAAGAAGAAACAATTAAATTGGTACTGACACATTAGAAGGATGGAAGAAGGAAGACTACCTAAGATAATCATGGATTGGGAACCACAGGGAAGGAAAAAGAAGGGTAGACCAAATATTACGTGGATTCAGGGAATCAATGAAACTAAGAGGGAATGGGAAATAGAAGAAGATATATGGATGAACAGACAAGAATGGAAAAATGTGTTGAAACAAATGTGTATAGTTAACTGTGAACATGGGTACCGGAAAAATGGATATTGATTGTAAATGCCGGAATAATAAAAAAAAATTAAACTAACTAAAATCTTAAGTTACAATGAAAATCCTACCTGCATTACGACTATATTCAACACTAATAAAATTCATGATAGTTCGTTTGATGTATTTTTCAAAATTAAAATATAAAATTACGAAATATTTACCTAAAAGGTCCGTCTCCTCAACTGAAATGTTATTAATTATCTGTAGTGCTTTCAGGACTAATCCCATCATCAGCAGAAGTAACAGGATATGAACCCTGATGATGATGGGACTAGTCCCGAAAGCGCTACAGATAATTAATAATATTGAAGTTGAGAGACGGACCTTTTAGGTAAATATTTCATAATTTTATATTTTAACTGTATTCAGCATTTTGTATATACCTATAAATATTCATCTAGGAAGCTTTTCTTATTTTATTTTATTTCCATGTTTTGTTAGTGTTAGCTAATATTAGACCACATCCGCACTGTCCTTTGTTTAGTCTATATTTCAATAATATGTACAAATTGTAGTAAGTATTTAATGTCTGTATAGTTTTATTATTCATTGTTTGAGTGCAAGAAGAAGCCTTATGGCCTTAACTCTGCCATCTTAAATAAAACATTATTATTATTATTATTATTATTATTATTATTATTATTATTATTATTATTATTATTATTATTATTATTATTATTATTAGTATTATTATTATAAGACATCAACTAAAAGTAGAGGAATTAAACACAACAATTGAGAAATACAAAACAAACTGGAAAGAACACTTGGCAAGGATGACTGAGAATAGAATACCCAAAGTATCATACAACTATTCACCACGAGGAAGAAGAAGAAGAAGTTTGGGAAGACCAAGGAAAAGATGGAAAGAGCAGCAATTTGGAGCCGGAACAGGCTAGTAAATAAGCCTAAACCGTGAAGAAGAAGAAGAAGATCATTATTATTATTAAACATAAATCTTTACATTTAATTATTATATTTTATTATAAGAATAATAATTCCAAAAAAAAAAAAAAAGGAAATAATTTCAGAAATTATATTTTCGTTAAGATATTTCTATCAGTACGATTCTTAGTTTATAAAATTAAGCATTAAGAAAATGTTTAATAGAACTAACGAACTATTTTTCTTTCTCTACGAACATATTGTTCTCATTGCATTTGGTCAGCTTTGCAGATCCATGTTTATTGTTATTATTATTATTATTATTATTATTATTATTATTATTATTTATACCAAAGGCCGTCTATGCATGGAAAATTGAAAGAAGGAACAGAAAAGGAAGACCAAGAACAACCTGGAAGAACAACATTCAAAATTCAATGAGGAAATTTGGTGTAACAGATGAAGACACAGAGGACAGAGAACGATGGAGAAATTTGTGAATGTTTGTTGCAAACTGATTGTCTATAAGTCCGTATTATTATTATTATTATTATTATTATTATTATTATTATTATTATTATTATTATTATTATTATTATTATTATTCCCACCATGGTATATTTATCTTGTCATAGTGGAATGGCTTGTGTGCTTTAATGACCCCGAGAGCTATGCCGGCTACATTGCTGCCAAAAGGGTTACCCATACCGCAGAGATCGAAGCTGATAAGAGATGAAAAAAAGTATATTGATCGAAAGAGTGATGATCTTTCAACGTAAAAATACAACCGTCAATAAAAGCGAACAGACTTCCATCGGATAACATTTTCCGGAGGAAAAATAGCCCCCATTCGGTTCTCCGGGAGGGGACTATTTCAGAAATACAAGGCAAAGGGACTAGTCCCTAGGAACATTAAATCTTAGTACTTTACGTAATAATGAGGCACTAGACATATTAACGAGGGAATTAGCTCTATCATCCTTGTATATAATTGATTTACAGGAAGTTAGGCACCTTCTGGCGGCACTATGGCCCTGGGGTCGACTCAGCCTCTAACGGAAATGAGTACCAGACGCTTGTTCTGGGGTAAAGGCGGCCATATATATATATATATATATATATATATATATATATAAAGACATTGTAACTGTTTTTTTTAACACAAACTTCTATGGCATTACCTTTTTTTTTTCACAGCAAAAACATTCATGGCACTTCGAATTACATAAAACTTTCAGTACATGACATTTATACTTATTGCTTTTACATTTACTTTCGCAATGACATATCCAACACCCCTGTGAACTTGATATTTTGTTAGGCGATTGACATTAACCAAGGAGTCTCTGAAAATTACAAAATTGCTCGGACCAGATAGTTTAGACATTGTTGTTAAAGAGCCTTGAATTAACGTTATTGTCCATTCAAAGTGAACAATGTCGTTAATGTCCGGCCTTTTACGACATTTCCCGTATTTACTTCATTATCCGTTAAATATACACTCGAACATTCTTTGATCTTCTTTTTAAATTACTTCATCATCATCATCATGAACAAATTCGTTTTAGGCCATGTGGCCTGTACGGTAAACCTAGCGAAGATGGTCTTGATCTTTCCACCGATGTTTTGGTCTTTCTTGGTTCCTATGTCCAGTTGGGGTATATTGGAATGCCAATTTTGGAAGTCTATTCCTTGCCATTCTCCTCAGATGATTTTTCCATTCTTGTTGGTATCTTTGTATATCTTCATTTAAACTTGTTACTCCAAGTTTTCCTCTGATAATAGTGTTCCTTTGGTGATCCAGTCTATTAACTCCTAACAATGATCGTAAGAAGCGCATTTGGCTCACTTGAAGTTTATGAGAGTTTCTTTTATTTAAAATCCAAATTTCACTTCCGAATTTTAGAGCAGCTTTTGATGTGATGTTATGTAATCTTAGTTTTGTCTCTGTCCTCATCTGTTTACCAAAATGTCTTCGTATTACCCCATTCATTTTATTATATTTTTGTAATTTTGAATCAATGCCACTCTTATACTCTGCAAATACACTTCCTAAGTAAGAGAAATCTGACACTTGTTCTATAATTTTTCCATCAATCTCAATTTTCACCCGTTGTATGTTTTTTCCACACATTGCCATTGTTTTGGATTTTGAAGTGGACATTTTCATATTATATTTGCTGGCAATTTTGAATAATTGATATGCTGCTATTTGTAAGCTATCTTCGGAATCTGATAATATTATTTGATCATCAGCATATAATATTGTTTGAATTATTTTATTCCTAGTTAAATTACTTTAACAATATAAAATAAAATATTTTTAATTTGGTCTCATCCGTTCTTCTGTTTCATTTTTATAAGAAATGAAAATGTATATGTAATATACGTTCAATTCATCAGAACAAATTAATATTTGCATTTTATTTTTATCCTAATGTATAATAATTTTTAATAATTTCAAATGAACATATTGGACTTTATAAAGGCATTTTCATGATATTATGATTAAATGACGATGTGCGAAATCAAATAGAAATTAAATCCAAAGTGCTCTGAAAATGACGTTTAACTGACACACGTAGAAACGTCACATTGGAAACATTCATACTCGTACATGTAAATCCAGTTTTTTTCCACGTCATCAAGTTTATATGAATGGTGAGCAGAAACATTCAGATTAATGCAGTTTATGACAATCCGGCTGATTTCCATGAAGCTTCTCAGTAAGATAAATGTCTCCTGGAAGCGTTACGAGTGCTTCTCAGGACAAGGATGGTGGAAGGGCTGCTTCCTCTGAGCCTCCAAACATGCTCCTCTGGGTATCCACCCCCCAAGAGAGGGCTGCTTCTTCCGCTCTTCAAGCCCTACAAGTTTAGCTGTGCTATTCCTTGTCGCCCTGTTGACCGTTGAAGACTTGACGAAGATGTGGCCGCCCAATATGGGTACAGACGCCATTCCTTCGTTGTGAGCTATACTTAGTTCCCCTCGCCTCTTGCCCACCAGCAAGATTAACCTAAGTCAATCTTCCCCAGTAGAGTCGTCTGGTTCATCGGGTACTAAGCCCCCCCCCCACCACGTCAAGGTGATAGCTGCTGGGGGGCATTCAAAAATAAAATTAGAAAAGAAACCAAGATAAAAATATATAATGTTATGGCGGTTCCCACAATATTGTATGGATGTGAAACTTGGACTCCAGTGAAAAGACAGAAGGATAGAATACAGACGGCAGAGATGCGGTTCCTAAGACAAGTAAAAGGATGTACAAGACTTGATAGAATAAGAAATGAGGATATAAGAGAAGAATTGAAAGTACAGCCTTTATTGGATAAAGTCACGAATTACAGACAGAAATGGATTGATCACATGGATGGAATGAGTAAGGAGAGATATTCATTGTTAGCAAGAACTTATCAAGCAAGAGGGAGGCGTGATGTTGGAAGACCTAGAAGACGTTGGGCTGATGCATTATGAAGTCGGAACGGGCAATTGCCTAATCCCTGGAGAGATGATGATGATGATGATGCAGTTTATAATATATTAAATCAGTCACTGAGCATTAATATATTTTTTATAAATTACATTATTCCTTCTCAATGAGTATTGATATGTTTTATTAATTGTATCATTCCTTTCGATTTATAATCAAATCATTAACATTTCTTAGTCAATAACGACACTTCGATGATTTTTTTGTAATTTGTTTTTAATTTTATTTTTACTATATCTACTAACTAATAAACTCTCTGGCTCTGTCGAACCCGTAGGTTCATGCCGCGCGGACATAAGCTCTCCATACATCCCCATCCTGAGCTAATGTTTTCCAATCATCCCCTGTATAATCTACTTCCCTCAAATCATGGATAGTGTTATTCTCCCACCTCATTCTTGGTCCACCAACTGGGCGTTTTCTCTCTGGTTTTCCTACCAGAAGTTTCCATGCACCTCTTTCATCTGCCATACCTACCACATGTCCTGCCCATCGCAGCCTACTAGACTTAACTGTTCTTATTATATCCGGCTTCCTATAAAGACCATGCAGTTCACTATTATGTAGTTTTTTTTTTTCCATTCACCTGTCTGTTCATCTCTTTTTGGTCCAAAAATTTTCCTAAGAACTTTATTCTCATATTCTCGTAATTTTCTTTCCTCCCTTAAAGTAAGAGTCCATGTTTCGCATACATATAAATATAAGTGGGAGAATAACTGTTTTATATATTTTCAGTTTAACATTTTTTTGAAAGGAACTGGGAAGACAAGAGTCTCTGTAATGCATAATAGCATGTATTTCCAGAATTGAGCCAATGTTCAATTTCTTTGTGCATCTCATTCATATTTGTAATTATTGTTCCTAAGTATTTGAAATCAGACACTTCTTCAAAATTTCCTTCAAGTTTTACTATATTAGGGCTATATTGTCCACCGCTGTAGTCTCGAGGTAGCGTGCTGCCATTATCTTGTATAATTTAATTGTTGGGTATTTTTCTGGCTTTATTTTTCAAAGTTCTTTTTAGTGTTCCTGTTATATAATTAAACTTATTTAGTTTATTATTTATATCTGTTTCTGTTGTGTATGATATTTCTCAACCTAGGAAGTTATATTTTGTCACTTGTTCTATTGGTTTATTTTCTAATATTACCTTTGTCCGATACAAAATATGCAAAAATGATAAACCAAAAATTAACTCCTATAGTAGATGCAATAATATCATAAGAGCAGACAGGTTTTAGGAAAGGAAGAAGCTGCACAGACAACATATTCACTTTAAAACAAATAATAGAGAAGCGAAGAGAATTTCAACTTAGAAATGCACATCCTCTTTATAGATTATAAGAAACCTTTTGATAAAGTATGTAGACCAAAATTATGGAACATACTAAATGAAAAAGGAATTCCACTACACTTGATAGCAGTAATTAAAAATGTATGAAAAACAAAAATAAAAATAAATCAAAGGGAACAATAAATGTGACGGGACGAGTTAGACAAGATTTCCACTATCAACTACTCTTTTTAACATTTATTTTGACGACATGATAAGATCATGGAAACGAATAACAATTGGGGATATTAACTTAAGAAACAAATCTATTTTTGTGAATATATCACGTGAATATCTAGAAGCCTAGTACTGAAATTCTGTGAGAAGAGACAATGAAATACCATAAAGGACATTTTTATATTTAATTAGATTACATGGTTTTTATGGTAGGGAAAAGTCTCTTTGTCTTTTATGAAAATGGAAAACAGCTAGAGGGCACTTCGATATGGTAGTTGTGGTAGGCTTATGTAACTTAATGTTAAGGTTCATAACGGCAGATTATGTGGCAGGTATTTATTGACATTTAAACATATCATACCGGTACATAGGCACGCCGTCTTTATTTTTTACCAACAGCAACAAATTCAATGTAATCTCTAAACCTTTTATTTTATAGAAAAGAGCTATTATAATAATTAGTCGAAATAGTAACAGAACTCACTGTAAATTACTTTTCACAAAATTAGGAATTATTACTCCGGCATCAATGTACATATTTAGTTGCTTAATTCACATAAAAAACAATTTACATAAATACACTTGCTGTATATCTCTTAATAACTATCATACGAGGAATACTTACTTACTTATTTACTTACTCACTGGCACTATCGAACCCGTAGGTTCATGGCCGCGCGGACATAAGCTCTCCATACATCCCTATCCTGAGCTAATGCTTTCCAATCATTCCCTGTATAATCTACTTCCCTCAAATCATAGTTAATGTTCATACGAGGAATAATAACAATATATATATTTAAATAAATGTAAATTTAGTAAAACTGAAAATAGTTATAGAGTGGTAATACTGAATATATTCAATACTCTCAAGATGGTATAAAGAATCTTCCTGTTTCAATATTTAAAATAACAATTGAATCAGTATGAATATTTTAGCATTGAGTGGTCGAGACACCACAGAAATTAACATTATTGATTGACGTTGTCAAACATTGTACTGTTTTTATGACAATATATATATATATATATATATATATATATATATGTATGTATGTATGTATGTATGTATAGTCCCGCGCCGTAGCCGAGCGGTTAAGGTAGGAAGCCTTGGCGCAGAGCTACGGGACTTGCGCTGGTTCGAGTCTCCATGGGGGAAGAAATTTTCTCATGGTATTTCGGCCAGTATGGGACCGGTGCCCACCCAGCATCGTGAGGCAATTGGGTAGCTACAATAAGTAGCGGCTCCAGGTTGAGGAACCAGCTATAACGGCTGGGGGACTCGACATGCTAACCACATGTCACCCCTACACTGGCTGTTGATCATCTACTTCTGTGATTGACACAGGTGGATGTGAAGGGCCAGCAGCCGGCTGGTAAAAGGGCAACCGCTGAAAAGTGGAATTGCCTTTTCAATTATTTAAATTATAATAATGTTCTACCTTACATAACACAGTCGTCCTCAACTATAATATTTTCTGAATAATCTTCGTTATATTATTAAAATTCAAAGCTTTCGAAGACATGCTACATCTTCAGGAATCTTCTTGAAGAAATTGAAATTATCAAAGAAGCACAAAATATAAAATGTATTAAATGAAAGTACACCTAACAACCAAAGTTCTCTGTATAACTAATTAACTAACTAACTAAATCACTGGCACTATCGAACTCGTAGGTTCATGGCCGCGCGGACGTAAGCTCTCCATATATCCCTATCCTGAGCCAATGTTTTCCAATCATCCTCTGTATAATCTACTTCCCTCAAATCATAGTTAATGTTATTCTCCCACCTGGTCTACCAACTGGGCGTTTTCCCTCTGGTTTTCCTAAAATAAGCTTCCATGCAACTCTTTCATTCTCCATTTGTGCCACATGTCCTGCCAATCGCAATCTACGAGACTTAACTGTTCTCATTATATTTGGCTTCCTATAATGACCATGTAATTCACTGTTATGCAGTCTTCTCCATTCACCTGTCTGTTCATCTCCATTTGGTCCTAAAATTTTCCTAAGAACTTTATTCTCAAATACTCGTAATCTCCTTTTCTCCCTTAAAGTAAGAGTCCATGTTTCGCATCCATATAATATAACTGGTAGAATAATATTTTTATATATTTTCAGCTTAATGTTTTTTTTTAATGAGTTGGGAAGTCATCAATATATATATTAAAAAGAGTGGGCGATAGACTACACCCTTGTCTAACTCCTTGATTTATTAAAATTTCTTCTGACCTTTTTCCATCAGTTAGATACCTTTTCAATATAATTAGATATGAACATTTTTAATTCATGTCCATAAAGGCTACTGCTTTAGTGCTAAATTATAACAAGAACATATCACATCTACTCCTTAAATAGCTCAATGAACCAAGCAGTTGTTCACTTTGGCCACTGCCAATTTTCTCAAATATTCGTGCCAGACACGTAACAAATGTGCTAGTGGAACCACATTTGCTCAAAAATATTTAATAGCATATCTTTCTGCATGGAAGCCAAGTACCTGGTACCCAGGTAAGGTTGTAAACAGAAGAAAACACATGGGATTAGCGATTTCAGATGTCGGCCTTTTTAACTGTGGCTGTCTACTATAGTGAACTCCCATATGTGTGATATTCATTTCATTCATAGTGTTCTGCCCAAGAGCAGGTCTTTCACTGCAAACTCAGTATTCTCCATTATTTCCTTAACTCAGCTTTTCTTTTTGTATCCGCATACAAACCATTTATTTTAATATTGTCTATCATATGATGCATTTTTCTGTCTCTAACTTTCTTTCCGTTGACCATTCCTTCTAGGGGATCCGTCAGCAGGCAGTTTCTTCTTAGCTAGTGGCCAATCCAATTATTTTCCTCTTCTTTATGAATTCCAACATTCTTATTCCTTCACACACTTTGTTTAGCACATACGGTAGGTGTGTAATAGGGACTCTGAATCATAGTTTCTATTATTTATATGTTATCTGTTCGATATTGGATTCGGTTAATGGAATCGAACTGAGAAAATGAATAGTCTTGTTGTTGTTCTTCTTCTTCTTCTTCACGGTTTAGGCTTAATTACTAGCCTGTACTGGCTCCAAATTGCTGTTCTTTCCATCTTTTCTTTGGTCTTCCCAAACTTCTTCTTCCTCGTGGCGAATAGCTGTATGCTGCTTTTGGTATTCTATTCTCAGTCATCCTTGCCACGTGTTCTTTCCAGTTTGTTCTGTATTTCACTATTGTTGTGTTTCATTCCACTACTTTTAGTTGTTGTCTTATTTCTGTGTTATGTTTTTTGTCTATTCTTTGATATCCTGCTATTGGTCTGAGGAATTTCATTTCAGCAGCTTGTATTCTGGCAGATTGTTGTGTTGCCACTGTCCATGTTTCGGATCCATAAGTAATAATAGGCACTGTCATTGTCTTGTATAGTTTTATTATAGAGTCTTTCCTGGCTTTATTTTTCAAAGATCTTTTTAATGTTCCTGTTATATAATTAAACTTATTCAGTTTGTTATTTATATCTGTTTCCGCTGTGTATGATATTTCGCAACCTAGGAAGTTATATCTTACCACTTGTTCTATTGGTTAATTTTCTAATATTATCTTTGTCCGAACTGGGTGAGCGCCATTGAAGGCCACAGTTTTTTATTTTCCTGATGATATTTCCACGTTGTATTTTTTTGATATTTCATTTAGTTTATATAGCATTCTTTGTAGTTCGTCCTCTGTTTTTGCTATTAAAATCTGGTCATCTGCAAAGGCTACAGTTTTTATTGCTATATTTTCTAGGTTAAAATGAATAGTTAGTATTAATTTGATGAAGGAAGTATGAATGATACAACTATTTATATCTTAACTATAGAAGAATGCGCATTTTGATATACGTCAATAAAATTCTATCTTAGTCTGGCTGTTGTATTATAAAATTCCTTTGACTTTGAGAAACTGCTACATGTAATATTGTTTTCCGCTACGAGTAGAAGTTTGAGGCTTAGAGTGTTGGTTACCTAGCAACTCCTCAGCAAAATTTCATTTTCTTACATGGCAATTTTATTTCCTTACGAGAAACTTCTTTCAATGATTTTGTGAGTTCTTTCTCAACTTAAAAATGTTATAAGAATACTGTAGTCTATATGAGACTATTACTTTAGAACTAAATCAGTTTATATGGTTATACAGGGTGATTCTCTAAGAACGTGCAAAAATTAAGCAGGTCATAGAGGATGTTCTTACTTACTTACTCACTGGCACTATCGAACCCGTAGGTTAATGGCCGCGCGGACATAAGCTCTCCATACATTCCTATCCTGAGCTAGCGTTCCATTCATTCCCTGTATAATCTACTTTCCTCAAATCATAGTTAATGTTATTCCCCCACTTCATTCTTGGTCTACCAACTGGGCGTTTTCCCTCTGGCTTTCCTACAAGAAGCTTCCATGCATGTCTTTCATTCCCCATACGTGCAACATGTCCTGCCCATCGCAGTCTACGAGACTTAACTATTCTTATTATATCTGGCTTCCTATAAAGACCATGTAGTTCATTGTTATGTAGTATTCTCCATTCACCTGTACGTTCATCTCTCCTTGGTCCAAAAATCCTCCTAAGAACTTTATTCTCAAAATACTTGTAATTCCTTTCCTCCCTTAAAGTAAGAATCCATGTTTCGCACCCATATAATATAACTGGTAAAATAATAGTTTTATAAATTTTCAGTTTAACGTTTTTTGAAAGGAGTTGGGACATCAAGAGTCTCTGCAATGCATAATAGCACGCATTTCCAGAATTGAGCCTATGTTTAATTTGTTTGTCCATCTCTTTCCTATTTGTGATTATTGTTCCTAGGTATTTGAATTATGCTCTACTGAACAATTTAAGGTAGGGAGCCTAGGGTCTGAGAAGCCAGCCTATGGAAATATGGAACTAAATCTATCCATCACGTTGTCTAGCATTACTGATTTACAACTAATGTGCGTACAAGTTTACATGTACTGTGCTATTTATTTACATGTACAGCATGCTTTAGTTCCTTCAAAGAAGAGCCTGATGAGTAAAGTCATGATGCAGGATGTGACACCCAATGATTATTTCCTATGCGAATATTTAAAGTCAAATGTGTTTTAGAGTCCAGTGGAAACAACATGGAATTAACTGCCTTATTTTGTAATCTAATCATATTTTTCCAGTTAACAAAAGTAATACGTCTTCATATTTTAATGAATTATCTTTTCAATAAATAGAAAAATAAATTTAAGAACACACATACACACACATATAGGCATATATATATTTTTTTTTCACCGCTGTGGTCTCGAGGTAGCGAGCTGCCTTGTCACGCAGCGGGCCCGGGTTCGATGCCCAGTCGGGGCAGTTTTTCTGGGTAAGGTTTTTATCGGGGTTTTTCCTCACCTGTAAGACAAATGTCAGGAAAACTTTAAGGCCCAAACGGTCCCCGAAATCATATGGTCATCATCATCATCGTCATCCTTATCATTATCATCATCCTTCACCGGTGTGAAAAGCAACGGGAAGCTACCACACCTACAATTCCCTAGTAAAACTACAAGCATAGCATGAAAATGCTATGATTGCAGTGAAGCACCTGCCTTCGGGCAGAATTACTATGGATGGAGATATATATATATATATATATATATATATATATATATATATATATATATATATATATATCTCGCATTTTAAGGGTTTCAAATAATACATTTATTTATTGATTAATGAAGTTAGAGCTATAATGCAATTGCATTTAAGATAATAGTAAATCTTCCTCCTCTTCTTCTTCTTCTTCTTAAACTTAATTTGTAGGATTTTCATCCTGTTTATTTCCAAAATCTCTCCTCGGAGGAAGACGTATTGGATGTGCATTCACTGTCTATCCATCTCTTAGCTGGTCTTCGTCTTGTTCTCCCGTCCATTGGTCTATCTTCTTTAGCTCTTTTTTGCAAGCTGGTTTTCTTCCATTCTTTCTATATGACCCTTCCAATATTTTCGTCTATCTGTAATACATTTAGTTATGACTTGAATATGGCATTTGCCCCTAATTTCTGTGTTGTGTATTTTATCAAATAATGTTTCCCCTGAATAGTTCTTAAGATTTTCATTTCACATGTGCTTATTATTTGTTTATGTTTTGTTGTATCATCCCTAGTTTCTGCTCCATATACGATAACTGGTCGAACTATCGTAAATCATTGTATTAAATATTCCACTTCACTCTGAATAATCCTAAATTGTTCAATATATTATTATAATTAAAAGCATGGTCTACTTTGCATTACAGAGACTCTTGACGTCCCAACTCCTTTCAAAAAAGCGTTAAACTGAAAATATATAAAACTATTATTCTACTAGTTATATTATATTGATGCGAAACATGGACTCTTGCTTTAAGGGAGGAAGGAGATTACAAGTATATGAGAATAAAGTTCTTAGGAAAATTTTCGGACCAAAGAGGTGAATGGAGAAGACTACATAACAGTGAACTGCATGGTCTTTATAGGAAGCCAGATATAATAAAAACAGTTAAGGTCTCGTAGATTGCGATGGGCAGGACATGTGGCACGAATGGGGAATGAAAGACGTGCATGGAAACTTCTTGTAGGAAAACCAGAGGGAAAATGCCCAGTTGATAGACCAAGAATGATGTGGGAGAACTATGATCTGAGGGAGGTAGATTATACGGGAAATGATTGGAAAACATTAGCTCAGGATAGAGATGTATGGAGAGGTTATGTCCACGCGGTCATGAACCTACGGGTTCGATAGTACTAGTGAGTTAGTTTTAGAGGACTAACTACTGTATTTTGATTTTATATTTTAATCTAAATAACATCTAATGAGATTTCTCGTTATATTCTACAAGAGAAGTTAGATATCGTAAGTTTAAACTCAATATAGTGTGTTCATTCAAGTAGAGATGGTGTCCCTAACTAGACTTCACAATCCAGTAAGTTACAATACTCATGTCATTGAAGCGAAACATACAATTAGGCCTACATGTAGCTCTAACAGTTAAGGCTGTTATTTCTGATTAACTTTGGACTGCGGTTTCTAACCCTTCCTCCGGCATAGATATATTAATACATTTGTTGATGGATATGTACACTTAGCAAAAAAAAACAGCCGACTTTTGATCTCGAACAATGGAAATTTTAACGCGCGATTCACATGAGTAAACTAATTGCACACTAGAGCTACAATTCTCCCTTTCCTCCAATGAAGAACATTGTCTTATGCACATCCGACCAGCGAACGTTTAACTCAGTGCCTTATGGCTTGCTTTGTATCAAAGAGGTTACAGTTTCGATTCCCAATGAGGTTAATTTTTTGTATTTGTTACAGTGCTTTCTATTTTATTCTGTCTCTCCACTTTTAACAAAAAAGGAACTAACTATTTGAAAGTATAATAATAATAATAATAATAATAATAATAATGACGACGATGATGATTATGATGACGATGATTATTATGATGATTGTGATGATGATGATGATGATGACGATGATGATTATGATGATGACGACGATGGTGATGACGATGATGATGATGATTATGATGATGATGATGATGATGATGATGATGATGATGAAGATGATGATCATGATGATGATGATGATTATGACGATGACGATGATGATGATTATGTTGATGGTGATAGTGATTATGATGATTATGATGATGATGGTGACGAAGATGATGGTGATGATGATTATTATTATTATTATTATTATTATTATTATTATTATTATTATTATTATTATTATTATTATTATTATTATTATTATTGTCCATCATATATTGGCTATTATTAGGCTAGACTCGATCTATATAAACTAAATATTTTAATTGAAGGATGAAACTTTTTCCTCGCTAATAGGCAATAAATAAATAAATATATGGAGATATATTATCTTTTATTACATAAATTGATAACATTATTATTAAAACGTGGTACTGCACACAAAATTAAATTTATGCTGGTAGCTAAATAGTGCTATAGAGTTTACAAAGGCAGAAATATTAATTAAAATAGTGTAAAGTAGACGTAGAATACGTTGCTGGAATTAAATATTATGGGATGTATTTTGTGGAAATATAAATAAATAATAAAAAAAAATGATATTGTCGAGGGATTTGGTTTAACGATCTACGCTACTCGAACGTCGGATACTACTCGTCTAAATCCTGGTTGCCTTGTTTGCTTTTACACTATGTACGAGAGTTGCGCTTTATTCAAAATGTTGCAATTTGAGTAATATTGCATGCATCGAACACTCGTAAATATCTTGAAACATTCCTCCTTCACTGCTCTTTAACTATCTAAGACTATTAAAACCAAATATAGCGTCTTTAAAACATTTAACAATGCATTACCTCGTGAACCACAGCTTCAGCTCTTCGAGTATGCGCAGTGGATCATAACAGGGACTCTGTATTTTGAAGCCGCACATTTTTTTTACTAAGTGTACATATATTTAAATTGAAATTTTATATATAAACCTATAACCATTTTCAAGATTAATCAAACGTCTGCCAATGTGATATGGTCACTTTGGTGACTCCAGTTTGATCGCATTGTAATATACTATTGTTTATATATATTTCATAAACTGATTTTGAAGCACTGTAGTAAGCGATATCATACAATTGAATTCTATTTAAATTAATTTAAAATCACATTCTATAAATATGAAAACACGAGATATGCCAATCTCAGATATTCAAATGCACTGGAACTGTAAAATAAAAATCTGATATCCATATGAAAACTGAATTTGCATGAGTCCGTTGTGTTCCAAACTTATTTACATACGTATCAAAAATTGATTATAAAACCATGGCCAAGCGAGTGTAGAATTTTGAATCTAAAATTTGTAGAAAGCTGGACACATAATTTTGCTTTCATATGCCTTTTTCTTTTAATTTTTTACAGACTTTAATAAACAATCAGCGTTCAATTTACAGTATGCAGCCATAGGCAGTAACAGCACAGCAATGCTATAAATAGAAAGAAGACAAATATCCCACTGCTGACAATATATGCTCTCCATCACGGCTGGTGAATGATGATCATAAAGCCAAAGGTGTATTTAATGGAAAAGTAGGGGTGGAAGGGAGTTTTATCAATATTTATATTTATATAGCTGGAACCTTAATAAAATTTATAATATTATTACCTATATTATAGGAATATTCTTAAGTATCTTCTTGTCTTCTTGTAAGCCCATGTTTCCCTTAACAGAGATTTAGGCGCTCTCCCCCTACAGGGAAGAATTTGAACCATACTAATTTAGTTACACTTGTTTTCGTATATATGTCATTTGAGTGGTCCGTGGTCAGCGTTCCGCCTCATACTGACATCTAGGAAACCAAGGTAGTACTAGGATGGGAAAATCGGTAAATTTTGCTTAGAGTCCTTTTCATTCAGGCTTAAGGATCTTTTACGAACCTGAAAATCTTCACACCCGGGACCCACGGCTTAAAGTCCCTCCCGGAGGACTTGCTCCTTGGATTTTTCCATCCTAAAAAAATCCATTGACCCCGGCCGGGTTTGAACCTGCGATCCTCGGGACCCAGCATAACCACTAGTCCATCGCGGCCGATACTTCCGATTGAGGGTCTTTCCACTTTTTCAGCGGTTGCCCTTTTACCAGCCGGCTGCTGGCCCTTCACATCCACATGTGTCAATCACAGAGGTAGATGATCAACAGCCAGTGTAGGAGTGACATGTGGTTAGCATGTCGAGTCCCCCAGCCGTTATAGCTGGTTCCTCAACCTGGAGCCGCTACTTATTGTAGCTACCCAATTGCCTCACGATGCTGGGTGGGCACCGGTCCCATACTGGCCGAAATACCATGATAAAATTTCTTCCTCCATGGAGACTCGAACCAGCGCAAGTCTCGTAGCTCTGCGCCAAGGCTTCCTACCTTAACCGCTCGGCTACGGCGCGGGACGGCCGATACTTAAGTATCTAAAAATGTAAAGAAAATGGATATAGATATATAAGAACTGATTAAGATTGATTAATGGCAAACCGGTAGTTGTTGAGCCACAGCCTCTCCTTTATCAGGAGTATATAGACAAAGTTAATTTTAGTTACCTTATTTGTCCAAAGATGTCCTCCGAAATTTTAACTTTGTTATTTACTCTGATTATATTTCACTGTAGGCAGGCTTCGATTATTCTAACTAGTGGGTCTCCCTTTCCGATCATCTGCTTCAGTTTCTCGATGAGCTTTTGTCTATATTGAGTCAAAGGCCTTCTTGAAATACAGGTACTTCTCTCTTGTATGTCTTAGGATGTCTTCTATTTGGCCCATTAGATATTTCATTGCTTGTACCGTGCTTCTGCCTTTCGTAAACACAAATTGGTTTTCTGGAATGAGTCCCTTGGTGACTTGTAGGAAGTCTTTCATTGAGGATCTTCGTGAACACATTAAAGGAGGCGTTTTCTAGCGCTACTCCTCTGAATGAATGTGATGCTCTGCCCCTTTTCCTTTATATAGTATTTTCTTTATGTAATTGTAATGTTAATGTTTTTTTAGTGTATAATGCTATTGTGTTATTACTTAATTGTAATATTATTGTGTTTTCTTTATGTAATTGTAATGTTAATGTTTTTAGTGTATAATGCTATTGTGTTATTATTTAATTGTAATATTATTATTGTGTTTTCTTTATGTAATTGTAATGATATTGCTATTGTGTTATTACTTAATTGTAATATTAATGTGTTTTCTTTATGTAATTGTAATGTTAATGTTTTTTTTAGTGTATAATGCTATTGTGTTATTACTTAATTGTAATATTATTGTGTTTTCTTTATGTAATTGTAATGTTAATGTTTTTAGTGTATAATGCTATTGTGTTATTATTTAATTGTAATATTATTATTGTGTTTTCTTTTTATGTAATTGTAATGATATTGCTATTGTGTTATTACTTAATTGTAATATTAATGTGTTTTCTTTATGTAATTGTAATGTTAATGTTTTTTTTAGTGTATAATGCTATTGTGTTATTACTTAATTGTAATATTATTGTGTTTTCTTTATGTAATTGTAATGTTAATGTTTTTTTTAGTGTATAATGCTATTGTGTTATTACTTAATTGTAATATTATTGTGTTTTCTTTATGTAATTGTAATGTTAATGTTTTTAGTGTATAATGCTATTGTGTTATTATTTAATTGTAATATTATTATTGTGTTTTCTTTATGTAATTGTAATGATATTGCTATTGTGTTATTACTTAATTGTAATATTAATGTGTTTTCTTTATGTAATTGTAATGTTAATGTTTTTTTTAGTGTATAATGCTATTGTGTTATTACTTAATTGTAATATTATTGTGTTTTCTTTATGTAATTGTAATGTTAATGTTTTTAGTGTATAATGCTATTGTGTTATTATTTAATTGTAATATTATTATTGTGTTTTCTTTATGTAATTGTAATGATATTGCTATTGTGTTATTACTTAATTGTAATATTATTGTGTTTTCTTTATGTAATTGTAATGTTAATGTTTTTTAGTGTATAATGCTATTGTGTTATTATTTAATTGTAATATTTTTATTGTGTTTTCTTTATGTAATTGTAATGTTATTGCTGTTTTTGTTTATTTTTCTTACACTAGTACCAATTATCACTTTATTGTAACGGACTGTCAACAGCACGTACGGCTTACTGCCCGTGCGACCTATATGTGTAAATAATATTGTAAATATCTTACTTTTTGTCTAATAAAGTCCTACTACTATATAGTATCTTTAGGGTCGCTGTATTTCGTATAATGTATATTAACACTATTTTTGGATATTTTCTGTATATACATTGTACGTAGTGTACATAGAGGGCACGTGGGTATAAATTTAATATTACAGTATAGTTATTTAGGTTGGTAATCCCGAAATGTAGGAAGTTGAACTTTCAATAATGGTCGCCATTGCTGTATCGCACTATCGCGCAAAAAATAAATTATTGTTTTTACTTCCTGTAACGTCCATAAAGCATAAAATATATTTTTGTAACTCCACGGAAATGGAACGATCTATGATTAAGGCCACTTAGAAGTAAATTGTTCATCTCCCAAAATATTGACCCTTAAAACATATGTTGTTTTTATCTATTTTATCATATCTCAAACATTGTAAATTAACTTTCTTCTCACACAGTATATTTTTAGCAAGGTCCACCGCTGGTCTCGAGGTACCGTGCTGACTTGTCACGCTGCGGTCCCGGGTTCGATCCCGGTCGGGACAAGTTTCCTGGGTGATTTTTTTTCAGGGGTTCTTCCTCATCTGTAAGACAAATGACGGGAAACTTTAAGGTCCAAACCGTCCCCGAACATTATCTGGCTATCATTAACATATTCATTAAGTTTAGGAATTCTGAGAGCGAAACAAGTCGACGGCCTACCATGAAGATGATGATGATGAAGTTTAGGATTAAGGCCACTCCTGCCGCATCATTACCATCATCTATCATAAATCATCGGGGCAGTGTAACTCCGCCTTCCAGGCGCCCCTACCTAAGAAGTGGGTTACAATAACATCATGCCAGAATGTACAAATGACAACGTGGTAGAACTGAATAAAAAATTCTAGCAAGAGAATAATTCGGAAAAGTAGGGACGAGATAATTTGGCTTTGGAATTTAATCTCTAACTAACTGACTCACTGGCACTATCGAACCTGCAGGCTCATGGCCGCGCGGACATAAGCTCTCCATACATCCATATCCTGAGCTAATGTTTTCCAATCATCCCCTGTATAATCTACTTCCCTCAAATCATAATTAATGTTATTCTCCCATCACATTCTTGGTCTACCAACTGGGCGTTTTCCCTCTGGTTTTCCTACAAGAAGCTTCCAAGCACGTCTTTCATTCCCCACTCATTCCACATGTCCTGCTCATCGCAGTCTACGAGATTTAACTGTTCTCATTATATCTGGCTTCCTATAAAGACCATGTAATTCACTGTTATGCATTCTTCTCCATTCACCTGTCTGTACATCTCTCTTTGGTCCAAAAATTTTCCTCCGATTGAGGGTTTTTCCACTTTTCAGCGGTTGCCCTTTTACCAGCCGGCTGCTGGCCCTTCACATCCACATGTG
Source organism: Diploptera punctata (assembly GCA_030220185.1). Classification (NCBI taxonomy): domain Eukaryota; kingdom Metazoa; phylum Arthropoda; class Insecta; order Blattodea; family Blaberidae; genus Diploptera; species Diploptera punctata. Next base: position 400,248 of record JASPKZ010007863.1, read on the forward strand.
TCAATCACAGAGGTAGATGATCAACAGCCAGTGTAGGGGTGACATGTGGTTAGCATGTCGAGTCCCCCAGCCGTTATAGCTGGAGCCGCTACTTATTGTAGCTACCCAATTGCCTCACGATGCTGGGTGGGCACCGGTCCCATACTGGCCGAAATACCATGAGAAAATTTCTTCCCCCATGGAGACTCGAACCAGCGCAAGTCCCGTAGCTCTGCGCCAAGGCTTCCTACCTTAACCGCTCGGCTCCTAAGAACTTTATTCTCAAATACTCGTAATCTCCTTTCCTCCCTTAAAGTAAGAGTCCATGTTTCGCATCCATATAATATAACTGGTAGAATAATAGTCGGCCGCGGTGGACTAGTGGTTATGCTCCTTGCCTCTGATCCCGAGGGGTCGCGGGATCAAACCCGGCCGGCGTCGATGGGTTTTTTAGGACGGAAAAATCCAAGGAGCAAGTCCTCCGGGAGGGACTTTAAGCCGTGGGTCCCGAGCCTGAAGATTTTTAGGCTCGTAAAAAATCCTTAAGTCTGAATGAAAAGGCCTCTAAGCAAAAATTTACCTAATTTTCCCGTCCTAGTACAACCTTGGTTTCCTAGATGTCAGTATGAGGCGGAACGCTGACCACGGACCACTCCAAATGACATCATATGAAAACAAGTGTAACTAAATTAGTATGGTTCAAATTCTTCCCTGTAGGGGGAGAGCGCCTAAATCTCTGTGAAGGGAAAACATGGGCTTACAATAGAAAATAGAATAATTGTTTTATATATTTTCAGTTTAACGTTTTTTGAAAGAAGTTGGAAAGTCAAGAGTCTCTGTTGGAATTTAATCTCACCTTGAAAAAAATAACTTTTGAGTGTTAACAGGAATATTAATACACGAGAGTATCCACATGTCTCTTTCACACATTAAATATCACACAAACTTCGATCTACATCCACCTGGGCTTGGACATCAAATAATTTCATTTGCGACATGCGGCGATTATTTGCATGCATTCAAAAATAAGCCATCGTCAACCTCCTCACTGAGATATTTCTAGTGTCCGCCTACGAAATAACTCTTCCTTGCTTTTAATCAAGGACATGGCCTTGTCTCATTTTATTAATTTATTTATATAAAGCTATATTTTCATTCAAGATACTTGTGTACAACTTTCGTTTATTGAATGGGCACATTCATGACTAGACTCCGGATGTTAGGCACAAAAAAATTTTAAAAAAGCAGACAAAAGCACTAAAAATCATTAATATAGGCATTAAAAATACAAAATAGGTTCTTACAAAAATGGTCTACAACATAACATTTTACAGTCTTACAAAAACAGAGAACGAACTACAAAGAATGCTATATAAACTAAATGAAATATCAAAAAAATACAACATGGAAATATCCTCACAAAAATAAAAAACTATGGCCTTCAAGGGCGCTCATCCAGTTCGGACAAAGATAATATTAGAAAATAAACCAATAGAACAAGTAGTAAGATATAACTTCCCAGGTTGTGAAATATCATACACAGCGGAAACAGATATAAATAATAAAATAAATAAGTTTAATTATATAACAGGGACACTAAAAAGAACTTTGAAAAATAAAGACAGGAAAGACTCTATAATAAAATTACACAAGACAATGGCAGTGCCTATTATTACTTATGGATCCGAAACATGGACAGTGACAACGCAACAATCTGCCAGAATACAGGCTGCTGAAATGAGATTCATCAGACAAATAGCAGGATATCAAAGAACAGACAAAAAACACAACACAAAAATAAGACATCAACTAAAAGTAGAGGAATTAAACACAACAATAGAGAAATACAGAACAAACTGGAGAGAACACTAGGCAAGGATGACTGAGAATAGAATACCCAAAGCAGCATACAACTATTCACCACTAGGAAGAAGAAGTTTGGGAAGACCAAGGAAAAAATGGAAAGAGCAGCAATTTGGAGCCGGAACAGGCTAGCAAATAAGCCTAGACCGTGAAGAAGAAGAAGAAGAAGAAGAAGAAGAAGTTAAGAATATAAACATAAACTATCAATAGCATGCCAAGATGTCATAGATGCTTTTGGGATTTGTTTTGCCTGTTTACAAAGAGCATAACCCTCTTTGTCACTCAGCAATGTTTGTATTGAAAAGGAGCAAGGACTTTTCTCCAAGCCTTACAGCCGGAGCATAAGACAATGGGACATAGCTTAGGACTATTTCGCTTAACGGGAATGCATGACGTGGAAAAATACAATATTTACCTAATGGGTGTGCATTGAGGGGGAAACCAGCTACAGGTTATTGGGTTATTGCCCTTTACCCTAAAATATTCTAAGGGAATTTATAAAAAGAACACTTGAAAACTTTTATAAAATGATTTGTGCCATGAAGTTTGTCCATTTCAATTGTTTTCATTGAAATACTGAGTTAATTTTGAGAAAAAAACTGCAAATAGGCATTTATAGATATTATTAGCTGAAATAGGCATTTATAGGCAAAATGAACTTAATGGAAAACAACTCTAGGGTCGTTGGTATGAACTTATATGAAATCACTTTTACAATATCTATATTAAATAACTATAGGCATCTTCTCAAACATCCGGTCTCTATTTATGACACTTCCATCCATCCATAGTAATTCTGCCCGAGGGCAGGTCTTTCACTGCAATCATAGCATTTTCATCTTTTAATAAAAATAAAACTTGAAGTTTTATGTTTTTCATATTTATTACAATATAAATTTGTAACAGTTATTTCGATAATTTGTACCTTCTTCAGACATGTTATGCTTTGCAGCTTTACTAGGAAATTATAGGTATGGTAGCTTCCCATTGCTTTCCGCACCGGAGAAGGATGATGATGATAATGATGATGATGATGGCCGAATGATTTTCGGGGACCGTTGGGCCCTAAGCTTCCAAACATTTGTCTTACAGGTGAGGAAAAACCCCGAAAAATACCTCACCCAGGAGCCTGTCCCGACCGGGAATCGAACCCGGGTCCGCTGCGTGACTACCTCAAGGCCACAGCGGTGGACTACAATATAAGCTTGCATTGCTCAATGTCAAAGGGAGCGTGCTGCCTTGTCACGCAGCGCGAACGGGTTTCTATTCCCGGTCGGAACAAACTCCTGGGTGAGGTTTCTTCGGGGTTTTTCCTCACCTGTAAGACAAATGTCAGGAAGCTTAGGGCCCAACGGTCGCTGAAAATCATCCGTCCATCATCATCATTCTTATCATTATCATCACTATCCTTCAACGGTGTGGAAAGCAACGGGAAGCTACCATACCTACAATATCCTTGTAAGGCTGCAAAGCATAGCATGAAAAATGTTATGATTGCAGTAAAGAACCTGCCCTCGGACAGAATTACTATGGATGGATATATATATATATATATATATATATATATATATATATATAGGCGTAACCAATGTTGATCCATAGGCTCTCCTTTAGTAGGAGTTACAAGACCAAGTTGCTTTAGTTACATTATTTACCCATAGATGTCATTATTGCGATGCGGTCAACATACCGACTCAATGAGACATCTAGCAGGCAACTAAGCTGTTACTAGGACTTTGAGATCAGTAAATTTTGCTCAGAGGCCCTTTTATTCAGGCTTAAGGATCTTTTACGAGCCTGAACATCTTCAGCCTCGGGACCCACGACTTAATTCCGTCCCGGATGACTTGCTCCTTCGATTTTTTCCGTCCTAAAAAATCCATCGACCCGGCCGGGTTTGAATCCGCGACCCTCGTTACCAGAGGCAAGAAACATAACCACTAGTCCACCGCTGTGAATATTACAAAAGATTTACTCTAATATTACGATACTTAAAACAAAATTTGAAATATCAACGATATGATTTAGTTTTCAAGATATTATTAAATCGACTGTAGATGAGAAAACTAAAGCATTAGCTCAGGATAGGGATGTATGGAGAGCTTATGTCCGCGCGGCCATGAACCTACGGGTTCGATAGTGCCAGTGAGTAAGTAAGTAAGATGAGAACTTCATTACGTAGATATTTGATGGATTTTTTATGATAATTCTGTCAAACAAATGAAAATGAGATACAATTTTTCAATCTCCCTGGAAATTTTTGAGAGTAAAGTCGAGAGAAAGCAGAGTTTGAGCCTTTTGTCACGTAACTGTTAACGCTTGTGTCACTAATGAATACGATAAATGTTATCAAGGGTTGACCCACTCAAACAATGTCACTTGACGAGAGTGAGCCTTTGTTAACATTTCAACTGTCCACAAATTGTGAGATTTAAATTCATACTACAGGCAGTTACATTCGATTAAATTTCAAGACTTCATTACCTCCAAGTTACTTCAATTTTAAAATATGTACCTTATAAAACAGCCTTCCTCAACTATCCATCCATAGTAATTCTGCCCGAAGGCAGGTCCTTTATTGCAATCATAGCATTTCCATGCTATGCTTGCAGCTTTACTAGGGAATTGTAAGTGTGGTAGCTTCCCGTTGCTTTCCACACCGGTGAAGGATGATGATGATTATAATGATAAGGATGATGATGATGATGGCCAAATGATTTCGGGGACCGTTTGACCTTAAAGTTTTCCTGACATTTCTCTTACAGGTGAGGAAAACCCCCGATAAAAACCTCACCCAGAAAAACTGCCCCGACCAGGGATCGAACCCGGGTCCTAATAACTTCTGTTATAAACTTGGTTGCACTATTAGAATTCAAGGCCTTTCAAAGACATGCTTCATCCTCAGGAATTCTTATGGAACTGAAATTGTTTAATTGTTTATATATTTCATACAGAGGACTTTGGTTGTTGGGTGTATTCTCGTTTAACATATTTTTATTTTCTGCTTCCTTGATAATTTCAATCTCTTCCAGGATATTGATTGATTTTTTTATTTATTGTTCTATTTATGGATTATGTCAATAATCATGATCATGTCAATACTTTAAATTGTCCATTAATACTTACTTACTTACTCACTGGCACTATCAAACCCATAGGTTCATGGCCGCGCGGACATAAGCTCTCCATACATCCCTATCCTGAGCTAATGCTTTCCAATCATTGCCTGTATAATCTACTTCCCTCAAATCATAGTTAATGTTATTCTCCACCTCATTCTTGGTCTACCAACTGGGCGTTTTCCCTCTGGCTTTCCTACAAGAAGCTTCCATGCAAGTCTTTCATTTCCCATACGTGCAACATGTTCTGCCCATCGCAGTCTACGAGACTTCACTGTTCTTATTATATCTGGCTTCCTATAAAGACCATGTAGTCCATTGTTATGAACTGTCTGTTCATCTCTCTTTGGTCCAAAAATTTTCCTAAGCACTTTATTCTCAAATACTTGTAATCTCATTTCCTCCCTTAAAGTAAGAGTCCATGTTTCGCACCCATATAATAATTAATACACCAGATAAAATAAATGCAACCCTTTAAAACAAAATTATGTTGTCCGCTGAAGAGATAGAAAGATACTGCACAGTCCACCAAGCCTAATATGTGTGAGGTCGAAGAAAAATAATAAATGTGTATTAGTAAAATAGTTTTTAATTTAAAAAGAATATATATATATATATATATATATATATATATATATATATATATATACACTATAATGTCTTAAATAATGAAGTATCATGTTGCCAAATGTTTGTTGGTTTATGTTTGAGCTCTACTAAAACTATTTTGGCAAGAATTTACGAGTAATTCATGCCGCAAACCAAATGCACTGGGGAAGGAAGGATTTTACATGCATGATCTGTCATGTCAGAGAGTGCGTTACATTACCCTGTCACAGTCATATGTTTCTCCCACTTGAACATGCATTGTTTCACAGAAATGCAAATTATCGTTTATTTCAATGTGCGATCCACCAACAACTGCATTTTATTCACAGCATATCATATCTGGTCCAAGCCGTAGAATGTACATTAAGCAAGCAAGCATGTTTAATAAATAATGTAGTTTTCCTTCAACATTTCTATGTTTACCAATCAAAACTATTCTCTATTACCACATAGAACAAAATTACTTACTTACAGAAGGTTTGTACCGGTTTAAAAATCCTGACCCCACCGCGAATCGAACTCCCGATATTCCGGGTTGTAGCATATTGCCTTAACTACATATGCTATGCCGAGCCCCACATAAAATAAAATGGTGAACATTAATCCACAACTCTATGTCCGAAATGACAAAATTTCGGTTTAACTTCGAATTAAATTCAGTAAAAAAATATTGAAACTAAAAAATTGTTATATTCAAAGATATACCGACTTCCCACGCATCACTTTTAATTTGATAAAGTAATATTTAATTATCTATATATTAATACTTACTTACTTACTTACTTACTTACTTACTCACTGGCACTATCGAACCCGTAGGTTCATGACCGCGCGGACATAAGCTCTCCATACATCCCTATCCTGAGCCAATGCTTTCCAATCATTCCCTGTATAATCTACTTCCCTCAAATCATAGTTAATGTTGTTCTCCCACCTCATTCTTGGTCTACCAACTGGGCGTTTTCCTTCTGGCTTTCCTACCAGAAGTTTCCATGCACATCTTTCATTCCCCATACGCGCAACATGTCCTGCCCATCGCAGTCTACGAGACTTAACTGTTCTTATTATATCTGGCTTCCTATAAAGACCATGTAGTTCATTATACCATGGAGGGGATCTATATATTAATACGCGAAGGAAAAATTTTGCACCCCTTTTTAAGCAGATTGCGCGCACGGAGGAGTGTGTTATTTGGCATAATTAAACTTCATATAGAAAAGGAGTGCAGAAAAATAAAATGTATGTGTAATATGCGTTACAAATAAATAAAATAAAATAAAATAAAATTGTCTTTAAGGAATATATGTGTATTATTCATTTGTCTCTACTCACTCATTTGTTTATTTGTGTACTCATTCATTTGTTTACATTCATACTGAAAGTGCATTGTTGTAAAGAAGAAAATTGTGCAGCAGCAATGTGAATTGACTTACTCTTGTGTATTTATTATTAGTGATTTATTATCAGTGATTTAAAAAAAGTGAGTACATTTTATTATATAAATTAAACCCTGTCTAATCTGTGTTTCAGTAATTTAATTACATTTTTTTATATATATATAGATATTTGCACCTACTTCCATTATGCCTCGACGTAGAAGATAGACGAGTTGGAGTGAGAGACAAAGAAGAAGAGATATAATATATTCCTATACACATAATAACAGGCCAAATCAAATTTAAATAGTAGGCTATAAATAGTATACATGTCAAATGACGCGTTATTGTTTATTAAAAATATGGCTTGGCGAAGCTATACCACATATTTCCTATCGTTCGTATTTTTAAAATAAATCGAAAATGAATGCATAATAATGTATCTTGTGACATACTTAAAAATTTAATGAATTGTGGTCGAATTTCTACAGCTGGGCGACCATTAGTAAAAATTAAATGATATTCGTTTTTATTTAATTCATTGCTATTTTATACTAGGTTTTAGTTCTTCTCCATTGTTGAAATGTATATTTTTCATTTCTTCTCCTATACAATTATAATCCATCCATAGTAATTCTGCCCGAAGGCAGGTCCTTCACTGCAATCATAGCATTTTCATGCTATGCTTGCAGCTTTACTAGGGAATTGTGTAGGTGTGGTAGCTTCCCGTTGCTTTCCAAACCGGTGAAGGATGATAATGGTAAGGATGATAATGATAATGATAAGGATGATGGCCATATGATTTCGGGGACCGTTTGGGCCTTAAAGTTTTCCTGACATTTGTCTTACAGGTGAGGAAAAACCCCGATAAAAACCTCACCCAGAAAAACTGCCCCGACCGGGGATCGAACCCGGGCCCGCTGCGTGACAAGGCAGCACGCTACCTGAGACCACAGCGGTGGACACTACAATTATAATAATAATATCAATTAATTAATTTCAGTAGATTTCACAATATTTGATATCTTCCTGCACCCAGTTAATCTACTGTCATTCTCCTTCACATCTTCCTGCACCCAGTTAATCTACTGTCATTCTCCTTCACATCTTCCTGCACCCAGTTAATCTACTGTCATTCTCCTTCACATCTTCCTGCACCCAGTTAATCTACTGTCATTCTCCTTCACATCTTCCTGCACCCAGTTAATCTACTGTCATTCTCCTTCACATCTTCCTGCACCCAGTTAATCTACTGTCATTCTCCTTCACATCTTCCTGCACCCAGTTAATCTACTGTCATTCTCCTTCACATCTCTCTGTCATCTCTATCTTCATCGTTTAATTCGTTTTCCATTCATGATGCTCAACACACCATTTTTTTTCCGTGGCACCCATTCTAGTATTCTTCTTTCGTCATTCCTTTTAGATGACCATACTATTCTAATTGTTTGTTTTTCATTAAATCCGCAATTGAATTTTGAACATTCATCTTTTGTTTAATTACACTGTTTATTATTTTATCTCCTCCAGAAATAATAATAAAAGTCCACAACATGCATAATAGGGCCTATGACCCGTTGCACCTTAATTTTGTTCCATTTGGCCAGCGATACAAATTATACCCGAGCCGCCATATCTCCGGCTCTGAACTTTAGCCTCTACTGCCCTCTACTGCCTATAACGATATGGTTGTAGTGGGAGTAGATGTCTGCCACAACCAATCACTGCTCTTGACGCAGTTATAACGCGCTAATAAGGTTTGAAATTCCTGAGATGTTGTCAGCTGTATGCCTGCTAATCGCATACATAAAGCGGCCACTCCCACTGAATATCCAAATCGGCAACACTGTCGTGAGAACGTCAAAGCCGGAGAAACAGTGGCTGTAGTATAGTTGGGCTGGCCCTAATCTAGAGGGGCAATACATAATATTTGGTAATAAATGATTCCGGGCTCTGTCTCCAACTGGCGTTTCTTCCAGGAATTTCTCCCTCAAATTGCGGCGGGCATTTTCAGTGGCGAAGCCTTCCAGCTGTTGTTTCCCTGTCGTAGACTAGACTGCCGACAGGGAAACAACAGCTGGAAGCGCTCGCCACTGAAGATGCCCTCCGCAGTTGAGGGAGAAAGAAGAACAGAAAAGAAAACGGTCTGCGAAGAAACGCCCGTTCTAGACCACGGCCACCATAGACCGGAATCTTTTATTACCATGATTACCGGCCGTGAAAGCCTGCATTCCACTATACATAGTATTTATTTGAATTTTTATAAAACATTCATGAAAAAATATTAATTTATAAAAATAAATGTATAATTTTTTTACTTCTCTCTTCAATTATATACACATTTATTTAAATAGTCATAAGTAGAGTTTAATTCTGCTTTGCATACGTGCATCCAAAATGTTATTGTGACGTGTTTTATAATGGCCAATTTTCCCATTTTCATCTTAAAATCCAAAGAATTGATAGCTGTGTACCTAGGCGGCAATAATCGTGTCGTAAATAAAAAATAAAGAAGTTTATTAATAAGAATAATAATAATAAAATTAATAATAATAATAATGAGCTTTTTTATTTTAACCTGGCAGAGTTAAGACCTTAAGGCCTTGTCTACCACTCAACCAGGTTTAAAAAAAAATTACAAACAAAAAATAGGCTTAAATCTAAATTACAATATATATATACAAACGATTACAAGTTATGAATACAATACAATTTATATTTATAATGTATTTTGATTTACTCTAAATTTAACGAATTAAATATATAATATGTACAATATATATAAAAACGAGGAAAAGATTAATGACATAGTATAAAATTAAATAAATATAGAAAAATTAATTATTAGACAACAGGTAACTGTATAAGCGTGACTTAAAGGTACCAAGTGTGCGGCAACCCTGATATCTTGAGGAAGGAGATTCCAGGAGCGGGCAGAGGCTACTGTGAAGGAAGTAGAATAGGAGGAAGTGCTATGAAGAGGAATTGTTAGCAGACTGCTATCTTGTGACCTAGTGTCAATATTGTGGTAGGAGGATAACTTCTCAAATCTAGACGCCAGGTAAGTAGGAATGTAGGAATTCAGAAGCTTGAAAAGTAGTGAAAGAGAGTGCAATTTACGTCTGTCAGTAAGACGGAGCCAAGAGAGGTTATTAAAGTGTTCGGAAATATGGTCATAACGGCGGATATTGAAAATGAATCGAACGCAAGCATTATGAACACGCTGCAGTCTCTGCGACAAGTCATAGTTTAGATCATTATATATAATGTCACAATAATCGAAGTGTGGTAACACAAGATTCTGCACAAGGATTTGTTTTAACGAAAAGCCATCCGTACGAACCTTTTACATGGAATCAGACTCCATCATGGAAAATTCCTAATAAAGTTCCTAAGCACGAATCTAGTATTAATATTTGCTATATTTATGTTATAAAATCACTAATGGCCATACATTTCAAACTATAAAATACAATTAATAATTATATCATACGTTTATATTAAAATTTTCTCATAAACTATATAGGCCTATATGTTAGCCAAATTTTGGAACTACTTAGATTTGGACAAGGCGTATCTTTCTAAAATTGCCATCGCTGCCATTGGAGGATCAATTTCAATTTAAGAAACCATCTTTACAAAATTTCTACTTTATAGTATGTATACTTCAATTAGGCCACAATTCAAAAACTTTTTAATGTATTTACAAAATGTATTTCATCAATTCCAAAAATTAATTGTCTGTATCACTTTGTCCTTGAGGCAATCCTCTAATGACGAAAGTTGTATATAATAAAATATATATTATATATATATATATATATATATATATATATTAGTTGCTTACAAAAGCGTTATTTGTGACATATACCTTTAAAATTGAATAAAAATGTTTTAATATAATTTCATTTTCAATAAAAATCGATATCAATGCATTTTCAGAAGACACAAAATTACACAAAACTACAAGATTGCAGGTTTTGGTGTGCAGTCAAAAATCATAACCATCCATCCATCGTAATTCTGCCCAAAGGCAGGTACTTCACTGCAATCATTGCATTTTCATGCTATGCTTGCAGGTTTACTAGGGAATTGTAGGTGTGGAAGCTTCCCGTTGCTTTCTACACCGGTGAAGGATGATGCTGATGATAATGATAAGGATGATGATGATGGCCATATGATTTCGGGGACCGTTTGGGCCTTACAGGTGAGACATTTGTCTTATAGGTGAGGAAAAACCCCGATAAAAACCTCACCCAGAAAAACTGCCCCGACCGGGGATCGAACCCGGGCCCGATGCGTGACAAGGCAGCATGCTACCTCGAGACCACAGCGGTAGACAAAAAACCATATAAGCTATAATAATAATAGCTTTATTTTACCTGACAGGGTTAATGCCTTTAGGTCTTGTCTATCACTCAACCAGATTAGAAAAAATGCAAACATTTATCTTACATCTAAATTACAATAAACGAAAGTATTGCATTATGTTTTATTTACTCTAGATTTAACGAATTAAATATAAAATGTACAAGACAGAAAAATGTTAATATTGATACAGAATAAATTTAGTTCTGGAGAAAAATTAATTATTTAACAAATTCTATAAGCGTTACTTAACCCTTGAATTAAATATGTATCCTATTGGATACATTGATTTAATTTACTTAATATTTATTTTTAGATCAATAGAAAGACAAACGAATAAAAATAACTTAAATTTATGCCAAATTACGCAATAATGTATAAAAATAACACAGTTTTACATGAATTTATTTTCCTTGCGGTCCGGAACATTTACATAACTGGCACGAGAAAATTAAACCGTATCTATATTTGGTTCCAGTTATGGAACATAAAGATAAATACGACAAAAACCCAGGCGATCCTTTTCACTAAATCAACCAGACGGTCACCCATCCAACTAACCTTGGGAACTCAAAATCTTCGCCTAGAACCTTCAGTGAAGTATCTTGGGGTCCATCTGGACCCCAAGCTTACGTTCAAAATTCATATTCGACATCTACAACATTAAGCAAATGCAGCAATTGCAATTTTATACCCATTTTTCAGGTCGAATACATTGTCACGTAAGATCAAGCTTTTACTGTATAAAAGCGTGATCCGCAGCATGCTACTGTACGGATGTGAGGCCTGGAGCATCCTCGCAAAACAGCATAAACGAAGAATACAAATTATACAGAATAAGTGTTTGAAAATAATTTTTCAAGCACCGCGTTTCACAAGGATGACAGACCTACACAACGTAGCGCAACTTCCCCATATTGATGCCATGATAACTGAAAATGTAAGCAAGATGCACAAATTTACATCTTTGCATACAAATTTTATGGTACGCAGTATTGGACGCTTGCCCCAGTGGCGTGCTGTACATAGAAACATATTCATCCGATTTACTCCTCATTAAATCCAGCCAGAGATTTGGCGATGTGCTCTCACCTGGAGTAGCGTGGCTCATTCCACAATGCTGGATTTCCGACTCTCGGGTTGAAAGCAATGTGGTTTCTGATGTCCTGCTTCATGTCATCACATCCCTATCTCTGTCCAAATTTCATCACCATTTGCACACAAACGCTAGCGCCGCCAAATAGGCTCGGGTTAAGTGAACTATAACCCCGTAATGATAGCCACTATTAACTTAGCTGCCAAAGAGCCCTAGTGGGTTCTAACATACGCAGCACACTGGGTGAAGCTAGACTTCGCCTTATCCAGTCAGTCAGTCAGTGTTTTGCCAATATAAGGGTTCTAGTGGGTTCTAACATACGCAGCACACTGGGTGAAGCTAGACTTCGCCTTATTCAGTCAGTCAGTCAGTGTTTTGCCAATATAAGGGTTCTAGTGGGTTCTAACATACGCAGCACACTGGGTGAAGATAGACTTCGCCTTATCCAGTCAGTCAGTCAGTGTTTTGCCAATATAAGGGTTCTAGTGGGTTCTAACATACGCAGCACACTGGGTGAAGCTAGACTTCGCCTTATCCAGTCAGTCAGTCAGTATTTTGCCAATATAAGGGTTCTAGTGGGTTCTAACATACGCAGCACACTGGGTGAAGCTAGACTTCGCCTTATCCAGTCAGTCAGTCAGTGTTTTGCCAATATAAGGGTTCTAGTGGGTTCTAACATACGCAGCACACTGGGTGAAGCTAGACTTCGCCTTATCCAGTCCAGTCCAGTCCAAGTATTGACAATTTAAGGGTTAAAGATGTCAAGTGTGCGGCAACCCCTGATATCTTGGGGGAGGGAATTCCATTTCCGTTGTGTTGAAATTATTAAAACGGAATAAAATAAAAAGTATGAGGTGAGTGAAATAATAAAAAATAAACAATATTAAAGAACCTCACAGTGTTATTTCCTATCTACATAACTTAATAAAGTTGGCTATCAAGTCATAGGAAAACAAGAATAACGTAAACAACTGGAATAAGATGGCGGCTTCAAACATACAACATTTCAACGAACATATGAAGTATGAGGTGAGTGAAATAATAAAAAATAAACAATATTAAAGAACCTCATAGTGTTATTTCCTATCTACATAACTTAATAAAGTTGGCTATCAAGTCATAGGAAAACAAGAATAACGTAAACAACTGGAACAAGATGGCGGCTTCAAACATACAACATTTCAACGAACATATGAAGTATGAGGTGAGTGAAATAATAAAAAATAAACAATATTAAAGAACCTCATAGTGTTATTTCCTATCTACATAACTTAATAAAGTTGGCTATCAAGTCATAGGAAAACAAGAATAACGTAAACAACTGGAACAAGATGGCGGCTTCAAACATACAACATTTCAACGAACATATGAAGTATGAGGTGAGTGAAATAATAAAAAATAAACAATATTAAAGAACCTCATAGTGTTATTTCCTATCTACATAACTTAATAAAGTTGGCTATCAAGTCATAGGAAAACAAGAATAACGTAAACAACTGGAACAAGATGGCGGCTTCAAACATACAACATTTCAACGAACATATGAAGTATGAGGTGAGTGAAATAATAAAAAATAAACAATATTAAAGAACCTCATAGTGTTATTTCCTATCTACATAACTTAATAAAGTTGGCTATCAAGTCATAGGAAAACAAGAATAACGTAAACAACTGGAACAAGATGGCGGCTTCAAACATACAACATTTCAACGAACATATGAAGTATGAGGTGAGTGAAATAATAAAAAATAAACAATATTAAAGAACCTCATAGTGTTATTTCCTATCTACATAACTTAATAAAGTTGGCTATCAAGTCATAGGAAAACAAGAATAACGTAAACAACTGGAACAAGATGGCGGCTTCAAACATACAACATTTCAACGAACATTTATGAAGTATGAGGTGAGTGAAATAATAAAAAATAAACAATATTAAAGAACCTCATAGTGTTATTTCCTATCTACATAACTTAATAAAGTTGGCTATCAAGTCATAGGAAAACAAGAATAACGTAAACAACTGGAACAAGATGGCGGCTTCAAACATACAACATTTCAACGAACATTTATGAAGTATGAGGTGAGTGAAATAATAAAAAATAAACAATATTAAAGAACCTCATAGTGTTATTTCCTATCTACATAACTTAATAAAGTTGGCTATCAAGTCATAGGAAAACAAGAATAACGTAAACAACTGGAACAAGATGGCGGCTTCAAACATACAACATTTCAACGAACATTTATGAAGTATGAGGTGAGTGAAATAATAAAAAATAAACAATATTAAAGAACCTCATAGTGTTATTTCCTATCTACATAACTTAATAAAGTTGGCTATCAAGTCATAGGAAAACAAGAATAACGTAAACAACTGGAACAAGATGGCGGCTTCAAACATACAACATTTCAACGAACATATGAAGTATGAGGTGAGTGAAATAATAAAAAATAAACAATATTAAAGAACCTCATAGTGTTATTTCCTATCTACATAACTTAATAAAGTTGGCTATCAAGTCATAGGAAAACAAGAATAACGTAAACAACTGGAACAAGATGGCGGCTTCAAACATACAACATTTCAACGAACATTTATGAAGTATGAGGTGAGTGAAATAATAAAAAATAAACAATATTAAAGAACCTCATAGTGTTATTTCCTATCTACATAACTTAATAAAGTTGGCTATCAAGTCATAGGAAACAAGAATAACGTAAAACAACTGGAACAAGATGGCGGCTTCAAACATACAACATTTCAACGAACATTTATGAAGTATGAGGTGAGTGAAATAATAAAAAATAAACAATATTAAAGAACCTCATAGTGTTATTTCCTATCTACATAACTTAATAAAGTTGGCTATCAAGTCATAGGAAAACAAGAATAACGTAAACAACTGGAACAAGATGGCGGCTTCAAACATACAACATTTCAACGAACATTTATGAAGTATGAGGTGAGTGAAATAATAAAAAATAAACAATATTAAAGAACCTCATAGTGTTATTTCCTATCTACATAACTTAATAAAGTTGGCTATCAAGTCATAGGAAAACAAGAATAACGTAAACAACTGGAACAAGATGGCGGCTTCAAACATACAACATTTCAACGAACATTTATGAAGTATGAGGTGAGTGAAATAATAAAAAATAAACAATATTAAAGAACCTCATAGTGTTATTTCCTATCTACATAACTTAATAAAGTTGGCTATCAAGTCATAGGAAAACAAGAATAACGTAAACAACTGGAACAAGATGGCGGCTTCAAACATACAACATTTCAACGAACATTTATGAAGTATGAGGTGAGTGAAATAATAAAAAATAAACAATATTAAAGAACCTCATAGTATTATTTCCTATCTACATAACTTAATAAAGTTGGCTATCAAGTCATAGGAAAACAAGAATAACGTAAACAACTGGAACAAGATGGCGGCTTCAAACATACAACATTTCAACGAACATTTATGAAGTATGAGGTGAGTGAAATAATAAAAAATAAACAATATTAAAGAACCTCATAGTGTTATTTCCTATCTACATAACTTAATAAAGTTGGCTATCAAGTCATAGGAAAACAAGAATAACGTAAACAACTGGAACAAGATGGCGGCTTCAAACATACAACATTTCAACGAACATTTATGAAGTATGAGGTGAGTGAAATAATAAAAAATAAACAATATTAAAGAACCTCATAGTGTTATTTCCATCTACATAACTTAATAAAGTTGGCTATCAAGTCATAGGAAAACAAGAATAACGTAAACAACTGGAACAAGATGGCGGCTTCAAACATACAACATTTCAACGAACATTTATGAAGTATGAGGTGAGTGAAATAATAAAAAATAAACAATATTAAAGAACCTCATAGTGTTATTTCCTATCTACATAACTTAATAAAGTTGGCTATCAAGTCATAGGAAAACAAGAATAACGTAAACAACTGGAACAAGATGGCGGCTTCAAACATACAACATTTCAACGAACATTTATGAAGTATGAGGTGAGTGAAATAATAAAAAATAAACAATATTAAAGAACCTCATAGTTTATTTCCTATCTACATAACTTAATAAAGTTGGCTATCAAGTCATAGGAAAACAAGAATAACGTAAACAACTGGAACAAGATGGCGGCTTCAAACATACAACATTTCAACGAACATATGAAGTATGAGGTGAGTGAAATAATAAAAAATAAACAATATTAAAGAACCTCATAGTGTTATTTCCTATCTACATAACTTAATAAAGTTGGCTATCAAGTCATAGGAAAACAAGAATAACGTAAACAACTGGAACAAGATGGCGGCTTCAAACATACAACATTTCAACGAACATTTATGAAGTATGAGGTGAGTGAAATAATAAAAAAATAAACAATATTAAAGAACCTCATAGTGTTATTTCCTATCTACATAACTTAATAAAGTTGGCTATCAAGTCATAGGAAAACAAGAATAACGTAAAAACTGGAACAAGATGGCGGCTTCAAACATACAACATTTCAACGAACATTTATGAAGTATGAGGTGAGTGAAATAATAAAAAATAAACAATATTAAAGAACCTCATAGTGTTATTTCCTATCTACATAACTTAATAAAGTTGGCTATCAAGTCATAGGAAAACAAGAATAACGTAAACAACTGGAACAAGATGGCGGCTTCAAACATACAACATTTCAACGAACATTTATGAAGTATGAGGTGAGTGAAATAATAAAAAATAAACAATATTAAAGAACCTCATAGTGTTATTTCCTATCTACATAACTTAATAAAGTTGGCTATCAAGTCATAGGAAAACAAGAATAACGTAAACAACTGGAACAAGATGGCGGCTTCAAACATACAACATTTCAACGAACATTTATGAAGTATGAGGTGAGTGAAATAATAAAAAATAAACAATATTAAAGAACCTCATAGTGTTATTTCCTATCTACATAACTTAATAAAGTTGGCTATCAAGTCATAGGAAAACAAGAATAACGTAAACAACTGGAACAAGATGGCGGCTTCAAACATACAACATTTCAACGAACATTTATGAAGTATGAGGTGAGTGAAATAATAAAAAATAAACAATATTAAAGAACCTCATAGTGTTATTTCCTATCTACATAACTTAATAAAGTTGGCTATCAAGTCATAGGAAAACAAGAATAACGTAAACAACTGGAACAAGATGGCGGCTTCAAACATACAAACATTCAACGAACATTTATGAAGTATGAGGTGAGTGAAAATAATAAAAAATAAACAATATTAAAGAACCTCATAGTGTTATTTCTATCTACATAACTTAATAAAGTTGGCTATCAAGTCATAGGAAAACAAGAATAACGTAAACAACTGGAACAAGATGGCGGCTTCAAACATACAACATTTCAACGAACATTTATGAAGTATGAGGTGAGTGAAATAATAAAAAATAAACAATATTAAAGAACCTCATAGTGTTATTTCCTATCTACATAACTTAATAAAGTTGGCTATCAAGTCATAGGAAAACAAGAATAACGTAAACAACTGGAACAAGATGGCGGCTTCAAACATACAACATTTCAACGAACATTTATGAAGTATGAGGTGAGTGAAATAATAAAAAATAAACAATATTAAAGAACCTCATAGTGTTATTTCCTATTACATAACTTAATAAAGTTGGCTATCAAGTCATAGGAAAACAAGAATAACGTAAACAACTGGAACAAGATGGCGGCTTCAAACATACAACATTTCAACGAACATTATGAAGTATGAGGTGAGTGAAATAATAAAAAATAAAACAATATTAAAGAACCTCATAGTGTTATTTCCTATCTACATAACTTAATAAAGTTGGCTATCAAGTCATAGGAAAACAAGAATAACGTAAACAACTGGAACAAGATGGCGGCTTCAAAATACAACATTTCAACGAACATTTATGAAGTATGAGGTGAGTGAAATAATAAAAAATAAACAATATTAAAGAACCTCATAGTGTTATTTCCTATCTACATAACTTAATAAAGTTGGCTATCAAGTCATAGGAAAACAAGAATAACGTAAACAACTGGAACAAGATGGCGGGCTTCAAACATACAACATTTCAACGAACATTTATGAAGTATGAGGTGAGTGAAATAATAAAAAATAAACAATATTAAAGAACCTCATAGTGTTATTTCCTATCTACATAACTTAATAAAGTTGGCTATCAAGTCATAGGAAAACAAGAATAACGTAACCAACTGGAACAAGATGGCGGCTTCAAACATACAAACATTTCAACGAACATTTATGAAGTATGAGGTGAGTGAAATAATAAAAAATAAAACAATATTAAAGAACCTCATAGTGTTATTTCCTATCTACATAACTTAATAAAGTTGGCTATCAAGTCATAGGAAAACAAGAATAACGTAAACAACTGGAACAAGATGGCGGCTTCAAACATACAACATTTCAACGAACATTTATGAAGTATGAGGTGAGTGAAATAATAAAAAATAAACAATATTAAAGAACCTCATAGTGTTATTTCCTATCTACAAACTTAATAAAGTTGGCTATCAAGTCATAGGAAAACAAGAATAACGTAAACAACTGGAACAAGATGGCGGCTTCAAACATACAACATTTCAACGAACATTTATGAAGTATGAGGTGAGTGAAATAATAAAAATAAACAATATTAAAGAACCTCATAGTGTTATTTCCTATCTACATAACTTAATAAAGTGGCTATCAAGTCATAGGAAAACAAGAATAACGTAAACAACTGGAACAAGATGGCGGCTTCAAACATACAACATTTCAACGAACAACATTTATGAAGTATGAGGTGAGTGAAATAATAAAAAATAAACAATATTAAAGAACCTCATAGTGTTATTCCTATCTACATAACTTAATAAAGTTGGCTATCAAGTCATAGGAAAACAAGAATAACGTAAACAACTGGAACAAGATGGCGGCTTCAAACATACAACATTTCAACGAACATTTATGAAGTATGAGGTGAGTGAAATAATAAAAAATAAACAATATTAAAGAACCTCATAGTGTTATTTCCTATCTACATAACTTAATAAAGTTGGCTATCAAGTCATAGGAAAACAAGAATAACGTAAACAACTGGAACAAGATGGCGGGCTTCAAACATACAACATTTCAACGAACATTTATGAAGTATGAGGTGAGTGAAATAATAAAAAATAAACAATATTAAAGAAACCTCATAGTGTTATTTCCTATCTACATAACTTAATAAAGTTGGCTATCAAGTCATAGGAAAACAAGAATAACGTAAACAACTGGAACAAGATGGCGGCTTCAAACATACAACATTTCAACGAACTTTATGAAGTATGAGGTGAGTGAAATAATAAAAAATAAACAATATTAAAGAACCTCATAGTGTTATTTCCTATCTACATAACTTAATAAAGTTGGCTATCAAGTCATAGGAAAACAAGAATAACGTAAACAACTGGAACAAGATGGCGGCTTCAAACATACAACATTTCAACGAACATTTATGAAGTATGAGGTGAGTGAAATAATAAAAAATAAACAATTTAAAGAACCTCATAGTGTTATTTCCTATCTACATAACTTAATAAAGTTGGCTATCAAGTCATAGGAAAACAAGAATAACGTAAACAACTGGAACAAGATGGCGGCTTCAAAAATACAACATTTCAACGAACATTTATGAAGTATGAGGTGAGTGAAATAATAAAAAATAAACAATATTAAAGAACCTCATAGTGTTATTTCCTATCTACATAACTTAATTAAAGTTGGCTATCAAGTCATAGGAAAACAAGAATAACGTAAACAACTGGAACAAGATGGCGGCTTCAAACATACAACATTTCAACGAACATTTATGAAGTATGAGGTGAGTGAAAAATAAAAAATAAACAATATTAAAGAAACCTCATAGTGTTATTTCCTATTACATAACTTAATAAAGTTGGCTATCAAGTCATAGGAAAAACAAGAATAACGTAAACAACTGGAACAAGATGGCGGCTTCAAAACATACAACATTTCAACGAACATTTATGAAGTATGAGGTGAGTGAGATGAATAATAAAAAATAAACCATATTAAAGAACCTCTAGTGTTATTTCCTATCTACATAACTAATAAAGTTGGCTATCAAGTCATAGGAAAACAAGAATAACGTAAACAACTGGAACAAGATGGCGGCTTCAAACATACAACATTTCAACGAACATTATGAAGTATGAGGTGAGTGAAATAATAAAAAATAAACAATATTAAAGAACCTCATAGTGTTATTTCCTATCTACATAACTTAATAAAGTTGGCTATCAAGTCATAGGAAAACAAGAATAAACGTAAACAACTGGAACAAGATGGCGGCTTCAAACATACAACATTTCAACGAACATTTATGAAGTATGAGGTGAGTGAAATAATAAAAAATAAAACAATATTAAAGAACCTCATAGTGTTATTTCCTATCTACATAACTTAATAAAGTTGGCTATCAAGTCATAGGAAAACAAGAATAACGTAAACAACTGGAACAAGATGGCGGGCTTCAAACATACAACATTTCAACGAACATTTATGAAGTATGAGGTGAGTGAATAATAAAAAAATAAACAATATTAAAGAACCTCATAGTGTTATTTCCTATCTACATAACTTAATAAAGTTGCTATCAAGTCATAGGAAAACAAGAATAACGTAAACAACTGGAACAAGATGGCGGCTTCAAACATACAACATTTCAACGAACATTTATGAAGTATGAGGTGAGGAAATAATAAAAAATAAACAATATTAAAGAAACCTCATAGTGTTATTTCTATCTACATAACTTAATAAAGTTGGCTATCAAGTCATAGGAAAACAAGAATAACGTAAACAACTGGAACAAGATGGCGGCTTCAAACATACAACATTTCAACGAACATTTATGAAGTATGAGGTGAGTGACATAATAAAAAATAAACAATATTAAAGAACCTCATAGTGTTATTTCCTATCTAATAACTTAATTAAAGTTGGCTATCAAGTCATAGGAAAACAAGAATAACGTAAACAACTGGAACAAGATGGCGGCTTCAAACATACAACATTTCAACGAACATTTATGAAGTATGAGGTGAGTGAAATAATAAAAAATAAACAATATTAAAGAACCTCATAGTGTTATTTCCTATCTACATAACTTAATAAAGTTGGCTATCAAGTCATAGGAAAACAAGAATAACGTAAACACTGGAACAAAGATGGCGGCTTCAAACATACAACATTTCAACGAACATTTATGAAGTATGAGGTGAGTGAAATAATAAAAAAAAAAACAATATTAAAGAACCTCATAGTGTTATTTCCTATCTACATAACTCTAATAAAGTTGGCTATCAAGTCATAGGGAAAACAAGAATAACGTAAACAACTGGAACAAGATGGCGGCTTCAAACATACAACATTTCAACGAACATTTATGAAGTATTGAGGTGAGTGAAATAATAAAAAATAACCAATATTAAAGAACCTCATAGTGTTATTTCTCTCTTACTAACTTAATAAAGTGGCTATCATCATAGGCAACAAGGAAAACGTAAAACACTGGACAAGATGGCGGCTTCAACAAAACATTTCAACGACATTTTTGAAGTATAGGTTAGTGAAATAATAAAATAAACACTATAAAGAACCTCATAGTGTTTGTCTATCACTAACTTATAAAGTTGGCATCAGTCATAGGAAACAAGAATAACCGTAAACACCTGGAACAAGATGGCGGCATTCCAAACATAAAACATTTCAACGAACATTTATGAAGTATGAGGTTGGTGAAATA